>VDFB02281492.1:442157873-442262200 GCA_007258455.2 Sequoia sempervirens
ATATAAGATTGACTATTTTATTCCATTGCAACCATAACCATGAACCATAAACCATAAAACCATAAATCAAACAATATTGGTTTAAAGATCGACCTAGATGGAGAAACTCACAAAACAAAAAAACTGATAGATATGAACCCATGCAAAACCATAAACACAATACATGAACCTTAAACCAAACAATACTCATTTTCACAAACAATGTAGTCTTTTCTCAATAGCCGCTTATCAAAATTAGAAGCAATCAATAGTACCCTATCACAGATAAAACAATATTTCCTGCCAAAATAGTGAGCCATAAATGAAACAAAATGGCAAACAGTTTTTTCCATATGCACCTCTTCCTACTTGTTTCAAACAAACCTCTTTTCGCCAACTTTCTCTAGGCTGCCTTGTTTCTCAAAGCTTGCAAACATGCACAGATAACGAAAATCATAAACAAAAATCCATAAAAAATCACAGTATCAAATCCATGCAAAACCATACACACAAAATGTGAACCATAAATCATACAAGATATTTGATACAATCAACAATACCTTACAAAAAAATAAAGCAATATAGCCTGGCATAGACCGTGAACCACAAATCAAACAATATCGCCAAGGGTTTCTTCGACATGCATCTCGTCCCACTTGCTTCAAACACACATCTTTTCTCCAACTTTCCTGCACAAAAATTGGCAAAATATTATCATAGGCGACACATTTATTTTGCATTTCCAACCATCTACCCATGCAAAAACACAAAATAACCTCAACCCACCTTCACAGAAGCTGGACAAAGCTTAATCTGTCTTGCACCCTCACAGAAGCTTACCCTCATCGCTCGCAACTCTCATATTAGGTATAGCAACAAAACCACACCAAACAATTCCTTATTGAAAATTTTCAAGACATTTGTTTTGTTCCCCGAGGTATTAAATGATAGTTGTTATTACAACCATTGCTAGTACACGAATAACATACAACAATTAATGTTTATGGGAAGCAATGTTTAATTTATACAACCTTCTCTATCCACGTGGCCCGAAAAATGCCACCCTATTCCCAAAGCAACCAACAACCGCCTCTGCCACCATTTTTAAGGCCATTGTAAGGCTAAAAATTTGGGAGGATGATGAAAATTCTAACCAAAATTATAACCCATATGCCACCATTTTCACAACCACCAGAACTCTGAAAAATAGGGAGGTTAATGAAAATTCTGAGCAAAGTTGATACAAATAGCCTATCGACTAAAAATGTAGTAAAATATTTATGTAAATTCCAACATATAGCAGTAATAAAGATTAAAAAATATATTATTAAAGTTTGAAACTACCAATAATAAATATTCCTTACCTAGATAGTTGATTGACCATTTAAGCCTTTTCTAATTTTAATTTATTTATTGTACATGGAGTATTCTAAAGATTTGAATGACCTTTTGCTAGTATTTTAGTTATAGTATTTATTATATTTAGCTTTTAAATTATTTATTTTTATGAATTATTAGTTTATATTTATATGTAAAATTTAATTTAAGCATTTTTTAAAGAAAATTAAATTAAATTTGTATATATTTTAGTTTGCATGTCATTGATAATTATATTTTTATTGTATATTTAATTGTTTCTAGTATTTTGGATATTATATTTATTAGATTTAGTTTTTAAATTATTTATTTTTATGAATTATTAGTTTATATTAATATGCAAAATTTAATTTAATATTTTGGAAATAAAAGAAAATTTTATATATATATTTTTTTTTTAATTATGAAATTTATAATTTATATCCATTCTCATTTAGTTTTGGGTCTATTTTAGTGGATGGTTCAATACAATTGAATATTAATGATGAATTATTATGTAATTTTGGGCTCATTTCATAATTGTTCATTCAATTATTTTTCCACATTCATATATATTCAATGTTATTTTATTCACACCTATGCATATCTTTCATATATTTGATATCTATTGTTAATGTCAATCATGAATGGAAAGCAAATTCAAGAGCGAATTATAGGAATCACTTCAATTAATTGAGAACCACAAAGACAACCAGCCAAATAAAACAATTGAAGCTAGCTCACTATAGTGGATTTCAAACAAAGAACATCAACAACTCAAATGACCAAATCTGGCTCCAATTTTAAACAAATATCTGCAACAAATCAATCAAAACCCAATTCTTATAGCCTTGAGCAAGGGGCGCATTTATCATTTCTATTTCGTTGAACAAAATACAAACTACCAACACCACACCTTACAAACAACATAAAACACAATCCACCAGTTTACATAATAAGGAGCAAAGTTGATTGGTTTTAAAGTTTTGTAGGATCAACGCCAAAACATTTATTCCCAAACAAACTGACAACTATAATACGTTTGATGGAAATGCTTGGTCTCTATGTAACAACCTCTTCAAGAAAGTATTTCACCTTTTCTCTCACTTGGAAAAACCATCCTACTCTGCTCTTCTTTTCAGAACCGTTTCTTCCCACCTATAGAGTGCGACATATTTTCTTTTCCAAAAATATCATCTTTTTCCTCGATGACCACTCACACACCAAAAATGGGCTGAAACTTGTAACTGATCTTTTCATTCAAATCAAAAACCAAGAAGGCTCAATGGGATCCATGCAAGTAGTACGCTTCCCCTCATACGCCCACTTGTCACAAGAGATGAGGAAAACCACAAAAGATAGAGAAAACCAAAAACCAATCAAAATTTGCAAAAAAAATTAGTGATGCCCCTGCATCAAGCTCCCCAAGGGAAGAAAAAGATCATGAACCGTCATTTATGAGGTCATCTATAGAATGACCATAGGTGGAAATTTTAGGTACAATTATCCATGAAGCATCCTCCAAAGGATAACATGCAACTTCACTAAATACCTGAAATACTCCTTGCCATGAGCCTTCTTCTATAGATGTTGATCCAAAATGCATTCAATTTCTAGTGGAATGGGTTTGGTTACATGTTGATCTATAGCTGATTTCAACTCAAACTCAATTATTTCATCATTTATAGAACCTTGATATGAATACAAATCTGCCACATTGAAGATTGGTGAAATCCTCATGCCCGGAGGAGGGTTGATCTCATAGGCATTAGCTGAAATTTTTTGAAGAACCTTGCACAGACCAAATTTCTTCATCTTTATTTTATTGTGTTCAATTCTATGAAATATTTCATTCCTAAGATGTGCTGACACAAGATCACCCACCTAAAAATGAACTTCCATCCACTTCTTATCAGTATATTGTTTGTATTGTTGATTTCTCCCTTCAATGTTCAACTTCAACTCCAAATGAAGGTCATGAATGACTTGAGAAAAATCTTCTCCATATGCACTTATTTTCTCCATGTCACCAATATTTCTAAGTTCCAAGACACCCCTAAGATGCATCCAATAAACAACATAAAAGTACTAAAGCCTGCACTCTGATTTGGATTCATTGTAAGAAATCTTTGCTTGTGCCAAAGCCATACCCAAATACATTTGAATACATCAATTATTTCAGCCTAAATAGATGTAAACAAAATAATCTAAAATAGATTTTGCTGGTAGCACACAAGATTCAAAAACATCTTCACACCTAAGTAAAATGTGCAATACTTATTTAGTTTGGCATGAACCCAAAATAGATCCAACTAACATACACAATGTATATTTAATCTTGTCAATGCATATCATGTATTAGGTCAGCTAGGAATAAGACATAATCACAAAGATTTCAAATCATACAAACATTTCCCAAATATATGCACCTTCTAGATTTGATATCTACTTAGTTTCTCATTTTGTTGACATCAATGAGACTAACTTTAGAACTGCACCATCAAAACATTATTCTCAATAAAATGTGGAATCTCCCATTCTTGTATGTTGAACTAGAGAGATGAAAATGATATATAGAACTATGCCATTGATATCTTCTAGTATGCTTCAAAAAACTTCTTGATATCTTGAATATAACTATATAAGATAGGAATAATGATATGATTAGAAGCACATAGTTATACCTCTTCTTGTAGTGAACTGTGGACCAATAAACTAACACACTAAACCACACCACCATCAACAAAAGACACTTAGCCAAATTTTTGATAGATTAGTTTTTTGGTATTGTTAGTACTATACAAATGACACCAAAAAATGCTTCCCCACAATGTTGACATCAATGAAAACACTAGGCTAGACAAATCAACCTATGTATGCATACTTCATGCTCATGTTGCCAGACTGCATCAACAATGACATACTTCCAACAATATCCCCCTTTGTCATTGATGGCAATATGCATGTCAAAATAAAATCAATATCATGAATCAAAAATTATTTCTTCCTAACCTTATGAGCCCCCTTTCAAGATTGACAACTCACCCTTTCAAATTTAATTTTCGCTTTCCAAAAAGAGTTTTCCAATCTTCCACAAATTATTAAAAAGAAAATATTTTTCCTTCCCATTATCTGTCACATTATCTATCACATTATCTCTCCCCCATTGAAATCGATGGAAAAAGTCATCCAAGGGTCCAGTATATCTCCCAAGATATATGTATATATGCATCTTAAAAAAAAAAAGGTAATTGATAAAAAATATTAACATAGATCAACCTTAAGATGAATATCTCTTGAAATTCTTCAGAGTATCCTACCAAGTAGATTTTCCTTCTTCTCAACTAGTTTTTTCATCTACAAGAGTCTTGTATAGTATTTCAAGATTTGTTAGACTTTACTTGTTCTTCCACAGTGCTAGCATTGAGATTTATTTCTAGTAGATTGTCAACACTAACAAGGGCACTAGATATAGGAGTGTTCCTTATTTTTACTAAGTCCCTTAGTGCCACATATTGCTTTATTCTCTCTATTCTCTGATTCTATAAGGTAAAGAAATTATCCTGTAGTTGAATGATCTACTTAAGATGATTTTTTATTGTTCCTATCATATTCTAGATTATAAACATTTGCTTGAGTACTTATCTAAATTTCATTTGGAATCATTTCATCCTATGTTTTGTGTCTAGTTAGACCAATTCAAATAATATGATATTAATTCTTGTGCTTCTTCAAGTCACAAGATTGAACATTCCTTTAATTCCTTTAGGAATTTGTGATGTGCATATTTACATTTCCTTTTTATATCTTCTATATTTTCCTTTGTATTCCTTTCTTCTAACTGATTTCTAATTTGTTCTTTTAGTCCGAAGATATACTCTTTTGAAATGAATCAACCATACTCCTGATATTTTCTATGTTGTACATTAATGTATTGATGCTTGCACTAGGGATTACTTCTTGCAAATATTTTATTGCCTCATCAAAATCTTGTGTATTTTTTCTTTCATGCTCATGTTGGGTCACATCAAATTTTCTTACTTCTTTTTTTGTAACCTCTTGCTTGATAGAAACACTTTTTCTTTTCTTACCTATTATTCTTGAAGTACTGAAGGCTTCAATAACATACCTATCTTCTAAACCTGATATGTTGGGGTCCTTTGGGATTCATCAAAGAACTTTTTCATATCGAATAACTTCCTCCTTAGTCACTTCATAATCTAACTCATAAATCCACACAAGTCTAGGCTCAATTGCTTTTACGTAACAAAAATCAATGGATACAAGGAAATTGATGTCTCTGAAGAATCTATCCACTACACTCTCCGGTATTCCTATTCACCTATTCATCATCATCTAAAACATCCCAAAGAATGTTGTAAGAGAATCTTCTTGATCTTTCAATCCACCAAGATACATCATAATATTTCTTATTTGATGTGCTATTGGTTCTAAATTTTTCCATTCTACTTTTCCAATTACCGATATCTTCATCATGAAGTATAGAAGTAAGAAAAATAATAAAGTTCCATACCTAAATGTAGTCTTTTTACTCTTTTTTAAACCTTGTATATTCTTCATCAAGTTTTGTCGAAGTATCTCACAAAGATCACAGTCCACACCATTCTTAATCATGTCAAATGCAATGTGAGCAATAGTAGTAGAGACTATATAGCCATCATTAGGTAGGCAAAATTTATCTCTAATGATAATTGCAACATACTAGATAGCCATATTTCCAAATGAACTCAATGTTAGTTCCTTTCCTTGAAGAGTTGCACCAGTATTTTCAATTAATCCTTGCTCATTGATAGAATTTTTCCTTGGAACTAGTTTGGAGGACCACAAATCGGTCACATGCCTTATTGCTTCCCTAGTTATCAATGCAGTAGTACTTAAATTTCAAGGAAAAAATAAGAAGTAGGTGTCTGTCTAACCACCCTAACCACAATAAAATGATAATATTCTTTTATAATATTTTAGATATAAGTAGAGGGATCATGTCCTGATGTGATCCAAAAAAATTTGTAATTTTTTTCCAAGTAAATAATTAATTATGATTTTTTATTACAAATTTTAAAAAACATAAAAAACTCATATGTACTTCACCTTAACAGTTAAAATTCATTTTTTTTCCTATAGTAAAGTGAAGCATGGAAAAAAAACAGTGTAAAAAAAATTTGAAAATTAGAGTTAGGCAACTTGACATAAAATTTGAATAAGTTATCTATATTATTTCAAAAATGCAATAATAGAATTTGTAGCAAATAGAATTCATTTTCTAAAAGACTAGGTTTGTTTAAAAAAAAAAAAATCTATTTGGTGAAAATTTGAAATTTCAATGCAAAGGCACTTAAATTTCGGGGAAAAAATAAGTAGGTGTCTGTCTAACCACCCTAACCACAATAAATGATAATATTTTTTATAATATTTTAGATATAAGTAGAGGAATCATGCCCAATGTGATGTATATTTTTTGTATTTTTATTCCAAGTAATATTCTTTTAATCATATAGCATATGAAGCATAGAATGTGACTCATGTTTTGGATTCAAAAAATGTGATACCGTTTGAAAGCTATAGATGTTTTTCAATCAGCCTATCAATCAGGACTTTAGTTGCAATTTGAATAGAAAATGAATAATAATTACTTATTAAATTCAAAGTAAATGATAATTTATATTGGTGGAAAGTTGAGAATTTCCTTTAAAAACCCTTTTCATTTCATAAATTTTGGGTAAAAAATTAGTCATCAGCCACATACCCATCATATTGCCACTTTTTGGCCCATCATGATCCTGCACATATCTGGATCTTACAGGTGACATAGGCCAATCACTACTAAGGATATCATTGAAATGGAGCAGCTTCCAAGATTTAGCTTGTTTAGGCACATCATTGAAGATGTCATATCTAATAAGCACTTTCCAAGGCTCCAATCACCCATTTTGCTACTAAAGCTATGCCTTGAATCATGAGGTCTTCTAACCTATGACCACCTTTAGATTTACAAATGGTGCACCATTCCCATTTGATTGAATGTATTTTCCTTTTCCCCTTTCCATCATACCAAATAAATTCTCTGATTCTTTTTTGACTAGCATTAATTTGATAAGAGCAAAGAACCATACTGAAGCAAAGTAAATACTATAGGAGGACATAATTTTTTGACAAACCCGTAACCTACCAACAAAAGTAAGGTACTGTTTGTTCCATTTTTTCAACTTTTTCTCAATCCTATCTATGATCCAACACCACATTTCTTTTATATTAGGATCATCTGCAAATGGGATGCCAATATACCTCACCAATTTTTGGGTACCCCCTCACTAAGTGCAAAACCTATCAATCCAATCTAGGGGTTTGTCCTTCTAGCCCAAGAGACATGACTTTGTAGGGGAAAATTTTTCCCCTAAAGAAAGACAAAAGGTCTCAAACATCCCCATCAAATTTGCAAAGTTATCTTCCTCAAGCTGTAAAAGGATAGAAGTATCATGAACATACTGAAGACTAATGAGCTCGTTATTATTAGGCAACCTAATACCTCTAACCCTTGGGCCCAGAGCCACATCCCTTAAGACATAGTTAAATGCATAAAAATAAATAACAAAGATGGTTGGAGTGAGTGGGAAACCCTATCTAATTTATCTACCAAGTAGGATATCCTGATAGAGAACTTTATTGACCTCCACTTGTGTAGAAGAATCTTGGAAGATAGTTTTAACCATAGAGAAAAGGCCATCAAGAATCCAAATTCCTCTAGTACAAGAAGCACAAAATCCCACTTTATCCTATCATAGGATTTTTCAAAATATAATAATAGCATTATTGTATCTTTCCCTGAGACCTTAGCCCAATTCATGGCCTCCCAACTAGTTGTAAGGTTTTCCAGAATATTATGAACCCAGTTTGAGTAGTATTGATGATACTTGGTAAGATGTTAGCCAACCTTTCAAAAAGTACATTGACCAAAATTTTATAAGAAACATTCAAAAGAGTAATGGGACTCTAGTTCTTGACAAGAATTTTATCACCTACTTTTGGGATCAACTTTGTGATTCCTTTATTAATATTTTTCCAAGGGTACATTTCCCAATGGAATCATTGTAGACCTGATAAATATCATCACTTACCCAGTCTATGAAAGTATTATAGAACTCTGTAGGGATACCATCAGGTCCTGGAGACTTATCATTTTTTAGCGAAAGAATGGCCCTCCTTATGTCCTCTTTAGAGACCTCTCTATCAAGTTATGCAGCCATTTCATCACTAATCATTTTAGGCTTGATCTTCTGAATATATTCCCTGGCTTGAGAATGGGTTACATCTCCCCCTTCAGAAGTGAAAAGGTTCTGATATATATAGAAGAAATGTTCTCTAATCTCCTCTTGCTTTACTAGAATACCACCATTTGCATTAATCTGATCAATATGCTCTCTAGCATATTTTATTTTAAGTATCTAAAGAAGAACTTTATCCCCTTGTCCCCATGCTCAAGCCAATTCATTTTGGCTTTGAATTTCATTCCCTGAATCTTGTTAGTTTGGTGTCTCTTAAGCCTATCTCTTACTAAGGAAAGTTTGTCAGTTAGGTGATTATCAGTTGGATTGTTTTGAACTTTTGATTCTGATTGGTAGAGGAGATCTTGTAAGAGAGCCTGTTTCTTCCTCCTATCCTTTTCTTTCTTCCTCTTGGGCAATAGTTTGAAAGAGGATCTTCCAACCTTGAACATTTAGATCCCACCTCTCAATTGGGGATAAGGTCTTATGTAGCCACTTATTAATTAGCCTAAGAGAGGAGATGGTATTTGAATAATCAACATCTCTGAGGAGGCTGGTATTGAGACATAACCCATTCTTAGATCCCACACTTGTTGAAGCACCTCTCTTTAACAAAAACCTAGCCCATATAGGATTATGATCAAAGAGAGGGTATGGGGTGACCTTGACCTTGAAACAATCCCTAATTAGGGTAGCCAAGAAGAAGGCTCTATTGATATAGAATCTATCAATTCTGAAGAGAACTCTCTTCCCACCTCTTTGATAGTTACACCAAGTGTACCAAATATACTTTCAATCCTTCTTCTGACCCTTGATGGGGTCTTCAATATTTAACTTGGATTTTAGTCTTAACCAGCAAAATCTATCAGTCTTTTTGCAATCATGACTAAGTCCTCCCCCTTTTTCTTTCCCTTTTTCAACAAAATTAAAATATCCCCCTATAATCCAAGGGATTTCCTGCATATTAAACATCCACTTCCATAGAAGAAATCTATCTTTATAGTCATTAGGAGCATAAACCGAACATATGCCAAAGCAATCTTCTTTCCACTTCAAAATTTCCAAAACATGCCTATTACAATGGGAAGTTCCAGAGCTTACCACAGACTGCATCTAATTATTGGACATAAGAATTATAGCCCCACCCTTACCTTTTACATGTTTAGTAGTAAACTGAGAAGCATCCTTCCAGATTACCCTTAGGCTAGCATCCAAGGAAAAACCAATGGACTTAACTTCTTTTAAGAGGATTTATTTATTTTTCTTCTAAGAAACAAGTCTCCTGACCATATTTTTTCTATCAAGGGTTTCAAGACCCCTTACATTCCAAGAGAGGAAGTTAATTCTAATCATTTTGATCATTATAAGGAAGGGTCTCGTCACACCTAAAGTTGTCAAAACATTTAGGTAACTTATTTTCAGCCTCTATTCTTTTGGCATTAGGAGGGAGGATCACCCCACTAAGTTTCTTCCTTTTATCTTTCAACAATTGATTAATGTCTTTCTCCTCTTGATGTTTGGCACTTTCCAATGCTTTCTTTTTTCTGTATCTCCTAGTTGTTTGGATACTGCCACAATAGTGTGTCTCACTTTTGGGACATGCTACTTTTTTCCTAAAATCAGTGTTTTTTAGGAAAACTAATGATTTAAGTCTTGAGAGGATCCATCTAAAGGGTTTTAATTTAAGAGGGATAGATAATACCCGCTTAGATCAAACCCCCTTGGATAGAAACCCTCTATTATTAAATCATGCCCACAATGGAGTCTCCTTCACACCTGTCAAAATGTTGGAAAAAAACCCACCTTTTCTTTACCTTTTGATGGATTAAATAACATCATTTAAAAATTTATTTTTCAACATTGTAGCCTTCGAAATGAGCTTTCCAACAAGTATAGATTTGATATATTTTCATTTTATCTATATTTAATTTTTAATTTTTACTAAACATAGGTTTTTCTTTGAACATCAAGCTCTTTGTTGTGTAGAGGTGGAAAAATAGTAAACCATTGTAATTTTTTTTTCAAAAAATACCCTTTCCCTAGGTATTGATGTCCTTGTTTCACCCAAAAAAATAAAATTGGATTTCGATATTGTGAATGCTCGATCTAGACCTACATAAACATGATTAAACAACACAATATTAGTTCATAAACAAGTCTAAAACAATCATTCCCCATAAGATCCATTCAAATGAAATGAACAAGAAATAGGAAAAGAATTCAAATGAAAACTATCAAATATTATTCAAAACAATCAAATCACTATCCCATGGGGGAATTGGTGCCAATTTGATGTGGAAATTGGCCCTTTCCCAACTCCTTTGAAAGCTTGACAATATTTGATGAAGATGTGATCCACTTTGGTTGAATTCCTGTGTAACCTAGCTATGGAATTGATAAAATTGATGAAAATGGTGATGCTTGAAGATGAATTTGAGCATAAGAATATTGCTCAAATTGTGGATGATAGAAATGAAGGATGATCTCTCTATTTATAGAAAGAAAGAGTTGAAGATTGAAAGATAGGATGAATGTAGGATAAAAGATAAACCAATGACATGTTGCCACTTGTCAACATGTGAGAGGATGAAGGTTGAGCACATTTTGATCAATACAGTACAAGTTTGAAATTTAAATTTGAAGAAGTTACATGTTTAGGGGGGATGAAAGAGGAGATTTAAATGCCACTTGGCTCATGGCAAGAACATGTAAGAGGCATTGAATTCCTTGTTGGATGTACATTTCTATTTGGGGGGAGATTTCAAATTTGAATATTCCCACTTGGATACCTTTTTTGAATGAAAATAGATGATCTATAAATCAATTAAATTGATTTTCATGTCCAAGTTGCAAAATCTAGAGGATTTGAATGATTAGGATTAGCATTAATCATGATTTGATTAAGTTAAATGATGTTAGCTGATTTGACCATTTTGACTTAGATTTTAGGATTTAAATAACTCAAAATGAGAAGAGAATGATTTAGACTTAATTGAATAAATATTTTTTATTTATTTAACCAAAGGGGGTGATGTTAGATTAAATGAGATAAATGTTTGATTTATTTAATTTAATTAGATGAACTTTAGAAATTTAATCAAATAATATGGATTATTTAATTAAACAAAGATAGGAAGATGAAATGACCTAGCTAACTACAGAGAGACAATGATTTAATTAAATCGAAGGATTTATTTAATTAAAAGGGGAATTATGATGACTTTAATCAAATAAGGCTATCCGATTAAATGATTAGATAGAGAGATAATTCAGGATGAAGCAATGTTAGTAGATTAGGATTGAGTGCATGTACATTTTATGTGTCTACATTTTTCCCCTCTTTGAAGCAATGTACTTGTTGCATTGGTTCAAATAATAAACCATCTTGATTAAAATTCAAAAATTCTCTATTTTTTTCGGATGCCCCACTATTGCTCTAGCAAAAATAATTACATTGGTATACTGCCCCCTCAAGAGATCATGTGAAGAGGTTTTATTTGAGTGTCAATCTCTCGACAAAGAGGTTCAAGATCAGTTCAACTCAAATATTTGATGTAGATAGTCATCAACCATGGGTAGCCTCATGCCTATTTTGATATATTACACCCACTTGATCCTTATTTGTACAATGACAATTACATTATTGATGATATAAATAAGATGATTATGATTTTTATATGTAATGGATGATATGGATGCACATGATTTGATTTGATGATGCTTTTATGATTATGCATATGGGTGATAGATGTATGGTTTATGAAATTATTAGAATAACCAATCTATATTATGCAATGATGGGGATGAATGCATATGGAATGATTAATGCTTTCTATATGGTATGATATGCATTATGCAGTATGCTGATGGTTTGTGGATGCAGGATGGATGCATTAGCGATGATTTATGATTAACTGTCATGGTACCATGTTAGCACGAAAGGAAGTTGGAAGAAAATAAGATGATGAAAAGAGACACCAACAAACCAACTTTATTAGAGATGATGATAATGATGATGATGATTTGCTTACCGAGGAGTTGGGATATTTAAAAGGGCCAATTACCTTATGTTTGATAACACACATAGGCACGATGCATCAGGGTATAAAGAACCAAGATGGCATTGCACCTAGTGTGATGGACTTTGAATTGAAAAATAGATAGGATTATTCTTGTTCACACTTGACATATGGAAACTTTGCTAGGATGCACCTACCAAAGCAAGTATTCGCCAAGTTATATTACAAAAATTTCCAACAAGCACAACAGACAAAAGATAATGATCAATTCCCCATTCGTTTCTCTCTAAATCACTTTGATTAGACATCATCGAGAGGTCATTGGAATGAGTGCAATAAGATAAATAAAAAATAATAGATCAAGTACAAAAACAAGCCAATTTTATTCATACCACAAGCCAAGGGGATGTGTTTTATTTACGATAAGTATCCAAAGTGATATCTAAAATGATGCCCATTGCCAGAATGATATATCCTAGGACATGCATTATATAGGATGATGATGGGTTGACGAGTTGTTTGATAAGCTATTGATATAAGGTTGACTGATATGTTTGAAAATGATTAGGATTTTGATTTTGCATTTAAAAGTTTGAAGTTTGCTTTTGATTTTACATTTGAAGCACGCTTTTGTTGATTGTTGTACTTGTTTTCTATTTGTTTTCCAAAGGGTGAGTGTGATGATTGATTTATTATGGATGATTGATTATTATGGGTGAAAGTGAGATGGGATGGATGGTTTTATATTTTCTAGAATATTTCAATGTTTTTGGTATTTTGAAAAAAATTTGAGGCTATTTTTGGTATTTTTGAGATTTTACACATGTTTTGATTTTTTATTTTTTGAATGTTTTGGGGTTTTCTGAGATTTTATGTTTTTTTTGGATTTCGTGTTTTTTGGAATGCTTTTGTGTTTTTGCGTCTCAAGGGTTGATCAAAGATTAGCCTTGCCTATGTTTAAGCTCAAAGACAACATAGTTCGGATACCATGTTTTTGATGATTTTTTGACTTTTTGAGTGTTCTATGATTTTGGATTTTTTTGGATTTTTTCCATGATTTTGATGATTTGGATATGGATGATATCAGTGCTTTGTTTGGGATTTTATTGAAAATCAAGCTAAGGTTGATTGATCGAATCGATGAATTGATGATCATAACATTGTTGAGGATGCACAACAATGCAAGGATAGTGTTACACAACACAAGGATTAGGATGGATATCCCAAGATGATGAGGGATTGATGATGATAACGTTATTGAGGATACACAACAATACAAGGATAGTGTTAAGTGACACAAGGATATCCTGAGATGATGATTTTTTGATTGGATTTGATTGATTAGGATTGATGAAGCTTGGTTTGGAACAAAAGTTGTTTTGGATTGTTTGCTGTGACGTTTTAAGTGAAAATTAGATGCAACTGATATTGATTGTTTGGATTGATGTTCAATGAAAGATGAAGCTTGATAAGGAATTTCTTCTCATCAAAATGTGTCATGGGCTAGTGATTTGTTTTTTTGCTCACAAGTGGTGGACCAATTTGATTTTACATTTGCCAATGTTTAGATCACCACATAAGTTGGAGGATATATATCAATATTTATTCCTGAAGCAATGTGTAAATATCTACCCCCAGTGTCTAGCAATGTATGGAATGCCATGGGTGAATGCTCAGATAAGTATATGGATGGATGGATATGGTAAGCATGCAAAGGATTCCAAGGGTTATCTTGCACTAGGATAAGGTGTTCAAACAAAGAATTCTCATTGGATAATGTTAGGTAGGATAGGGTCAATAAAAATGACTCATGTCAAGATGTTTACCATAAGCAAGTGTAAGGTGTGCACCAAATTTTGTCAAGATCAAGATAACTAGGATGATGGATGCAGATGGATGAAAATGGATTGGATAAATGGTTCATGGATGAATGGATTTACTATGGATAGGATGAAATGTTGGATTTATTATGGATGGGATAAGATTCCTCCACCTAAAATGGTGCATGTAGATGCTTGATTCTACACATGATGCCTGTTTGCCAGGGTTTCATCATGGGACTTGTCCAAAGTGCCACTGAAGTGGTTTTCATTAGAGGACAATTTTTTTTATTCTCTTTTCAATCCTTTTTTGTTTTGTTTTTTTTGGTTTTTTTCTGAAAGATTTTAAGCTCATGTTGAATCACCTTGTGGTGTTGATGAAGATGCTTCTGCCATAATGTGCCATTGATATCCTGCTTGAAGAACCTACTTTGCCAAGATACGTGCACTTGAATGCAACTTTTGAGATTCTTGATCTACTTTATTGATACTGGAGTTAACTCTGTCTTGGTGTGCACATCGCAATAGAATGCCTTTTGAATCCTTATGATGAAGGGTTCTTGCCAATACATGGTCAATGTGAGAATTTTATATCATGCGTGGAGGCATGGATGGAGTGTTTTTAGGGATAGGAGATGGATTGGTTGATATTTTAGAACATTTGACTCTCCAAACTTAGGAAGATGAGCAATGATGGGTGGATACAGAAGTGTGCATGAAATTAGGACCAACTGCTTGATATAATTTGTACATCACTTGAGAAGCCTTCTTTTGCTTTTGTGGACATCTTTGATGGATAATTTTCCTTTTTTTTATTTTTCCCCATAGTTTCTTTGACTAATGGAGTTTGATCTAGGGATAATCTTTCTTTGTATTATTTGGTATCCATATGTATTTTTTTTGTCCAATATTATTCTTAGCTTCTTTTTCTTTGATAACATTCTTTGTGCTTTGATTCAAAACTTTCTTTTCCTGTGGGCCCCAATTCATGGATGGGGTGATGGATGGATGAAGATTCATGACGTGACTAGTTGTAGTATTAGCATCAGTTTCATCATAAGGACTCTTTTTGCTCCCTATGTTGACGTTTTCTTGAGATAAAGTTTCCCCCAATATGGTGGTAGTGGCACCTTCGTTCCTTGATTCTAATTGTTTTGATATGTCTTGTTTAGTAAGAATGCTCTGATAAATGTTTATAGTAGATGATGTTGTTTCAATTTGTTGCTTTGCTAACTCTGGAATGTCCTATTTTTTCTGACCCATTTCTTTGAGTTGATAATGTTTGATATCTTCATACATGATGTCCTTAGTCTAAATTTGGGATATATCTAATTCTAATGTTGATAACTTTGTTTGACTGTAGGAATCAATAACATGCTCTTTCTGTGTAATAATATTAGGAGTAAAGGAATCTTATTCTAAATGAAGATCATTTACGTGTCCATCTACATAAAGCATCTCATGGGTAGATGGAGGAGTATGTGCTATGTGGATATGATCATCTTTTATAGATAGGAGAGTATCCATTAGATTATTGTAGTAACTTGGGGATACAAATTCTTGATCTTGAATGATTTCAGAATTGCTTTCAACATGCTTTGGATCAAGTTCTTGATATGGGTCAATTTCAAAGGATGGATTTCTTACAAAGGGTTCTTGTATATCTTCATTAGGCATGGGAAGTGGCTCAATATCCTCTTGATCTTTGAGTGAATTTGGATCAAGTGTCAAGAGTTGAAGATTCCTTCAATATCAACAATCATGAGGTTGAAGGATGTCAATATGTCTTGGAAAGGACCATTGCTAGACTTTGGTGAGAGATATTGATCATGATTTAGAATAAATTTTTGAGATATGTCCTCTAACTTATTAGGTGATGTAGAGACATTTTCAACATGATCATTGGTCGATGGATTGTTGATTACAGGATTAGATAATGTTAGAACTCCTTGAAATAGATCATTGTCGGATATTGTTAAGGGATTCTTATCATGATCAAAAGGTGACTCTTGATGTATGTTGATTTGATCTTTGGATGAGGTAGAAACATCTTCCATGTGTTTGTTGATGGATAGGTCTTGATCATGTGACCGTTCACTTGGATCGATACATGGAGTCGTTAACATTTTTTTGGGATTTTGAACGACATTTGCTTGTTGGGCTTGCAGTGTGGCTTGAGAAACTTGAGCATCTTGTGCAACTTTTTAAGCAGCTAGTTGTGTAGCTTGTCGGTTTTGGTCTTGTTGGATTGCCTTCTGATAAGCATCCTACTGAGCAGCTTGCAACACAATGTTGTATTGGTTTGATGTGTTTGGTTTGGGTGATGGTGGTGGCAGAGGTGGTTTTGGAATAGTTCTTGTTGTGATAAAAGGTATCATTGTATTGATGATTGGGATTTGAGTGGTGGATGGTGCGATCGATATGGTTAGTTCTTGAGAGACCACGTTTTGAGGGATGAGAGATGATGTGTTGGTGTCTTCTGCTATGGGGATGGTTTCCATCTGTTGTTGTGATATTGATGGCAAGTGGGGAGGATTTGGTATGATTCCTTGATTGATGGTTAGGGGTATGTTTTGGATGAGAAGTGGTAGAGATGGTAGCCCAAAACCAAGAGGTGATATGGAAGTTAATGGAAAGGGTTGGAGTGGTTGGAAAGTGAGTGGCATGCTCCCTTGGGGAAATGATGATGTTTGATTAAAAATGCCCCCTGGTCCAAATAAGTCACCTTCTCCTTGTGAGATCATAGGGAGAGAGGTTTGAGGGGTTGTGTGAAATGATGATGATGATGGGTCATTGCGAAAGGTGAGGGGGACATATGGGTGTGATGGATTTTGAACATTCATGTGATTTTCAAATATATCTACCCAAAAGTTTACAAAGTGTGGATTCAAAATGTTCTTGTTTGGTATAGTTGTACTTGGTATATTCTCATTTGGAATGTATGGATTTGGTGGGATAATGTTTTTTTTTTTAAGACTCATGTTCATTGAGTATTTGGTTAATAGATTTGTAAGTTTGGACTTGGATTTAAATCTACCATTATAAAAGGTGTTTCAAAATTTAGATTGGGTATACTCACATTTGTTGTATCATTGAGGTTTGTCGAAGATAATGATCCCATGTATGGATTGTATAAATGTGAGTTTTGAAAATCAATTGGAATTGTAAGGATTTGATAATTTGGTTGGTTTAGACCGCTTATGATGTATGGATCAAGTTTATATTCCATGTTCTTCTTGTGTTTTGACCTTGTTTCAAAAGTGACCTCTAAGGTGTTTAGGATGAATAATGAGATGAAGGGTGAAAGGGGTGAATGATATGGGTGTTGTTTTTCTTAGGAACTTTGGATCAATGCTAGAATTTAGGATTTGATTTTGATTGGTTTTGATTAGATAATGAACTTTTAAACCCTAAGATGTTGGATGTGATTTTTAGGATAAACCTGTTCAAAGGTGTGCTAATTTAACTAGAGGTATGAGAAAGGATGCATTCCCATACTCCTAATTAAACAAGGTGATTTTGATTTTTTTTAAGGATGTACCCAAGTCTAGATAAGGATGTTTCCAAATCTCTAGAATTGCTTGTGGGATGGGATGATAAATGTTTGAAATGGATGAATTATTTGATTTTGATCCTAAATGAACCTAAGAAGGGCTTGTTTACAAGGTCAAGGTTTTGAAGAAAATGCTTTTCCCTTCAATCCAAAAGATCAATGTTTGCTCAAAAGACCATAGGACAAAAGATACACAAGCACATACGTGGGGTTCAATTGATTTCATCTTGATTAGTGAATTGCTTTTACCACAAACACTTTCTTTATTATATTTTCAAACTAAACATTCAATGTCCTAACTTCTTTTCATCCCACAAAGTGTTATGTGGAATTCAAGGAAATCAAAGAAATGGTTACATAATGTTTACCTTGGTAGAAGAAAATTAAGATGTAAACCCAATTACTTAGAAACATCTAAGGACCTAATCCCTAGGGTAAGCAATAGTTCTTGGGTTTTTTCAAAGGTATTTGCTTGAACTAAAGGGTTTGAAATTTTTATTTTCCTATTGAATGTGTGTTTCCCAATGTTTTCAAACAAGCAAGTGTTTTGATACCAAGAACATGCACAACCCTATGGATATGAAAGACTTTACTTGTTGAGTTCCCACTTGGACAAGTCTAGCTATGAGAATGATTAGATGCTTGACCCCATTGGCTCCCCTCCATGAAACTCACTTATATAGGGCAGCAAAGCATCAACACCCATGAAACCCCCATGGAATGCTTTTCATTTCTACTAGGAGTCATAACAACGTGGGATGACTTCATAATGACCGTTCTTGCACCAACAAGTAGATCAAGGATTTTGGCCTTTTCTAAACAAGGGTGTTAATTCAGACTTTCCATTCATAGGAGTTGACCCATCGAGGTGAGAGAACATCGTTTCCCTTCTCATTGGAGCCAACCGCATGATACTAGCATTTATTACATTACCCACATTTATATCCCAACTCGAAATACTCTTGGGTTTAGAGTGTTACCAATTGAGTCGTTCCCTTGGGTGAGTACTTTTCCCCCAATGTAGGCCCTCCAAGATAAACAATAGTGAGTAAATGTATTCATAGTTTGATCAACCTTCATTTAGAAACAAAGGGAGAACACATGCAATAGGTTTACTCACACTCACACAATGTTTTGTTCAATTTTAATCCCAAAATGAAGTGTGAAGGAAATCACTTACACAACCTAATATAACCAAAATCCTTTTAATTCTCAAGCTCATCGTGAGGCACGAGAGAAGCACACACGTATTTTCATGATATTACTTTGTGTAAGTAATTACAAAACAATGAGAAAACTTGTTCATTTTAAGTCCACAAAGAAAAAGTGAACTCTTTTTAGTGCACCAAAAGAAGTGTTAGATTTGATTGCTCAATTGTTAACCTTAAACAAAATCTAGTAAATTTGCCTAAGGTTATTTTTAATCCCTTTGTCTTGTTCTTTTTAGAGAAAAAATTGAAATCTATTGAGTCTTAAAAGCTTGAAGAGATAAAATATATTTAGAATCTACACAAAAATTGCCACAAATCACTAGTTCACATCATCTTCAAATTCTTAATGGTTTAGCTGCTATACGTCTCAAAAGATGATGATTCAATTAAAAATATTGATGTAAATGTCCATCTTGGGAAAAAAGTGAGACACAGTATCATTATTTCACCCTTTTTAATAAGCACCTCCAAAGGAACACCTTCCCCATCAGTGGTTTCCCTAGTAGACAAAATCCCTAGGTCATCTATAGAATCCATACCCGATCGGGAGTAAAACCCTTCCAAGCTGATCACTCCATCAAGGGAGTTGGGTGTTGGCTAAAAAATATTTGAAATCTGAATCTCATCCACCTTCTCATTCCCATTCACAAAGGAGATGGTACTGAAGTCCAACCTTGGCCTTGAATCTAACTCATTTCCAATAGATTGGGAAGTTTCCACATTATTCATCTCCCTATCAGAGTTTGAATCTTGTGGCCTCACATTGTCTTTAAACGGGTAGTCTCCTTATTTCTTGGAGATTCATTATCCTTCATTGTAAACCCATCTAACTTTTCTAGTTCTCTAAAATACTTATCATTGAAGGAATAAATTTCTTTTGGAATGTTATTATTATGATCTTCATGCTGCTTCAAATGGCTAAGTTTTTGTAATGCCAGTTGTTGTGCATTAAGTTTTCCGATGTTTGAAGGTTCTTTCAAATCATCATGTCTAGAGGGAGGAATACATTCCTTCCTATTTTTGGTGTCAAGCCTCTCAATGTAATTGAATGCTAGGGAAGTATCCAATTCCCGTGTTAGAGAAGTCAAGCTATCTTTAATCTGAGTGGTGTCATTTTTATTTATTTTAGGGTTATTCTCTTCATTAGTCTATTTATCTTTTCCAAGGGCAAGGTTGCATTCATCATACTTCCCTGATGTGTTATCAGCCTTCCCCATCTCTAGCAGGGGCTATTTTTTAGAGTTGTTACCACCAAATGTAGGAGACTTATTAGTCTTATTATTTATTAGAGGGAAATTTCTCCTAATGTGACCCTCTCAATCACATAGATAACAAGCATTAAGCCCTCCAAGGGTTTCCACTACACAAGTTAAAATTTCAGTCTTGAGTTTGGTTTCAAGAATCTGTGGGAGATCCATTCCAGGGGTTAAGGAAACAAAAGTCCACACATCTAAGTGTGGGAGATGAGGCTTGGTCTCCTCAATTCTCAACACTTTACCATACGACTCAATCATCAAAGGAACAAACTTCCATAGTCATGGAGGGATGTGTTTAATTACCATCCAATGGGGGTTGGACAAAGCTAGCACCTCCTCTTCCACACCCTTTGGGTGCCATGCCAGGGATCGAAATGTAATTTTCTTGACACTCCAAAATTCTTTACCAATTATTTCTTGTTGTGATTTATAGTTATTGAAGAAAATAACAAATAAACCTTTTTGAACAATTTGGAAATAATAAAAATGAAACCCTAGTTTTGTTCCCACACATTTTAAAACCATTCATCCATATACTTTCTAGCCAGGACCCTATTAGAATCCATGGTCGCAAAAAATATTGCACATTTTGAAAGCTTTAAATCTTCCTCAAAAATTGTCTCAGCTAA
Source organism: Sequoia sempervirens (assembly GCA_007258455.2). NCBI lineage: Eukaryota > Viridiplantae > Streptophyta > Pinopsida > Cupressales > Cupressaceae > Sequoia > Sequoia sempervirens. Next base: position 442,178,977 of record VDFB02281492.1, read on the forward strand.
AGCATCGTTCAAAACCAACATAGACTACAAAAGACGAGTCAAGCATTGCTTACCTTGTCCCTCATATCTATCCTCTATCACTGACTCAACAAGTTCGAGCATGAATCTAGTGCCCTAAGGAAGCCAATCACGCTCTCTTGCAACAGTATCTTAGAAGGATTTAACTGAATGAGTGGATACACCACTAGAAGTCAATTTATTAAGATGGTTTTCTGGGGGATTTGTATCCCTTGCCATCATACCGAGACACCAAATCCACTTCACACAAGCCAAAATATGACCATGGTGGTTGACAAGAGGATCTCGTCACACTCACCACACTTCGTATCTTTCACAATATATCACCCTCAACCAAAGGCATACTACCCTACATGGAGGAATAATGAAAGAACATGGAGGGCCAAGCCTCCTCCATGGGTGTTCGAGGACACCCACAAACTAGGGTTTCACACACACGACCAAAATTTGCAGCGCAAATCCTTCTTCTCCTTCCACTCATATAATTTTTTCCATAATATATAGCTTTCATTATTAGATATGCAGATCGACATTTACTATCTTTGAACCATCCATTGCATTTAAACTAAAAATTCTTGAGAGGAAATTATGTAAGCACAATACCTATTCAATTTTCTTCGGTGAAGATTAGAGTTTTGGTGTTTTTCTTTTGAAGCATGCCTCAAATATAATTACTCTTCTTCAATTAGCATTTCATTCACATCAAAATAAAATTTTCTTCTCAAATATGTGTTTAACTCCATGATTTGACCTATATAAATAAATGTGTCAGTAATAAATGCTTTAAAAAACATTGTCAAACTTTGAAACCTTATATTTAGTTAATCTACAAATGCTCTGCAAACTTTCGCATCCCAATATTTCCTTCCAAAACTTCCTTCTATAGCTTCAAAAATTCCTTTTCCAAGACATATCTTTGTGCCATGACTTGACACCTTATATTTCATGGCACTATTAGAATTTTCTATTATTTGTCCCTCTAAGCATTAGGATGGGCTTAGTTATCCGAGGAATTATCTATACTAGAGGTAGGTAGAGATGCATTTAAAGTTCCTAATTCATATATATTTTTAGAGTCGTCTTTCTTTCTCCATATATTTTCCATTTCCTTCTTAACATCAGTAGGATCAAATTTCTTCACAGATTCATTCCCCTTTACCAGATATTAGACTATCTTTTATTTCTCCTTTTGCAAAATCTTGAAATATGTTTAGGTTTATTGTAAAAGTAATGTGAATTATTTTTTCCTTGATCATTTTGATTTTTGGCTTGTTTAATGTTTTCAGACTCAGATGTGCCCATGCTCAAGTAGAGTTATCGAAAATGTGCACAATGTTCCACATGCTGGTTGTGTAGCTTTCCTTTTTCATCTTCCTTTAAAGAGAGACTCGAGACACATGTTGACTCATCAAAGATTTTCTAAGGAGCTATAATCATTAGCTCAAAATTTTCTGCCGGTTTGATGTGTCACCTCTTCGCAATAGGTGGATTGCACTTCTTATGAAGTGATATCTTTTAGGAGTTTGTCAGAGCCTATTGGCCTTTTTATTTTCTTGGTTTTCAGAATGGAAGCTTTTAGTTAGTGCTTTAGGGTGATGTGATTGGTCAAATGGACCTTTTTTTCAGGCTATGTTTCTAGGATTTAATCATTTATAGGCCTCTATCTTTTCTAAATACTTTAAAATCATTATTGCATCAACTAAGAATTGATGAGAAAAAATCATTGCGACCTAACCAAGGATCAACGATCACATCATGTGCTATCAAAAGTGAACACCTGACAATAATTACTATTGTGTTGTGGTAAGATTTTCTTCTTTCTGGAGCTTTAAAAGAGAGGTGGCCACAATTGAAAGGGCTGGATTCCAAATTTTAGTTTCCTTTTTCAAGGAAAAGTTTCTTTAGTTTTCTTAGGATATAGAACTATTTTTAGAAGTTAAGTTGTAGAATGACATTTCTCTAGCATGTTATATCTTTTAAGGCTTAAACTATTGTCGGATTGGCATCTGATCTCTATTTTAAAGTTCATTTGATATTTAAAGCACAAATCATTGAGAAGAAATCATTGAGACTGTGCATGTATGGCCTTTATCAAGCTTTCTTTCTTTATGTTTTTGTTTTGAATGAAACACCATGTCTTGCAAGCTCAATTTGAATGGTTTAAGTAGTTGATTTCCATGTTATATGCTCATATAGTAGGATATTAACTTTTGAAAATTGGATTATGTCATTGGACTTCTCTGTTTTTTTGAAAGGTTGTTTTATTATATTATGCTATATTAGGAGGAAGATTTCGTGCAATTTCTGAATGTTTTCCCTATTACCCTTAGAAATCTTTATGTTTAATCAGACCTTAATGAACACTACCTATGAAAAGATTTGAAAGTTTTCACTATGCTTGTTGTTAGCTTTTGATGTTTGTTCTCTTTCCAACAATCAAGGGTTGTGGCATTCTATGTATAATTATCTCAATCATAGGAATGGTTGGGTTTGAAATGTTGTAAAAATTTTGACACATCACCATTTTTTATGTTTTAATTTACATTTCCTTCTACCCTTTTCTCCAAACCCCAAAGAAGAGCCAATTTTCTATAAAAATCTTGGAGGTATTTATTGAGGCACAAATTTGTCTCCCACTCACTGAATTTCCAATAAGACTATTGGAGAAGTGCAAGATTTTATGATCAATAGTTCTTTTTCTGGCACGCTCGATGGGATAGGAAGTTTGATAAATGCTTGATTAGAAGTCATAATTATTTCTTAAATTAGACTAAGAAAGGAAACTTGAAGTTGCATGTCTAGAGTCCAAATAAGAGCATATTCAAGAGGAAAATTCTAGTACTCTTAGTTACGTTCCTCAATACTTAGGAGAAGGAGACTTACAAGCTCTGTATCACCTATAAGGAGCAATAGAGAGAGAAGTGAGCACAATATCCAGAGCCTTATCTACTCCACCTAGAGGCTTGACCTTCCAAATCAGAATACCTATATACCTGATTCATAGGAATCTTTTCTCTATGGCGCATGTACCTCCCCCTACTCCTAGAAATTTTATTACTTTGATTAGTGATAGTCCACTACGTCCACCCATACCCTTAGATATATGGTCTGCTATACCTACTAATTCCCTCAAGCCTATTCCAAAATTCTCTACAGAAGACTTCAAAACCCCTTCCACACACCTTCAAGATATAGTAGAGGTGTGTAGAGTACATAATATAATAGAGGAGAACATCAATTTGAGGCTATGAGCTTCCTCTTTCAAAGGAAAGGCCCAAGATTGGTATCGATCTTTGTCCTTGGGCTCTATCATCTCTTGGGATCAGATCAAAGAATAATTGTTTGAATGCTTCTCAAAGAAATGAGACTACTCTTTTTTGTTGCAAAAACTAATCACCATCAATCAAGCTCCACAAGAGGCCATGAGTGATTTTAACACCATGTTTCATAAGACTTGGAAAAGGATCCCCATGACTGCTGGACCCCAAGCTATGATGTCATTCATGTTCTACATGAAGGCTCTCAATTCATACATCATAGTTATGATAACCTCCATGGGAGGGGATATCTTTCCTAACACATATGAGGTGGCTATGCACACAAAGAATAGTTTAATTGATGTTAGGAAGCTTCTACCTCATCCTTCGATGCCGATATTTGCAAAGATCTTCAATGGCCTTCAGGAAGAAGCTACTCCAAGCACTTCTTCTACATAGTTTACATTAGCCACATTGTATTTTATGTACATGTACCCTACCACTCAAATAATCTCCTCGAGTTCTTTCTCAATCACAATAGATATTAGTGACATGAAGAGTATCATGTGGACTTTTTCTAGCAAGTTGGTCATTATCATATGACATCAAGCAATTCCTCTAAAGTAGACCACCCAATCCTATGTTAGAGGAAAGTCATCTTTTCGAAAGAATCCATACCAAGATCCTCCAGAGGAGGAAGTTAATAGATGACATTTCCAAAACAAAAAGTTCTAGTCACCATGCTGCTATAGATAGTGAAAGAAAGCCTAAGTAAAGAGTTGATTCCAAGCTAGAACAATTTGGCAGAAGATGAGAATGTATGGTGCTTCCCATGCAATGCTAGGCATATGCCCCAAAATTGTCCAAGGGGAAATATGAAATAGAGGATAGTAGAGAAAAGGAGTAAAGTCATGTCCCTGAATATAGATGAATATGAAACTTTCAATATAGAAAATGCTCATTTCAAAGAAAAAATGCAAGGAATGTCTTTGGAGCAAGAGTTGGATATTATGCCCGACCAAGCTCTATTTTCATGGATGGAAGAAGAAGATGCAATATTCACAAATGAATCTCCTACAATTAGTGTTCCACAAGTGCAGTCAGATTACAACACAAGATCAAAAGGAAGGCTCATGAGAGAATACATGCAACAAGCTCTACGACAACCTCAACTATGTCAACCTCCCCCATAGGAAAAGTAGGCTCCATCACCCATCATTCGACCCTTTCCACAACCACATGAACTAGCACTGGTAGCTAAGTGAGAAAACAAGACACCAAGCCCAATCATGACAGAGAATTTTCTTCTAAAAACCAGATAAATACTACCATATAAGGCTAAGACTCAACTAATTGGAGCGCTTAATGTGATGGAACAAATGAAGAAGGTGGTTGCTAATGTATCACTATGGGACATCATATCTATTCCCAAAAAAAAAAAATTATTTGGGAAGCATTAAAGAAAGAAGAATAGACCCTATAAGTTCACACGACTCATTCATGTGGCTGAAGAAGAGATAAAGGATCTGTGTCACCCCCTCAAGCTCTGAAAGTAGTAGCTTATGCGAATTATGTGAGAATGTTGCAAAAGAGAAAGAGGTAAGCAAGCCAAAGCCCACACATTTATTTTAAACACTTATTGTGGGAGATAATATTTTTCATAATAATATGATCTATTTAGGGGCTAGCATGACTATCATGCCAAAACAAGTGGCTGATGCCTTGAAACTTAAGTATGGGCCCCTTGAAAAAGGAATCATGCAACTAGACAAGAAGAATGTTCTGACCATTGGTCGGATAAAGGATCTATCTCTAACCTTCTTCTGATGTCCAAGCCAAATAGTCACACAAGAAATAATAGTGATAGACATTCGCCCAGTTTTTAGAATGTGTCTTTCAAGAGATTTCACTACAAATCTTGGTGGATACTTAGCACTTAACTGGTCCCACCTAATATTGATAACTAAGCACGAGGCAAAGATGAAGATTCTATCTGAATCTTTACATCTCCAACACATTGCAGACATTGCAATCCTATGCTTTGAAGCAACGCACACCTAACGCACACCTCCATCTCTTAGGAATAAAGATATTGTGTATACATGTTGGAGAACAAAGAAGATACAAGTGATCAGACTCCTAAAGAGGAGGTGCTACTCAACTAATTCATTAACTCTGATCCATTCATAAACTTCCATGCAATGGGGCTACATACCTATGTGATTTTTGATAATGATAATGTCTTTCCAAAATTAATGAAGGATCAAGAGGAATGTGATGATCTAGGTGATAATCGTCTATGGACCTTGTATTTTGATGGCACCATGTGCAAAGCTGGCTCTGGAGTGGGTGTCTGACTAATGTCCCCGAAAGGATAAAAAACTCTCAAAAGTTACAATTTTTAGTTCTAATGCTCTAATAATGATGTTGAATATGAAGCCTTGGTTCATGGGTTGATTCTTGCTAAGCGGATAGGTGCTTGAGGAGAATACAAGCTTTCAAAGATTCAGAGCTAGTGGTGAGCCAGATCCATGGACAAGAAACCGCAAAAAATACAAGAATGAAGTCATATAGACACCAAGTTTTGGATCTTATCAAGAGCTTCAAAGCTTTCAATATACAAGTTATCCCTTGATCACAAAATAGTGTTGTTGATCGAATGGCTTCTGTTGGCTTACAATTTGAACTAGTTTTTTATCCGACCAAGAAAAGTGTGGTGAAAGTAATTATCTTACCCTCAATTCCTAACAATGATAAAAAATGGTCTAAGTCTTTGATGGCGACAACCAAATTTCTTCCTTCATAGGGTATGTGCAGGATCATCATAGAAAAAATAGGCCCTTAAGTGGCAAAAAAAAAAAATTCAGAGTTAGGCGACTTGACGTAAAAATTTGAATAAGTTATATATATTATTTCAAAAATATGTAAGAATAGAATGTGTAGAAAATTGAATGTAGTTTCTAAACTGCTAGGTTTGTTTTTTTAAAAAAAATTATTTGGTGAAAATTTGAAATTTCATTGCAGTGATACTTCAATTTCAGGGGAAAATTAAGTAGGTGTCTGTCTGACCACCCTAACCACAATAAAATGACTATTTTTTTATAATATTTTAGATATAAGTAGAGAACTCATGCCTTGATGTGATCCATATTTTTTTATAATTTTTTTCCAAGTAAATAATTAATTATGAATTTTTTATTACAATTTTTTTAAAAATATAAAAAATCATATGTCTGACCACCTTAACTTGGTCAAAACTTCATGAAATTCATTTTTTTATTTTTTAATCCTATAGTATGCAAGGCATAGAATGTGACACATGTTTTCGATTCAAAAATTGTGATACCATTTGAAAGTTGTAGATGTTTTTCCATCAGCCTATCAATCAGGACTATAGTAGTAATTTTAATAGAAAATGAATAATAATTACTTATTAAATTCAAAGTAAAGCATAATTTATATCAATGGAAAGCTGAGAATATCCTTTAAAAAACCTTTTCGTTTCATCAATTTTGAAAAATAAATAGTCATTAGCCACATACCCATCATATTGCCACATTTTGGCCCATCATGATCCTGCACATACCCCACATAGAAATCAGGGACAACTTCCAGCTATTCACCACTAGGAGAAGAATTTCCTAAGGAGCAGGTAATCTAATTGAAAGTGAACAAGCTCCCCTGAGGATTAATTTCTCTCAAAAATATTTTTGATTATCAAGATGCAAGGAATGAAAAGTAAATATTCATTGCAGATGCAAGGGATTATGAAGAGCTTGATGTTGGAAATGGCTGAAAGTTGAAAGTCGGAAGGGAAGTTCCTCAAAAGGACAAGAAGAGACTAAAATATCTATCTTTGAAAGATGATGGGGTTATCACCTAGAGCTATGATTATCTAAGAGGTTATGACCTAGGTATAATTCAACATACGATTGAGTTAGCAGAAGGATCCAAACATGTCCGATCAAAGAATAGACTACTCAACCCAAAGGTCGAAGCATTGCATTGGAAATATGTGTCTCAATCCCATAGGCTGAAACCTCTATTGGAGCCAAGTTGGTGTGACATATTCTATGTTTGGCCGATGAACAGATTTGTAGCTTTATGTTTTGTACAGGTCGCTTACAGAAGTCTTGTCGAACGGTTACACATTGGGGTCTTTGGTGTGACATTTTTCGTTCGGTATAACTTCTCACTGCCCCTGGAGATCCCTAGCTGACAGGCCATTCTATCGTATATCAGGGAGACCCTTGGCCAAAAGGCTTAGTTCGGTGTGAAGTCCCAGCGATAGCTAAAGTCTCACCGACAGTGTTTTATGTTGAAGCCTTTGGGGAAAATCTTGGGTTTTCAGTACGAAGTCTTACCGATAAGAATGTCTCATCGAAAGTATTCATTTGGAGTAACATAAGAGAGCTCGGTGAAACATCTTGGTGAAAGATGAATGTCTTGCTGACCGTTCGGTGCTTGATGTAACTTAAAGCCTTCAGCGTAAAGTCTCAACAATGGACGTGTGTCTCAGCGATGAAGAAGTTTGTTGTCGGTATGACTTGAGAACTCGGTATGAACTCTTTGCGAATGTGATAAGTCTTGTTGACTATTGTTTGGTGCTCGGTATGACTTGAGACTTCAGTGGGATGTCCTGGTGAAAGCGATAGTCTCACCGATATGCATGTTGAGGTCAATACAAGTTGTAAGTTTGGTATAACCTCTTGCCGATGGAAGCAACTCTTGGCGACATCGATGATTGAGTTGTGTGGCATCGGGGAGACACGATTAGTGTCTCACCGACATGCCAACACAGGTTGATCGCTTTGACCAAAAGAAGACCATCCTACGTGGTGTCTCGTGGACCAATCAGAGAAGCCGAATGGGAACCGTTGGAAGACAATTCATTGTGGCAATTCTGAGAGGAAGCTCGATAGACAGAGGTTACATGGTTATACTCAAAGGTTGTAGATGATGTCTGGTTAGATGATTTGAAGGATCGATGGATTGCAGTGTGATTGTATCAGAGTGTTTTCTATTCTGTAAAGATTGTAACTTGAAGGTTCATGTACAAGTTTGATCATTGTGAAAGCTACTGAAATATGAAAACAAAAAGATAAGTCTGATATTTGTATGTAATCTCCATTACTGTAATACATAGTGATTTCTCTTGGTGTGGTGAGCTTTTCTCCCGTAAGGGTTTTCCCACATAAATTTGGTGTCCATATGTGTGTGCCAAATACTTTGTTTTTGTTATCTCTTTCATGTGCATCTTAATTAGACTATAATTGTAATTTTAAAAGGTATCTCTACATTCTTCCCTAAGGTTTTGACGCTAGGAGAGTTGTTTCCGCATGTAATTTTCCTTACAAGTGGTATCAGAGCCTGGCCAGTTGTGTTATCCTTGTGGGTACGTTGTGTTTTTTGTGTCAATTTATGTTTAGTGGGAGTCTTGTAGAAGTTTTTCAATTTATAATTACAGATTAAGATGGCAAGCACGTCAGGAAAGATTGAAATAAAGAAGTTCAATGGCAACAATTTTTAGTTGTGGAAACTGAAAATAGAGGATCTCTTAGTGGATCGTGATCTGTGGCTTGTTGTGTCTAGAACTAAACCTACAGGCATGAAGCAAGAAGATTGGGACCTTGCAAATAGAAATTCTAAGGGGCTGATAAGGTTCTATTTGGTAGACTCTATTCTTCTGAACGTGCATGAAGAGAAGACTGCATCTTCCTTGTGAAAGAGACTAGCATCTATTTATCAGGGGAAGTCCTTGGTGAATAAACTGCTCCTGAGGAAGAAGTTGTACACTTTGAGAATGCAGGAAGGAGGCTCTATTGCTAATCAGTTGAATGCATTCAATATGTTGATTGCACAGTTAACTTCTGTTGGTGTGAAGATTGATGAAGAGGATTAATGTATGTTGATATTGTGTTTTTTGCCAGATTCATGGGATCACCTTGCGATGGCTATTGGGAGTACAACATCCATTTTCAAGATGGAAGATATTGTTACTTCTTTGTTATCAAAAGAAAAGAGAAGGAAATCTTCTGAGATGGCGAAGGAGGCCCTTGTTGTTAGAGGAAGGTCAAAAGAGAAAGGCGAAGAAGGACAAGAAGTCTAAATCAAAATTAGAGGGGAGATCAAAGTCTCCTAGAAAGAAGTCCAAGGTGAAGTGCTAGAATTGTGGGCAACCTGGTCATGTCTGAATGGATTGTAAAGAGGAAAAAAAGAAGAAGAAGAAGGGCTCTTCCAATAATGATTCTTCTTAGAGTGATGCAGACACCTTCATTGCTGCCTTGGCTACACAGGCATCAAATGATGTCTGGCCGATTGATTTAGGAGCATATTTCCACATGACATCTCATAGAGACTAGTTCACGAAGTATGAATAATATGATGGTGGAAAGGTGTACTTGGCAAGTGATTCAACTTTAGAGATTGTTGGCTGTGGAAGAGTCAAAATGTAATTCCCTGATGCCAGAGTGAAGGGAATCAAGGATGTTATGCATATACCAGGTCTGGATCAAAATCTACTATCTTTCAGTAAGTTGAATGATATTGGAGTGTAGGTCACGTTCTCTAGAAATGGCTGCAAGATTACTAGAGGCTCAATGGTGCTAGCAAGGGGTTCCCATATTGGTACCTTGTGCAAGCTAGATGCACATGTTGTTCAATGTAACAGTGTCTCTGTAAAGTCACAAAAAGCTACTCATGGAGGTAAAGAGGGAAATGTTCCTAATTGTGTAAACTCTATGGAAGTTAAACTTCCAGCAGAAAAGACTATGCTCTAGCATCATAAGCTAGGCCACATTGGAGAGAAAGGTTTAAAAACCTTGAAGAACAAAAACCTAGTTGAGGGGCTTGAAGATTGTAACCTTAAATTTGAATTATGTGAGCATTGCATATATTGAAAACAACACCATGTTTCCTTTTATTTCAGTCCTCATAAATCTTCTAGTTTGCTAGATTATATTCATTCTGATGTATTTGGTCCAGTGAATGTTCCTTATTTTTCTAAGTCAAGATACTATATATCATTCATTGATGATTATTCGAGAAGTTCTAACATTTGTTTATTTTTTGAAAAGTAAATCAGAAGTGTTCAGTTGGTATAAGGAATTTAAGAATCTTGTAGAAAATCAGACTGGAAGAAAAATTAAATGCTTAAGGACTGATAATGGCGGTAAATTTTGTTCTGATGATTTTGAGAGGTATTGTAAAGACCATGGGATTAAAAGACATAAGACTACACCTTATACTCCACAAAAAAATGGAGTTGCAGAAAGGTTCAATAGGACAGTGATGGAGAGAGCACGAAGTATGCTGAGTAGTGCTGGCTTGGAGGAGAAGTTTTGGGCTGAGGTTGTTGGTACTACATGTTACTTGATTAATCATTCTCCAAATTCTGCTCTTGTTGAGAAAACACCTTTGGAAGCGTGGTCTGGTAAGAAGCCCTCTTTAAGACATATTCATGTTTTTAACTATGAGGCATATGCTCATGTGTCATATGAGAAAAGATCTAAGTTGGAGAACAAGGCTATCAAATGTATTTTTATTGGCTATAGTGCTGGCATAAAAGGATACAAGCTTTGGAATCTTGATACAGAGAAGGTTGTATACAGTAGAAGTGTAATCTTTCATGAGATGAAGCCTTCTACCTTGGATCTATAGTCAGAGACAAAGTTAGAAAACAATAAGGATGTAGTTGTAATTCCTCCTACACCAGATAAAGAGGAATTGAAAATTCAAAATGTACCTAAAACTGAGGAGAGCTCAAGTAGTTATGAAAGTTTTGAAGAAGAAGAACCTCAGCCTCAGCCAGTGAGGAGGTCAACCTGTGAAAGAAAACAACCTAATAGGTATGGGTTCTCTTTGATAGATTCTACTTGTGACTATGCTTTAATTTCTAGCACTCATGAGCCTAGGACTATAAAGGAGGCATTTAAAATGTCTGATTTTGACTCTTGGTTGGAAGCCATGAATGAAGAAATGACATCATTAGAAAAGAATGATACCTAGAGTTTGGTGCCATTTTCTAAAGGCAAAAAAGTTGTGGGCTGCAAATGGGTATTTAAGAAGAAGATTGGTCTGGATGGAAGTGTGGAAAAGTACAAGGCAAGATTGGTTGCAAAGGGTTATTCCCAAGTAGAGGGAATTGATTATGGAGAAATTTTTTCTCCTGTAGCTAAGTTGATGTCCATTAGATTTATTTTGTCACTTGCAACAGTGTATGACTTAGAGGTCGAACAAATGGATGTGAAGACAACATTTCTTCATGGTGATCTTGAAGAAGAAATCTATATGTCCCAGCCTCAGCACTTTGTTGAGAAAAGTAAAGAGAAATTGGTTTTCAAGTTAAAAAAGTCTTTGTATGGGTTAAAGCAGTCACCTAGAATGTGGTACCAGAAATTCGATACCTTTGTATTGTCTTTGGGATTTGTGAGATCAAAATATGATCATTGTGTTTATTATAAAGCTGAAAGTGATCAAGTTCTTATTATTGCTCTCTATGCTGATGATATGTTGTTCATAGGCAATAGTAAGTTGATGATTTCTGATCTTAAGTCTCAGTTGTTTGCTAAGTTTGAAATGAAAGATCTTGGTGCAGCAAGGTATATTCTGGGGATGGAGATAACTAGGGACAGGAATAGTAGAAAAATTTGGCTCAGTCAAAGTAAGTATATCAAGACTGTTCTAGAGAGATTTTGCATGAATGGTTGCAAGCAGATAGTTGTTCCAGTCTTGCAGGAATGAAGCTATCTTGAAGACTGTCCAAAATCTCCTACTAAGATGGAGGAAATGACCAGTGAACCCTATGCTAGTGCAGTTGGTATATATGTATGCAATGGTCTGTACAAGTCCGACATTGCCCAAGCAGTGGGAGTTCTTAGTCAGTTTATGGCTAATCTTGGAAGGACACATTGGGATGCTGTGAAAAGAGTTTTCAGATATTTGAAGGGCACTTCATATTTTTCTTTGTGTTACCATGGGAACTTGGTTGAATCATAGAGGCTCTCAATATTTGAGGCTATGTGGATTCTGATTGGGTAGGGGACATTGATAGCAGGAGGTCCACCAGTGGATACATTTTCATGATGAATGGTGGCACAGTGAGTTGGATGAGCAAGCAATAGGTTGTAGTCACTTTTTCCACTACATAGGCTGAATACATGGTAGCTACACATGCTTGTAAAGAACCAGTTTGGTTAAAACATTTTTGTTCTAACATTGGTTTTGGTGTAGGGAAAATAACTATTTTTTGTGACAATTAGAGTGCAATTTGTCTGGCAAAGAATCCTACTTTCCATGCCAGGATGAAACATATAGATGTACAGTACCACTTTGTATGAGATATGGTGGAGGATGGAAAGGTCAGTTTGGAAAAGGTTGATACTCTGGAAAATGTTGCAAATGCATTGACGAAGCTAGTGAACACAGATAAGTTTAGGTGGTGTGCTAGTTCGATGGGCCTTAGTGCCCATGATTTTCAGTAGTTTTGTTGTGCTCTGGAGGTGCCTGTGTGATCTTTGTCAAGTGGGAAATTGTTGGAAATATGTGTCTCAATCCCATAGGCTGAAACCTCTATTGGATCCAACTCGATGTGACATATTCTATGTTTGGCCGACGAGCAGGTTTGTAGCTTTTTATTTTGTACAGGTCGCTGTGACCTTGCAGAAGTCTTGTCAAACTGCTACACATTGGGGTCTTTAGTGTGACATGTTTCATAGGACATGTTTCATTTGATGTCACCAAGGGTCCTTTCCATCAACAAGAGGTTATACCGAACTTACAACTTGTATCAACCTTAGCATGCATATCGGTGAGACTATTGCTTTCACTAGGACATCCCACTGAAGTCTCAAGTCATACCGAGCACCAAACAATAGTTAGAAAGACTTATCACATTCGTAGAGAGTTCATACCGAGTTCTCAAGTCATACCGACAACAAACTTCTTCATCGCTAAGACACACGTCCATCATTGAGACTTTACTCTAAAGGCTTTAAGTTACATCGAACACTAAACAGTCAGCAAGACATTCATCTTTTGCCAAGATGTTTCACCGAGCTCTCTTATGTTACTCTGAATGAATACTATCGGTGAGGCATTCCTATCGATAAGACTTCTTACCGAACACCCAACACTTTCCCTGAAGGCTTCAACATAAAACACTGTCTGTGAGACTTTATCTATCGCTGGGACTTCACACCAAACTAAGCCTTTCGGCCAAGGGTCTCCCCGATATACGATAGAATGGCCTTTCAGTGAGAGATGTGCTCACTGAATGTTCCTAGATACAAATCCTTGTTCCCTAGAACTCTCCCAATCTTAGCCTGCCACTTTCCATTGTTATGATGTTTGCCAAGTCATATGATGGATTTGTAGAGCTAAGTTAGGTCAATTCTGGCATTTAATCAACTTATTAGTGAAAAATTAATTTGACCTTTCCATATTAATGTTTCAGGTAATATTATAAGTTCATTTAGGTAAAATATTCAATCCAAACCATGTCACTCCACAGTAGATTGATGCCCCCCTTGAAAATCCAGTGCTAGAAATGCATGTTAGGAAAACGAAGGTGTCTCAACCTTTGATTTTTCCAAAGATTTGATTTTGCTAAATATTGAAAGTTGTTGATTTTTCACTTTGTTTTTTGTGAGTTACAACTTGCAAGTTTCTATTTGAATGAGAAGCCAAGTTAGAATTTTATTTTTTTTATAGGTGGAGTTGTGCATAAAAGATTTTTCTATATTTTTGTTGAGTTTGCATGGAAAGTGAGTTTTTGAAAAGCAGTTTTTTTTGGCAACTGCAGATTTTGAAGATTGGCATTTGGTGACAATTTGGAAACTTACCATATGTGTGTGCAGTCTTTTTGGTGCTTTCCATGTTGCATCTTTATCCTTTGGAAATTAATTTGGAAATGTTTATTTTATGTATTGTAAACTCTTATATATTGAGAACTTGTATATTTTGGAGAAATGTAATGAAGTTGTATTGAGATATTGTTATACTACTGGAATTACTCCAAAATTGTAACAATGATAAACTCCCATAAAATCTTGCACCGCAAGTGTATTGTAACCATTTTTTACAAATAATACATTGCTCAGTCTTTTGGATTGTGGGGTTTTTTTCCTTGAGAGGTTTTCCCCCACATATATTTGGTGTTACAATATGGTTTTATTGTATATTTGTTGCTATTTATCTTTACATGTTATGTGCATCTTCTTTATTGTAATTGTTTAAAGTTTTGAAGCTATAAAATTTGCACATTCTCTCCTTTGATATATTAGTGTTTGGAATATTTTCCACATACTTGGCTTCCTTTCAGTTGGTATCAAAGGATGATCACCTATTTTTCATATTGTGGGTTAAAGGGTTTTTTGTACTTATCTTATTTGAGTGGGAGCCTATTGCATAAATTTTGTGTTGAACCTATTGTGAGAAGGAGATGGAAATCACATCTAATGGATTTGAGATAGAGAAGTTTAACGGAGGAAACTTTGAGCTGTGGAAGCTCTAGATGGAAGACATACTTGTAGACTGTGACTTGTGGACAACTATTTCTAGAACTATGCCAACGAGCATGAAATAAGAAGATTGGGATTTGATGGATCAGAAAGCTAAGGTTTTGATAAGACTTTGTTTAGCTGATTGAAGAGAAGACTATTGCACTTTTTTGGAAGAAACTTGCTCAGATTTATCAAGCTAAATCCCTAGTAAATAAGTTTTTCCTGCAAAAGAAGATGTATTCTCTTTGAATGGAGGAGGGAGGATCTATCACAAATCACCTGAATGCATTCAACATGCTTGTTGTATAGTTGAACTTTTTTGGTTTGAAAATGGAGGAGGAGGATTGTTGCATGAATTTTCTATGTTTGTTGTAACATTCATGGGATCACCTTGTCATGGCCATTGGAAGTACCACTACCACCTTTAAGATGGATGAAGTGGTTGTGTCATTTCTATCTGAAGAGATATGGAGAAAATATTTTGAAATGGCTAAGGAGGCTCTGGCGGTTCGAGGAAGAATGGAAGAAAAAGGCAAAAAGAAGAACAAGAAGCAAGAAAAGTTAGAATCCAAATCCTTTGGGAGATCTAAGTATCCTAGTAAGACCAAGGAGAAATGTTAGAATTGCGACAAACCTGGTGATTTCTATAAATATTGTAAGGAGGAGAAAAAGAAGAAAAATAAGAAATTCTCTAATTTTGAATCTAAAAAATACTCTCAAGATGATGCAGATGCTTTTGTCGCTACCTTGGCAATGCATGCATCAGAAGATGTGTTATTGATAGAATCTGGTGCTTCTTTCCACATGACTGGACATCAAGATTGGTTTTCTAAGTTATGATGGTGGGAAAGTGAACCAGGGTGATGACTCTCACCTAAACATTGTTGGCCATGGAAGAGTCAAAATAAGATTCCCAGATGGTAGAGTGAAGGGGATCGATGGTGTCCTACATATCCCTGGTTTGGCACGAAACCTTCTTTTTGTAAGTAAGTTGAATGATGTGGGTGTGCAAGTTGTTTTATCGAATGGATGATAGAAGATGACAAGAGGAGCTATGGTGCTTTCTAAGAGTGTGTGCATAGAAACTCTATTTCAGCTAGATGCATGCACAGTTCAGTGCAATAGTTCTTCTATGGAAAAGAAGAAAATAACTTTTGAGTCACTATCCTCACCATTGAAACTGACAACAAAGAAGAAAGTTGCATCTACATCTGATGGTTGTGCTTTCTAGGTACCCAAGGGTGCTCATGCCTTGGAGATGAAGTTACCTACTACGAAGACAATGCTTTGGCACCAAAGACTCAGTCACATTGGTGAAAAGGGTTTAAGAACCTTGAAAAATAAATGCCTTGTTGAGGGGCTTGATAATTGTAATCTTTAGTTCGATTTTTGCAAATATTGTATCTATGGAAAGTAAAACCATGTTCAATTTTATCACAGTTCTCACAAATCTTCTGGGTTGTTGGACTATGTGCATTCTGATGTTTTTGGTCCTATAAATGTTCATTCATTATCAAAATCTGTATATTTTATTTCTTTCATAGATGATTATAGTAGAAGGAAATTCATTTATTTTCTCAAAAGTAAATCTGAAGTCTTCAGTCGGTTTAAGGAGTTTAAGGCCTTGGTAGAAAATTAGACTGGTAGGAAGATAAAGTGTTTGAGGACTAACAATGGTGGTGAGTTTTGTTCCACAAAATTCAATAAGTTATGTAAAGAACATGGGATTGAAAGGCATAAGACAACTCCATTACCCCTCAGCAGAATGGAGTTGTGGAGAGGATGAATGGAATGTTGATGGAGAGGGCTAGGAGTATGCTAAGTGCAATTGGCCTTGAACAAAAGTTTTGCGCTAAAGCTATAGCCGCTGCATGTTATCTTGTAAATAGATCTCCTACATCAGCACTTATTGATAAGACACCTATGGAGGTGTGGTCGGGAAATAAGCCTTCATTGAGACATCTTCGTGTGTTTGGTTGTGAGTCATATGCTCATGTGCCAAGGGAGAAAAGGCAGAAGTTGGAAAACAAGGTTGTCAAGTGTATCTTCACTGGATATGGTATTGGTGTGAAAGGGTACAAACTTTGGGATCCAATGGCCAAAAAGGTTTTTTGCAGTTGAAGTGTTATCTTCAAAGAGATGAAACCTTCTTCCACTGATTTGCAGCCTACAGAAGAATAGAAGAAAGAAGATGTGGTTCAAGTTCCTCTTGACTCTAAGAAATTTGAACCTGAAGCCCAAAATGGACCTGATGATGAGAACTTGAGAAACTCTGAAAGTTCTAAAGAAGAAGAACCTCAACCTCAACAAGTAAGGAGGTCTTTGAGAGATAGGCGGTAACTTGATAGGTTTGGATATTCACCTGAAAGATTTAGTTATTCATTGTTGGATTCCAGTTCTATTTTTGCTTTGATTGCTAACATTGATGAGCCTAAGACTATTAGATAGGCTATGGGTATGAGTGACGCAAATTCCAAGATGAAAGCCATGGATGAAGAAATGGTTTTATTGAAGAAAAATGATACATGGGATCTGATACCTTTTCCTGAAGGCCGAAAACCCATTGGATGTAAATGGGTTTTCAAGAGAAAATCTGGTCCAAATGGTAGTGTTGAGAAGTATAACACATGGTTGGTCACTAAGGGGTATTCTCAAGTGGAGGGAATTGACTATGGTGAGATTTTCTTTCCTATTGTGAAGCTAACATCTATCTTGTTCCTGTTATCACTTACAGCGGCGTATGATCTAGAAGTGGAACAACTGGATGTGAAGACAATATTCCTTCATGGTGACTTGGAGGAAGAGATTTATGTCACATCCAAAGCATTTCATGGTTATAGGTAAAGAAGATCTAGATTGCAAGTTGAGAAAGTATTTGTATGGTCTTAAGCAATATCCTAGAATGTGGTACAAAAAGTTTGATACTTATGTGTTGTCATTGGGATTTCTGAGATCTAAATATGACCATTTTGTGTATTAAAAATCAGATAATGGTCATATTCTCATAATTGTATTGTACGTAGCTTATATATTATTTTTTGGGAATGGTAAAGTATTCTCATAATTGCATTGTACACAGAATCCTAGATGAAAGCCATGGATGAAGAAATGGTTGCATTGAAGAAAAATGATACATGGGATCTAATACCTTTGCCTGAAGGCTGGAAACCCATTGGATGTAAATGGGTGTTCAAGAAAAAATCTAATCCAAATGGCAGTGTTGAGAAGTATAAGGAATGGTTGGTCGCTAAGCGGTATTCTCAAGTGGATGGAATTAAATATGGTGAGATTTTCTCTCTTATTGCGAAGCTGACATCTATTTGGTTCATGTTATCACTTGTAGTGGCATATGATCTAGAAGTGGAATAGATGGATTTGAAGACAATGTTCCTTCATGGTGACTTGGAGGAAGAGATTTATATGTCACAACGGAGCATTTCATGGTTAAAGGTAAAGAATATTTGGTTTGAAAGTTGAAAAAGTCTTTGTATGGTCTTAAGTAGTCTCCTAGAATGTGGTACCAGAAGTTTGATACTTATGTGTTGTCATTGGGATTTTTGAGATCTAAATCTAACCATTGTGTGTATTACAAATCTGATAATGGTCGTATTCTCATAATTGCATTGTATGTAGATGATATGTTATTTTTTGGGAATGGTAAAAGTTTGATTTCAGATTTGAAGTTTCAATTGTCAGCACAGTTCGAGATGAAAAATCTAGGTGCAGTGAAGTATATTCTAGGGATGGAGATCAAAAGAGATAGAGCTAACAAAAAGCTTTGGTTAAGCTAGAGAAAGTATGTGAATACAGTGTTGGAGAGGTTCAACATTGTGAATTTTCATAATAATTTGTCAATTTTCATAATAATTTGTTTTCACTATATCTTTGATTTTTGGATTTTTTGTTTTTTAACTTATGTATCTCGTTTTTCCTTTAGCCTTTCTTATCTGTCTTTGGTTCCCTTTTCTCCCTAACTTAGTTAATTTTTGGTTTATTTTTGTTACATTTACTTACTTCTATTTAATTTATTTATCTCTATACTTTGTACATGATACTTTCATATATATATATATATATATACATAATTCTCATATTCTTGAATTGCGTGTATTTTTATTTTATTCTTTTCATTTTCCTTCCCTCCCTCTATTTATCTGGTCTTGGGCTGCAATCTCTCATTCTACTCCTACAACTCTTTTTCATCCTGATGATGAATCACAGAGTGTGATTCGAAACGTTTTTTTTTTTTTTTGATGCAAAAATACATCACACAGTCAAATCCAGAAAAATCTTCACAATACTATGGACTGTGGAAATCTAATGACTTTGAGGTTCAACATGACAACTTGCAGACAATTAGTTGTTCCTATAATGCAGGGGATGAAGCCTTCTATGGAGGATTTTCCAAAATCTCCTACTTAGATGGAGGACATGACTAGAGTGCCATATGCGACTGTTGTTGGCAGTCTTATGTATGCTATGGTCTATACAGGGCCAAACATTGCCCAAGCAGTGGGAGTCTTGAGTCGATTTATGGCTAATCCTGGATGGGTACATTGGGATGCAGTGAAGAGAGTGTTCAGATATTTGCAAAGTACTTTTGAGTATTCCTTATGTTTTCATGGTTATCCTACTAGACCTCGGCACTCAGTGAGTATTTGTGGATATGTGAATTCAGATTGGGAAGGTGACATTGACAGCAAAAGATTCACCAATGGATATGTGTTCATGATGTATGGTGGTGCTATCAGTTAGATGAGTGAGCGACAGGTTGTAGTCACTTTGTCCACTACAGAAGCAAAGTACATGGTAGCAACTCATGCTTGCAAGGAAGCTATTTGGCTTAAGCATTTGTGTTCTAATATTGGTTTTGATGCAGGAAAAATTAATATCTGTTGTGACAATCAGAGTGCCATTTTTTTGGCAATTAATCCTACTTTCCATGCCAGAACAAAGAACATTGATGTTTAATTTAATTTTTTTCATGATATGGTGGAAGATGGAAAGGTGAAGTTGGAGAAGGTTGACACCCTGATGAATGTTGCAGATGCATTGACAAAACTGATGAGCATAGAAAAATTCAAATGGTGTTCGAAGTCTATGGGCCTCATGGCCTCTAGCAGTTATATCCTGTTACTTTCATTGTCTCTTCAAAGGTGTTCAACAAGTGGGAGAATGTTAGGAAAAAAAAAGGTGTCTCAACCTTTGATTTTTCCAAAGATTTGTTTTTTCTAAATTTTGAAAGTTGTTGATTTTCTCACTTTGTTTTATGTGAATTACAACTTGCAAGTTTCTATTCGAATGAGAAGCCAAGTTAGAAAGTTGTTTTTTACAGGTGGAGTTGTGCATAAAATATTTTTCTATTTCTGTGTTGAGTTTGCATGGAAAGTGAGTTTTCGAAAAGCAGATTGTTTTTGGCAAGTGCATATTTTAAAGATTGGCATGTGGTGACAATTTGGAAACTTATCGTGTGCGTGTGTAGTCTTTTTGGTGCTTTCCATGTTGCATCTTCAGCCTTTGGCAGTTAATTTGGAAATGTTTATTTTATGTACACTGTAAACTCTTATATATGGAGCACTAGTGTATTTTAGAGAAATGTAATGAAGTTGTATTGCAATATTGTTATACTTCTGAAATTACTCCAAAATTGTAACACTAATAAACTCTTGTAAAAGCTTGCACTGCAAGTGTATCGTAACCATTGTTTATAGATAATACATTGTTCAGGATTTTGGAGTGTGGGGTTTTTTTCCCAAGAGGGTTTTCCCCACATAAATTTGGTGTTTTATAGTTTTATTGTATCTCTATTGTTCTTTATCTTTACATGTTATGTGCATCTTCTTTATTGTAATTGTTCCCCACGTATATTTGGTGTTTTATGGTTTTATTGTATCTCTATTGTTCTTTATGTTTACATGTTATGTGCATCTCCTTTATTGTAATTGTTTAAGGGTTTGAAACTGTAAAAAATTGCACATTCTTTCCTCTGATAGATTAGTGTTGGAATCTTTTCCACATACCTAACTTCCTTTCACTACAAAATTGATTGGGGTTTGAGAAAAGAACACATGTACAAAAAATAAGTGTACACAATCAAATAATCAAATATCAATATAATGAATTGAAAAAGTTATTTATAGCTTTTAAAATTTGAAAGCATAAATAAAAAAAATCCCTAATAATCAAACATTGTGATAAATCCATATGAATTTGTTTGTGAACTATTACATATTTTGTTCCAAATTGAAGTAATCTTTATGATAGAGTACCCAAGAGAATAATTATGATAGATACTGAAATCTCTCTCTAGATATACAACCCTATACAAATCTGCATAGATCGTAGGAAACCCTATTACCTCCTTATAAATTGAACATATGCTTGCTTTGACATATTCTTCATACTTTTTAATTCCCTCTCATAGTTTTTAACTTGCATTTGATGCAGGAAAGCCAAATGTTATAAAATAATATGCTGAATATTTTATGAGAGAAATTAGAATGATCACTGAAGGCATTTTATGAGAGATGGTAGAATATCAGCTAACAAAAAAACTCTTAGAAAATTGTACCAGAAAGTTTGTTAGAGTTAATGGACCCCGAAACTTGAGAGCTGCCAGATCATAAGCTCTGGCTGCTTTCTCCTCCTTATCAAAGTGGCCTACATTAAATCAATGGACAGTTCAATTACAGATCTCGAACTTCACAGACACTAAAAACTCAAATCACTTACTACATGTACAACAAAATAATTAAAAGTATCTGCTTACCGAGATATACTAGAGAGTCCAATCATTATCCACAACGGAGGAATCACAATAAGACGGTTAAAGTGCTCTAATTAGTATCCAAGTAAGAATTACCCTAGTTGATAAATATCTACATTAAAGAAGGAACCTATTTATATTAATAAAGACAATGCAAATATATATATTGGAGATCTTATTTCAAAACATGACCCACTTTGTGGATGAAATTTTCACACGTCCTTAAAAGAGGCCCATCAAAGAAATCTCTGAGATTTTGTTCCCAAGCATTGAATCTATAGAAATAACTTCCTGAAGATCATACCTGATTTTATTAGCTACTAGAGCCCACTTAGGCCTGTAGAAAGAAAAGGGTTTAATTCATAACTTATTGGAATATTTATTCATAAAACTAACCTCGTCTACCCTTACGACTATGACCGTCTCTTTGGCAGTTGTTGTCCCACAGATACGCTTCATATATCCCTGTCCATCTATGCCTACATTGGGTTCCACATAATATTTCAAACTAACTTTTTATTTGAATACAATCTCTCTCTCTCTATAAAAGTAAATGCAAACACACTTAGTAGCTCCATGGTAGATTGAACTTCTTCCAGTGCCAGACCAAACAACGGACATGTTTTGGGCACAGACAGGAATTTAGTATTAGAATCCATAGCTTAGTGACTGTCAACTGTACTAATAAATAATAAATAGAATACTAAGATTCAAGCTAAACTTAAAAGTCATTAAAAGAGCTAATATTATAAATGATATAAATACCAAGTATATCTTCCATTCCCATTGCTAATATTATTATCATTAAAGGAAGCCAAATCAGAATACAAGGGCAGATCAAGAGAGCGAAAAAACTGAATGGTGAAGTACTAACAATCTTTCAATGAAGAGTATTGCCTAGCTTTCATGATATGATTATTAGTATACAGGATCAATATCATGAAAGCTAGGCAGTACTCTTCATTGAAAGATTGTTAGTGGAGGCATTTTTAATATGCTTTTTTGTGATAAGTTTTTTTAGTCCCTGACATGAATGCAAGTAACTTATGTCATTTATTTTTTACTTAAGGCGAAAAACAAGTTACTCAAAGTGTAATTAATGACATTTATTATTTTATTCTTTTGCTTGTTGGAAAAGCTTTCTTCGTAAGATTTGTTTAAATTTTCTCTTAGCTGGCTCATACAGTGATATTAATTGTAATTAATGTAAGAGTTGTGATATTAATTGATATTAATTGTAATTAATGTAAGAGTTTTCTACCCAATAAATTTTTATGAATAATTTTGTATAATATTTTCACACAAAAGGAGAAATGAATGAATATTTCTAGTTGAAGAACAGAAAAATATATTTTCAATTTCATGTGCAATACAACTGGTGTTTAATTTTTCTTAAGTTTTATATATATATATATATATATCTTGGTTGTTCTTTTTCTGGCTTTTTGATCTGTGCAAATTTTTCTTTCCGTTGTTCCTCCTCTTTTAAAATCCCTCATTTGGTATCAGAGCCAAAGGAACCTTTGTTTTTCTATTTTGTTTGAAGTCATGGCCTCCACTTCTAGTGCATCCTTGTCCAGTTTGTAAACCCCTCTTTTTACAATAAATAATTATGAGTATTGGTCTTTAACTATGAAATCCCTCTTTCAGTCTCAAGAAATTTGGGAAATTGTTGAGAATGGTTATGTGGAGCCAGTAGACTAAGGAGCATACAATGCACTCACACAAGCTCAGAAAGATGCCTTGAAAGAACAAAGGAAGAAGGATGGAAAAACATTATTCTATATCGACCAAGCAATGCATGAGAGCATACTCCCAAGAGTAGTAGTAGCAAAGCAAGCCAAGGAGGCATGGGATACACTTCAACTTGCTTACCAAAGTATGGACAAAGTAAAGGCTGCTAAGTTACAACTTATTAGAAGAGAGTTTGAAAATTTATCAATGAAAAACTCAGTCAATAGACTCTTTCTTTACTAATGTTGTTTGTTTAACTACTCAAATTAAATCACATGGAGAGGTCATAGACGATAGGAAAATTGTCAAGAAAGTTCTTAGAAGCCTCCCTACTAAATTTGATAATCTTGTTGTGACTTTGGAAGAAACTAAAGATTTGATTCAAATTATTGTGAGCTTCATGCTTCTCTTATCAATCATGAATCTAGACTAAATAGGTCAAATGTGTCATTGGAAAATGTGTTAATTTTTGATAAAGTTCTTAGAAGCCTCCCTACTAAATTTGATAATCTTGTTGTGACTTTGGAAGAAACTAAAGATTTGAGTCAGTTTAGTGTTGATGAGCTTCATGCTTCTCTTATCAATCATGAAGCTAGACTAAATAAGTCAAATGTGTCATTGGAAAATGTGTTTTCATCTCAATTATCTTTAACTCATGGAAGAGGACAACAAATATTCAATCCTAGAGGCAGAGGGAGAAATTCACCTAGAGGTGAACGTAATAACAACTTTACAAATAGTGCTGGTAGAGGTCAAAATAATAATTTTAGAGGTCAAAATCAAAATTTTAGTCACCCAAGTGGCCAAAGATTGGATAAATCACATTTTCAATACATTATTGTAAGAAGTTTGGACATTATGCTAATGAATGCAAGAAAAAATAGTATGATCAGCACAAACAAGGTCAAAATCAGTCAAGTAGTAGCACTCAAACAAGCACTATGTTCATTGCATACACTAAAATTGCTGAAGCAATTCCTACTAACTCTCTCGTTGAATGTAATGTAGTCCAAGAAATCCCATGTGACATATGGTACTTAGATTCTAGGTGTAGTAATCACATGACTGGTAAGGAAGATTTTTTTTCTAGTTTAGATAAATCAATTCAAACTGAAGTCACACTTGGCAATGACAACAAGGTCATAATTTTAGGCAAAGGAACATTTGATATTTTACCCAAAGAGAGGGAGAAAAAAAATATGCCTGATGTATATTATGTTGCTGGTCTAAAACATAATTTAATGAGCATTGGTCAATTGGTAAAAAAGGGGTTTAAATTGTATTTGGAAAACAATGAGTGTGTGATTTTGGATAGATTCCCAAGCAATCTAGTTATTTCCAAAGTGCAAATGAATAGAAACCGCATGTTTCCTTTGAGAATAAGACCAGTTATGAAGGAGGAACAATCAACTTTGTTCATGAGACAAATAATAAAAATTCTAGAGCAGCATTTAAGGCAGAAAATATAGACACAAAAAATGAAACAACATTTCAATCAGTTGTATTGGATGAATCTTGGTTATGGTATTTCATATTTGGAAATTTGAATTTCGGAGGGCTGAAGCTATTGAAGCTATTACATATGAAGATTATAGTGAAAGGAATCTCATTGCTTGAAAAACTGAAAATAATTTGTGAAGGTTACATCTTGGGCAAACAATATAGAGAGTCTTTTCCAATTGGAAAATCACATAGAGCAAGAGCACCTCTTGAGATTGTGCATTCATATATTTGTGGACAAATGAAAATACCATACATAGGAGGCTGAACTTATTTTCTTACCTTCATTGATGATTTCACAAGAAAAACTTGGGTCTATTTTCTAAAACACAAATCTGATGCATTTTGTTATTTCCAGCAGTTCAGGGCACTTGTGGAGAAGCAAATGGCTATTATATCAAGGTCTTAAGGAAAAATAGAGGTGGATAATATTTTTCTAATGATTTTATGAATTTTTGTAAAGCACATGGCATATACAAGAAATTTATAGCCTATTATACACCTCAACAAAATGGTGTGGTGGAAAGGAAGAATCGAACCATTATGGGATGGCTCGTAGTATGCTGACAGCCAAACATCTACCTAATGAATATTGGGTTGAGGTAATGGAAATTTTTGTTTATATCATGAATAGGTGCCCAACGAAAAGTGTGAAAAATAAGGTACCTCAAGAATCTTGGACAAGTATGAAGCATAGTGTTTCTCATCTTAAGGTATTTGGTTGTGTTGCATATGCACATATTCCTGATGAGTTGAGGAAGAAGTTAGATAATAAAGGACAAAAATGTATATTTGTTGGCTATTGTGAAGATACAAAGGCATACAAGTTGTTTAATCCTATCACTAGAAAGGTTATAATCAGTCGTGATGTTCAATTTGTGGAAAATGAAGTGTGGGATGGAAGTATAGAAAAGAGTGTAAATATTACAACTGCTATTTCTCATGATGATATGGAAGATGAAGTGATTCCAATAGCAAGTATAGCTCCAACAACAACTCCTTCCAATCCTGGGACAACACCACATGTAGTAGCTCAAGCTACACCTTCATTCACACCAAGAAGATCTTCAACGTTGTTGTCTACACCATTAGTACAATAGACTCCATAGTCAATTACAACAGTACCTACATCAACTGGTATCCTTGGAGCAACTCCATCTAGCACTCCAAATAGTTCTACATCTTTGGATCCAACATTAGCAAGTATGCTACCACAAAAAAAGGGGAGTTTGAGTGAGTTGTATAATGATACAAAAAATTCATTTTCAGTTTTTGCTTTCTTCTCTCATGTTGATGATCCATTAACATTTGAAGAAACAATTGGGGAAGATAAATGGGCACAAGCCATGGATGAAGAGATTGATTCCATTGAGAAGAACCAAACATGGGAGTTGGTTAAATTGCCTGAAGGAAAAGATGCAATAAGTGTGAAATGGATTTATAAGACTAAACAAGATGCTGATGGAAAAGTGCAAAAACATAAAGCAAGGCTAGTTGCAAGGGGTTTTAGTCAATAGGCTAGAATAGATTTTAATAAAACATTTTCTCTTTTTGTACAGATGGACACAAATAGAACAGTATTGGCTATTGATGCTCACAATAAATGGGTTGTATACCAAATGGATGTGAAATCAATATTTTTAAATGGATATCTAGATGAAGAAGTGCATGTAAAACAACCAGAAGGCTATGAGATATTAGGTCATGAAAATAAAGTTTATAGGCTGAAGAAAGCACTTTATGAATTAAAGCAAGCTCCTAGAGCTTGGTACAGTCATATTCATTCTTATCTTATTCAAGATGGATTCCAAAGAAGCAGCTGTGAGCCAAATTTGTACATTAAAGTAAAATAGCAAGGTAACATTTTAATTGTGTGCATGTATGTAGATGATCTCATCTTTACTAGTGATCTTAGCATAGATGTTTTCAAAACAACAATGAAGAGTGAATTTGAAATGATTGACTTGGGACTTATGAAGTACTTTTTGGGCATTGAAGTCCATCAATCTAATGCTGGTATATTTATTTTTCAATCCAAATATGCAAATGAAATTTTGAAAAGATTCAATATGGTGAAGTGCAAGGCAGCCCCAACACTAGTCATGATGGGATTGAAGTTAAGTAAAGAGGATAATGGACCATGTGTGGATCCTGAATTGTGCAAAAGGTTGGTAGGAAGTCTTATGTATTTGACAGCCACAAGGTCTGATATTATGTATGGTGTAAGTCTAATTTCAAGATTTATGGAGTCCCCAAAAGAGTCTCGTTGGCAAGCAAGTGAAAGAATATTGAGGTATGTGAGTGGTACGAAAGACTTTGGTATATTATATTCCACTTCAAATGATTTTAAACTTGTTGGTTACACATATAGCAATTGTGGGGGCAGTATAGATGATAGAAAAATCACATTTGGGTACATTTTTCATCTTGGTACAGGTGTTGTTTCATAGGCTTCACAGAAACAACCTATTGTGATTGTATCATTAGCTAAAGCTAAGTATGTGGCAGCTACAAGTGCAGTGTGTCAAGCTGTTTGGATGCACACAATGTTGAAAGATTTAGTGCAAGGTCAGAAGGAAGCCACTACAATATTTTGTGATAACAATTCCACAATTGCTTTGTCTAAAAATCATATTTTTCATAAGAGAACTGAGCTTGTCAACAATAAAGAGATTTGCTTAGAATTTTATAAGTATAAGGATCAATTGAAGTTTGATGTAGTTTTTGCTCATCCCTAATAGTTTTAATTAAGAGGGAGTGTTAGAAATTTGTCTTCCCCTGTAAAGCTACTTTTCTCCTAACGGCTCTTGAAAGAGCCTCCTCTTCTTTCCAGCAGTACCGCAGTTTTTCACTTTACTTTTGTACGGAAAATTCCGCATCCTTCTTTCTTGGCATTGGCGGTTGTACCATGACTTTTTGTGGCGGCATTTTTCACACAGGCTTTTAATATTTAAAGTCTATTTAATATGCTTTTTGTGATAAGTTTTTTTTTGCCCCGTGAATGCAAGTAATTTATGTCATTTATTTTTCACTTAAGGTGAAAAGCAAGTTACTCAAGGTGTAATTAATGACATTTATTATTTTACCCTTTTGCTTATTGGCTTTCCCGCAAGACTTGTTTTAATTTTCTCTTAGCTGGCTCTTAGGGTGATATTAATTGTAATTAATGTAAAAGTTGTAGCTCTACATTTTTCTAGAGTTTTCTGCCCAAAGATTTTTTATGAATAATTTTGCATAATATTTTCACACAGAAGGAGAAGAAGTGAATGAATATTTCTAGTTGAAGAATTGAAAATATAATTTCATGTGCAATTGCAGCTGGTGTTTAATTTTTCTGACTTAATTATATATATAAATCTGAGTTGTTCTTTTTCTGACTTTTTGTTCTGTGTAAAAATTTTTTTCCCCTGTTCCTCCTCTTTTAAAATCCCTCAATAACAGCCTAAGACGAACCTTGAATTCACTATTACATTCATTTAGCAATCCATATGCCATTGCCAAAAGCAATTTGGAGAGACGATAGTTAGTAAGAAGATGTTGTCTGCTAATAATTCCTCCTAGCAAACTTGATCCCTGAAGAATATCATGTCTCTCCAATACTAGTTGAAGAGTAGAAAGTGGACATACATGAGACAAAAGGTAGGTGGCCGCCAGGAATTTGACCATGTCAACATCTCCCAAAATTTCCATCAGATTTGAAGCAAACTGAGAAACCATTTTGTATGGAAAAACCATTGTGTGCATATCTAACCAGTCAAAACCCATAACTATTTGAATTGCATCAAATACCTGTTTGCATTCGAAGGAAAATGCCCTTCGAAGCTTATCCTCTATGCATGGTGAATCAAATCTTACTTCGTGGACGTGAGGAGGAACTAGAACCCTGAAGAGATTTCCATTTGCAAACCCAAAAACTAGAGAAGCAAGAAGAAGCAAGGAGTCGGCAGATATAGTAGATTTGATTTTTATTAAGGATAAAAACTAGGTTTTCAGGGCTCTGAAACTTGTTACAGTGGAACAGCAAGCACAAGAATAGGAGGCACACCACAATGAAACAAGAATGGTCTAAGGCACTCAAAGGAAGTTCCACAAAAGATATGAAACATACAGATCTGATAGAGATAAAACAACAACAGCCAGACTGTAAAAAACAGAACAAACATAAGAACAAGAAAGACAAATCTTTGTATTATTGAGTAAGGTTTTTTCCATTGAAGATTTAGATCACACTTAATGAGTAATCATCATCTTTGGTAAATTACTGATTACTGAGTGCAATCTGACATTGATAAAAAAAATAAAGAGTTATTTCTAAAATGAAAAAAACATATCTATAAAGAATAATGAATAAAAATAAAATAATAATAAACAACAGATTAAATCAAATCTATAATAAAACTATTTTGTTTAGGGAAAAAAATTATATAAATCAATAGTTAATAGAATCTCGTAACTTCTATCTTACAAAAGAGTTCTCAGACTGCAGTAGGCTCACATCCTGAGTTCTTATATATTATGTAGTACCCAAAACAACAGAAAAATATATTCATTGATGAAATTTCATTCTTTCAAAATATAATAATAAAAAATAAAGGTAGTTTTTAAAAACTATAGCTAAATCTATATGAAATACCACATAAAAGAAACTAATTACATGAATACTATACTTTAAAAAATAATATTCTTAAGATTGGTGATTTAGTACCTTCAAAATAGTAATGTTTTGCTGCAACTCTTCAGAAAGAAAAAAAATCTATAGATCTAGAGTTTTCAAAAAGACTTTCCTCTCTATCTCTTCAAAACAATCAAAATGCAAATGCAATATCTTATTGAGCACAATACTTTCTTTGTAATAGTAGATATGTATTACAAGGTCATACATATATAGATGCATATCCCCAAAATTAGGTATACTATTAGAACTTGCACAATAACACATTATTGACCTTTAGGTGGGAAGAAATTCCCTATCAACCTATTATTAAAAACATAGTCAAATATTTGTATAAATTTCTATGTACTTTTTGAATTTCAGATTACTATTAATAAATATTTTCTTTATCTAGACGTCGTTGGGGG
Source organism: Sequoia sempervirens (assembly GCA_007258455.2). NCBI lineage: Eukaryota > Viridiplantae > Streptophyta > Pinopsida > Cupressales > Cupressaceae > Sequoia > Sequoia sempervirens. The sequence continues at coordinate 442,208,832 of VDFB02281492.1, forward strand.
TAATTTAACACTCTTTATCTAGATGTCTGATAGGCCATAAATCCGGGAAGAGCATGTCATGTCAATTGGATTTATGCTTATCTACTGTCTGTTGGAGCATAGTTTTTAGGATTTTATTGATACTATGAGGATACTATGAGGATGAATACTAGTGCTGTTTTATCATTTAATCCCTTTTTTTTTTTTTTTGGTTGTTATGTAGAATTCAGTTTCAATGAAAAGCGTTCTAATAAATTTTAATAACCTTTTCTAATATCATTATTAACATATATTTTTTTTTAAAATACTTTTAATAATTGTTAGTTATATTATAATTTTAATTAAATTCTAAATTTTTATTTTATTAATTATTATTTTATAATTTAATATATAAAATATTGGAATAGTAAAAATTAAATTAATTAAATTAAAAATAAAAGATAAAAAATTGAAAAATTAAACAATGTATTTTATGGTGTTGTTCTTAGACACAAAAATTGATTTATGATAGATTATTTTTGATTGAAACAATTTGTAGTGATTAACATCTTTTAAATTAAAATTTAGGTATAAAAGAAAGAAGTTATCAATTATATCAATAAATAAATGTATATTAGTTGTCTTATTGTCATTTCCTAATACTTGTAGTAGAATTAGTTACATAATATTATAACTCTTACAAATATTTATGTTGGGACATAGAAAATAATTTGCTATATAGCTATTCATGTGTCATTGTTTCTTAGGGTTGTAATTCTTACAAATGCTTATATCTAAACTCACACAATAGTTGACTACCTAAATTTTCATGTGTTATTATTTTTAAGAGTTGTACTTAGGTTGAAACTCATAAAACATCTGACTAGATAAATATTCATATGCGTTACTTTTTAGGGTTGTAATCTTTATAGATATCTATGTTGGAACTTCCAAAATATATGAATGATGATTCACATCTCTTAAATTTTAGGGTTGTAATATTTGCAAATACTTATGTTGGAAGTCATGAATTGACTACATAATGGTCCACATGCTATTAGTTCACATGCTATTAGTTTTTAGGGTTTTAATCTTCACAAGTTGATTCACATGTCATTATTTTTTTTTTTTGTAATCTTTACAAATACTTATGTTGGAACTCACAAATAATGGACTAACATATAATTCACATTATATCACTATATATCAATGCATTTATTGTAAACATTATATCATAAATTCTGATTGGTGTACTCATCGAATGTTTCCGGATACAAATCCTTGTTCCCTGAAACTCTTCCAATCCTAACTTGCCAAGTTATATCAGGGAGATCATATAGCTTTATTATGTCAATGCTAACATTTCAATCCATCAATTACTATCAATAAAATGTAATTTCACATTGATTTCAACAGGATGAGTCTTACTTAATGAAAAGAATGTGATTTCAGAAGAGTGTAATTTCAGACAAACATTCTAAGTCTAAGTTTAAAATGTATTGTTTAAATCCTACATATAAATTCATTTAAGTAAATTAAATCTTACTGAAAAAGAAAATATAATTTCAAATAAACAATTTAAACAAATCAAAGCTTTATTTAAAGCCATCGCCTAAGTAAATTAAATCTAAACCTTGTCACTCCCTCGCAAAGCTAGTACTACCCCTGCAAGATTAACACCTAATAAGGGCAGTAGGAGCATGAAATAATAAATTCCATAAAATCTTAATTAAAAACTACACACTGGTATATTTCCACATGTAACTGATTGTGATCTATTATAAATTGTGTTTTGAAATGAAGTAATTTTGAATGATAAACAGAATCACCTCCCTCAATTAAAAAGAATCAAGATACAGTCACTGAAACTATTATCAACCTACACAGCCTACTACATATGTGCCTAACCTATATGGATGTATACATGGCAGAAAAACCAAATACCTCCTTATAAAACCAATGTATTCTTGCCTTGCCATCTTTTCCATTTCTTTTAACTCTCTCATAGTTGCTAATCTGCATTTGATATATAGTAAAACCAAATGTTATACAATATTATGAGCAGTATCTCAGAAAAAGGAATGATCACCGAAGGAATTAATAAAATAAACATGTCTTAAAGGTGGACACACAATGCATTTTAGAATAGCTATGAAACTGTATATAAAACAATACCCGAAAGTTTGTTGCAGCTGATGACCCCAATACTTGAGAGCTGCCAGATCATAAACTCTGGCTGCATTCTCCTCTTGATCAAAGCCGCTACAGTGAAAAGTTCAATTATAATCTGGAACTTCAAAGAGACTATGAATTCAAATTACTTACATGTATAATTAGTATCCAAATAAGAATAAACCTATTTGTTCAATATCTATATAAAAATGAAAGCATGTTTGTAGCCTTAAATGTAAACAATAAATTGGAGACCTTATTTCTACACATAACACCTGGTTATGAAATTTTTACACATCCAAAAAAAACCATAAAAGAAATTTCACTATAAAAACAACCATGTAAACTTACCGGATTTTGATAGGCACTAGAGCCCATTTTGACATGTAGAAATAAAGCTGTTCAATTTATAATTAATTGCAATATAAATTCATAAAACTAACCTTGTTTACGATCGCGGTTGCTAGTCTCTTTGCTTTTGTCCCAAAGATGGGCTTCACATCTCCCTGTCCATATACATATATATATAAAGCGTATCTTTCGGAGATATGACTCAATGCAGGCATAGATGGACAGGGAGATACGAAGCTTATCTTTCGGAACATATATATATATATATATATGAGAAAATATATCTATGAACAAACTTGGTAACTCCACGCTAGATACGAATTTAACATTAGAATGCACATATATATCTGTGGCCAAAACAGTTGGAGGGCGTGTTATTTAGATCCATCAAGCTCTTCCGGTAATATTCTGCAAATGGATACGAATTTAACATTAGAATGCACAGTTTAGTGACTGTTACTAATTCGGTACATGCCAATTGTAAATGTAATACTGAGATTATATCTTCTGTTTCCTTCACTGTAATCATTATTTTATTTGTGTACAAAGGAAAAAAAAATCAAAATACAAGAGCATCGCATAGGATGTGAAAAATGTTAAAAACCTTTTTTATGGTTCCTAAATATGAAAATAAATTGAAGTCTCTCAGCCTTGGAGGAATAGGAAAATTATATCTTCTCATCTACCATAAGATACTGTAGAAATTTTATTACTCAGATCTGAATAACTGGTATTACTATTTAATGGTTACCATCTATTACAATAGATTTATTTGACTATAATCATAATACAACCTCTCAACATATTTTGATATTGTTCGATGTCTTAAAAATTATATTAGTGTATTACTGACAAGAGTATTTTTGGACAAAATATAAATATTATCTTCAATATATGAAATAAGGCAAACTCTGCAATAAATACGCATTACTATGTGAAATGGGTCAAGCTTTAAATGCAAAATATGTTGACAATTACAAGAGTATTTTTCAGATAAAATATAAATATTATCTTCAATATATGAAATGGGTCAAGCTTTAAATATAAAATAGGTTATTAACATCTGAAATTTGGGCTTAATCTTGGGGAAAACATCTGCCATAAAGGTGTTGTTGGAGTAATACTCTGATGGGTAACCTTCGGGAAAGCCCAGTGCTTCACCTGTGTGAGCATCACCTAGATACAATGAGTGCTAAGTAGACCATTTACTATCATGAGAGATGGGTTCTTGTGAGCCACTATTAATGAAACATGGGTCAATGAAACTGACTCTAAAACTACACGATTAAATCCTGATAACAATATCACAATGTGAAATATGACCTAGTACCTCATCAATATGTAAAAATAGAAATAATATTGAAAAAAATATAAATGATATTTGAAATATCTAGTAAAGAAAATTAATACCATCATAAATAATATATGAGATAACACAATGCAGGCAGGGCAATGATTGAATATTAGTATATAAAAGTATAAGCAAAATATTCATTGAAACTTGTAGTATAAAATTATTTTTTAGATCCAATAAAAGTTCAGAGATCTAAAACTAAATCTATTCCAATCACATTATTGAAACAATACTTTAAAAAAAACTTTTTTTTAAAAACATTTGCAAATTTAGTACCTTTCAAACCAATGATGTTTTAAAGCAACTCAACAATGGTTTAAGAGTGATTAAATTTTGTTTTGAGGTGTGAGATAGGTTTACCGGTCACTTTTGGACTTACAAAGTAAAATATTTATATAAAGTCCAATATATAGCAAATAAATATTTAAAATATATATTAATTAAAGTTTGAAACTACCACTAATAAATGTTTTCCTTATCGAGGTAGTTGATGAACCATATACGCCTTTACAAAAACAAATTAATGCACATGGACTATTCTAAAGGTTTTAATGACCCTTTCACATGCCATTATTAATTGTATTTTTATTGTATATTTATTTTTTGTTAGTATTCCCAATTTATAGTATTTATTTTATTTAGTGTTTAGATATAGTATCTTTCAAAACAATATATTTTCTTGCAATTGTTCAAAAAAAATATTCAACTCCAATCCCTACCAAATCTAAGCTAATCAACCTTGTTAAAACATATGCATAGCCTCTTCTCTCCATCTCTTGAAAACAATAAAGATCCAATGTCTTGTTTAGAGATAGATTAGAGGTAAGCAATGCTTATTTATAATAGTATAGATGTACATAAATCTAAATGCATAATCCTAAAAATCATGTTATATTATTGAAAATGTGTATAATAATGACATGTTATTGATGTAGGTAAAACATGATATGTAGATTATTTTAACAACACAACTACTCTCCATACAATATGTATATATAATGTATAAAATATATTATCTAAATTCAACTTAACAACACTTATAACCTATTACTAAAAATATAGTAAAATATTTATGTAAATTCCAACATATAGCAATAATTATAAAAATTAAAAATATATCAATAAAGTTTGAAACTATCACTGATAAATATTCCTTACCTAGATAGTTGATTGACCATTTAAGCCTTTTCTAATTTTTATTTATTTATTGCACATGGAGTATTCTAAAGATTTGAATGACCCTTTTGCTAGTATTTCAGTTATGATATTTATTATATTTAGATTTTAAATTATTTATTTTTACTAATTATTATTAGATTATATTAATGTGAAAAATTTAATTTAAGCATTTTTGAAAGAAAAGAAAATTAAATTTATGTATATATTAGTTTGCATGTCATTGATAATTGTATTTTTATTGTATATTTAATTGTTGATAGTATTTTAGTTATAATATTCATTTCTAAGATCTGTTGTATTTTCATTTGAATAGTAATTTGCATAATTAGGTCAATTAAATCATTGCATTTCATCCTTAGGTGAATTATATATTTTTTCAAGGGTAGGTTGACTCACCTTTTAGGTTTCAAGTCAATCATATATCCTTTCTAAATCCAATCAAACCCCCACGTCCCTTCATTACATTCAATGAAATTAGGGAAAGGTTGCCAAACCCTTAAGTGAAATCTCTAAGACTTCCCTTTCCCCATATTTCATCTACATATAAAATATTTTTATAAATCAAAACCATCTCTATAAATCTGAAATCCATTTAAACATCTATATTAAGCACATATATACAAACCCATAGCTGAAAACAAGAGTAAACTATAACCCAATAGGAAAATCAAGCTATCTAGGAGCTTATAACATACACAAAACATGTCAGCTTCACAACTCACAAAGACTCTAGTGGCTTATCTTCTAATTCTTTCATGTAACAAAGGGCTAAAACCATAAAGCCAACATAAGCAATCCATCCTATAGTCCAAATCGAGGTTGTTTCTCCATGTGACTAGGATGTGACTACCCATCAAACATGAACACCACCTCACTACACATGACCGCAAGTTAAACGAAATAAACCACTAAACAAGATGATACACACATTTTTTCTTGAATAAGGGCTCTAAGTTATCAAAATATAACCAACTCCATAAAGATCCACAATCATGATCTTTTGATGCCCAACACATTAAAAATATTCATGGCTTCCAATATCATAAACCATCAAAATAAAGTTAACTTATAGAATATTCATTGCAGCCCCACAAGCCTTCAAAAAACCTCTAATTCCTTCTAGAAAATTCTCACAACTTTCCAAGCTAAGAAATAAATAAGGAGTACCCAGAACCTAGTTAGCCTTCAGCTTTGATACCAAATGATGAGAAACAAATGGCAGAACCTAGTTAACCTTCAGCTTTGATACTAAATGATGAGTTTTGGACTCAATAATTTTCCTCCAAGTTTGGTTCCCGGACTTGGAAGATTAAAAAATACATAAAATATAATAAATAATGGGAAAGAGAGAGACACTTGTTGCCTCTTTCCAAGTACCCACTTGGAGAATCACAACAATCACTCATTTATCATTTTCCTTATCTTTGTTATCTCATTCTAGTCATCCATATGTGGGGAATAAATATTTATTTCTAAAAGTCACATTTACCATTGCTAATGGAACCCATCACCCTTTATGAACGTAATACAAATAATGTTGATAATAAATATTATAATTTTTTTCCAATTCACCCTAAGTGCCTAGGGATACTTTATGCAAGTATAAGGGGAGCATTTGATTAGTTAAAACTTAAAATGTATATGTGCTGTAAAAAATATACATTATGCAAATCTGTATAAATCATAATGCAAACACATTTTTTTTTAGAAGAGACATGGATATTGAAGAATTATGAGGGTTTAATTTTATTTTTGTTCCTCATCTTTGTGTGCATTCCTCAACTCAACCATAATTTAAACTAAAAAATATAAATGATTGTTAAAAAAAATATTCATCCATTTTTTATAACAATCTAGTCAACACAATAGACCATACTTTTTAATCACATACATATTTTTTTTAAATAACAGATAACTTGTATGAAAATAATATTACTTTAATTTTTATATAAATTCATATAATATAAAAAAAATATTTAAGCATTCTCAATATGAACTTAGTTGTGAGACTCTTCACAAACTTATATAAGTTACAATTACATAAAACAACAAAAAAACAAGGCCGCCTATATGAAATTGGTTGTGTGAATCTTCACATGTTTATATGGATCTTACAATAGTATTGTTGTGCCCTCAGCACACACGCCCTGTTCAGAACGTGGACCCTCTTTTCTTTCGCCTTGCTAGGTCTTTCGGGGCCGCCTCGTTTTGCGTGCCCATCTTTTTTGATGTTCCGCGTGGTCGATATTGCTCTAAGGTTTCATCCTCAAATCAACCATGCTTTCCCTTTTTTGGTTTTTGCTGCCCTCCGGGGCCTCGTGGGTTCCTTGGGCTTTGTTTGGCTCTGGACGGCCCTGGGCCCCTCGGGCCTGGGCCTCCAGGGTTCCCTTATCGAGTTTCCCCTTTGTGTTCGCCGCCCTTTGCAGCGTTCCCCTGGCGTCTTTCCGCCCTCTGGAGCCCGCCCTGCCATCTTCCGTTCGGAATTCATCGGGGATTTCCCGGACGACCCCTGCTCCTTCGGGCCCCGGGCTCTGGAAGTCCGTGTCCGGACTTCCGTCCTGGGATCGCTGTCTTTGACAGCGGCTCTCCGGCGGTCGCCCGCCCCTCGGGCCCCGGGGTGTTGCTCGCCGCCGCCGCCACCCACGCAAAGCGAAGTCTTTGGCGGCGAACTCTCGACGGCGCCCCGCCCTCCGGGCCCCGAACATCCCATCGCCGCCATCGCCTAGTCATCACAAATTCTCGTGGCGGCCATCATCTCGCGTCCCTCCGGCCTCCGGGCCCCAGGGTCTCATCCATCGTCGCCGACCTAATTTGAATTTCACCAACCTTTTGGTGCGTCCGTACCTGCATTAAATGATCGCATTAATGGCGCCTAGGCTATATAATGACCAAATTCGCCGATCATTTTCATTGTTCGAATTGAGGAAAATTGGAGCAACAATTAACTGGAGACCACCGCCTTCTGTAGCATCTCAATCGTCATCATCAAAGTTCGCTCCGTCGATCCCCGGTGGATTCCGCACCTCCCCGCTTAGCGTATCCGAGGTGGGCCATCCTCGTTTTCCCTTCCATCATTTTTGATCATTTGTGGGGATTTTGTTAAATTGAACAATAAATTAAATTGCATAAAATTAAACAACACCCCATCGCGCCCATAACCCATGTCTTCAAAATTTTTAGAACCCATCAGAATTGCCCTCGCCGCCGACTCAGGACTTGTCTGCATCATGGGCATTCTTCACATAGTGCAAAGGTCTTTGCCAGGCCCGAAACCCTCCATCGCCGTCGGAATCCGGAATTGCAGAACTCCTGACGGAAGTCCGCCCTTCCGGGCCTGGTGCATCGGGTTTCCCTTCCCGGGTTTCCCTTGGCATTTTGCCGCACCAAACTGCCTAGGCCACCCAGCCGCCCACCAATCGGACCCCAATCTTGCCTTAACCATTAAAATTGAAACTGGGTCTTCATCCTTTCATGTGCTCGGGCCCTGGACGTCGAGGTTCCGCTGCCTTTTTTCCGCCATTTGGCCAGTCGTTGCCTCGGCGGCGAAGTCGAGTCTGCCGCACGCCCTTTGGATCTTGGGCTTCTGTTGTCCATCCGTATTTTTCCTAAACATTGCCATGCCCCGGGACCCTCTGGGCCCGGCCGTCTGGAGTTTCATCCCTGAAACTCCATGATGGTTCCGCCGTCGTCCACGGCGGAACCCCTCTGACTGCCCAATTTTTAGGCCCTGGAGGTGCCTTCACCGCTGCCGTCGCCTGATCACTGCCAAAACCTCGCAGTGGCCATCATCTCCCTTCTTCCCACTGCCCGATCACTGGGTCCCAGATTCCCTACTGCCGCCGCCGTTCAAATCATTGCAAAATTCATGTGGCGGCCCGCAGCTCTCGTCTTCCCACCGCCTGGGCTTCGGGCCGCCTTTCGCCATCGCTGCTGAGCAACGTTGCAAAATCTCTCGACGGCAAACCTCCGTTGGCTCCCCGCCTTCTGGGCTCCAATCTTCTCCTCGCCACCACCATTCAAAATGGTCGAAAATCATGCGGCGGCCGTCAGCTCATGTCCTCCCAGCCACCGGGCCCCACCACTACAAGTGCCCTCTGGTCTAATTGTAAAACCGAACCTCATGTCGGCCATCTTTTTGCCTCCCAGACTCCGACCTTTGGACTTCCACTACCGGACTTCCTCGTACGGACTTCCGCCCGCTGTTCACCGTCCCAAACGACTGCCCCTTAACAGCCTTCCAGCCTGAAACCTCCGAAGTTCCTTAAACTAATCCAAACTGACTAAAATTCAAAATCTAACTTCGACCCACATCCTAAATCATGCCGTTCTCCATCTTAGGCCTCTTAAAATACTAAAATTTGGCCAACGGGGGTCTCCGGGAACTTTCGGTCTTTTTTTCCCTCCCTGACAGCATTCCTGTTAGGGAAGTCCGGCCCTCCGGGCCTGGATTGTCGAAATGCTCTAAAATGACATCGATATCATCTAAGGATAAAATTTATGATGTATTTGAATGGTTATTTAGATGATATGCTCATAATATGGACTAACACTAACGGTGTTGATGTTTTGTTGTGCTGACTTCGCCCTTTGCTTGCAGGATATATGGAATCGGCTGCAGGAACTTCAGGGGCCTCCGCCAAAAAGGACAAGGGCAAGAAATCTGGAAGGGCCGCTCATGGAAAAGATGATAAAGATCAGATGAAGTTCCAATTTTAGGGTGAACTGCTCCAGTCAAAGGTCTCGACTGATTGGAAAGAGATCTCAGATACCAATATCGGCCAGGTGGACATAGATGAGTTCACCCAGAGGGTCAAGGTCGACCCTAAAACAAAGAATGCCAGGTTGATACGCCAAAGTGGAATCGCCAAAGCTATCGGCTTCCCTCCATCTCTGATAGCACCAGAATTAGTAATGGCTTGCCGAGAAGCCTACAAAATGAACACCAGAACGATCGTGGAAAAGGAGGGAAACATCCTCGCCGACATGTCTCCAGAAGGAATCACTAAAACGTTTCACATTCCTACATTCCCACATATGCAGGTCCCCACTTTGGAGCAGTGTCAGGCGGCGTGGGATGCCAATCCATTGGGCTGCAAGAAGTCAATTAACATTTACTGGCTTAAGGAGAAACAGGGCAGAGCTGCAAAGGTTCCTCAGGAGCTGTTCCACAGCGACTTTCAGGAAGATTATCACAACTTGGTGACTATGCTAAGCAGGGTCATGGGCCTCCCAGTAGTCGCCTACTTCCAAGAGTGGATGGCTTACTACATTGAATAGATCATACGAGGAAATGAGGATGTGAAAACTAAGATCTCATTCGACTAGGGGAGTATCATCAGCAACTGTTTCCACGAGCAGTTTGTAAATGTCAAGAAAAGCTCCAAGTTCTACATGACCTCGTACCTGGTATACTCCTTGGTGGGTCAGAGACAATATAGTGGGCTATTTATGGCGCCGGATTAGGATCACAAATGAGGGCTCAAGCCTTTTGATCGGTACCCCCAACTACAATACCACAACTTCAAAAGGGAGTATTGCCGGGTCAATGATGTCTTCATTGGCCACGTCATCAGATTGATAGCCGGGGACTTCGAGAGAAGGGTATCCCACAGCGCCCGGGGGCTCCTAAAGGAGTATGCCTTCCTATTCATTCAGTTCCCTAAGTTCAATTACATCCGCGCCCAAGGATTCACGGAATGGCCGAACAAGTTGCCAAGATACCCGAACAACTGGATCATTCTCCTAGAGCTTTCCCGGCAGCTCCAACATATTCAGACGGTCTTCGGCCATAAGCACGTAGCAGGGATCCCCTATCCCATGACCCTCAGCCAGGGCCTATATCGACTGCAAACATCTTAATGTGCTGGCAACTCAGAGAAGAAAATTAAAGAATACAACTTTGAATGGTACATGACTCACCCACGAATAGACCCACATGGCCATGTCATGAAGGCACTAGGACTGGCGTACACCCACAAGTACCATGTCAAAGATTTATGGGTAGATTGTAAAGATGACAAGGAGGTCCGCATGAGACACTACATGCGCATGACCGTGCAGTTTTTGAGGAGGGTGCAGCTGTTTTCGGTGCCTGATCAACTTGAGGAGGATGAGTCCACCCTTGTGCACCCGAGGTACCCTACGGTTGCCGACCTGGCAATCCCCTCCATCGACTGGGATGAGCAAGAGGTCGAGGACCTGGATACTATCACCCAGCTGATTATAGCTTGCACTAGGGAATGGGTTGATGGGCAGGTAGCACATATAAAGCAACAGGGGGTGGCTCTAACATATGAAGCGCTCAAGAGCGAGCCAAGCGCCATGGAGGATGTTGCCGCCTCTACATCAGCTGGTGAGACTTCCAAGTCTCCCCCATCACCAGGTCCCAAAAGAGAAAAGAAGCAGAAACTGCACAGTTTGCGGACCCCAAAGAACAAGCAACAAAGGACACGGGAGGCTCATCTCCCAAGAAGCTCAAGAGGACAGTGATCACAATAGAGATGTAGCCTCCCTTGCTCCTTCCTCCCCTGACTGGTGTGTTGCCCACCTTTCAGGCCGCAATCGCCTCATCTCCACAGGCGGTGGACATTTCTGTTCACCTTGCCTCTTCACCCCCGACCGGGTCAATAATCAATATCGACTCCTCCTCTAGCATAACTACTTCCCCTTCCTCTGCTGCTACCATGTCACCCATTACCTCCCTGCCTCTAGCAACAATAACATTGCCTGTTCCCCTTTCCACTGTGCCCGAGGCTATTACACGGCACCTGCAGAGTCTTCCCCCCCGAGCTCTCACAAATCCTAATGGACCCCGCCTCCAGGTGGCCCTCGCTCAAGCCCTCAAAACAACTCAGCCTTCGCAACCGCCAACAGGTCCGCTGGTAATGGAGGCCACAATGCAGATTTCCAAAGAGTTGGAGGAGCTAGAACAGGAGGCTTCAAAGCCTATCAAGGAAGAGGCCGATGATTACTATGAGCACCCCGAATACAAGCACAAAACCATCGACAAGGTGGCCTACGAGGAAGAAGAGACAGGCTCTTCCGAGAGCGGAGATGGAGAGGATGGAGAGGGTGCCAAGGAAATTATTCGGGTTTTTGATGAAGACATTAAAGAAGAGTTGGCTCAGCAGCCAAAGGATGTTGAGGAGGAGGCAGAACAGTCACCGCATGGTGAAGAGGGACAGCCACAAGAAGAGCAACCTAAAAGGGATATCACTGAGCCTGAGACCCATATTGTGAAGAGCCCCGAGGCCGAGGCTGTGTAAGAAAAGAAATAAGAAGAGGTGGCGGGAGAAGAAGATCCCACCTGGATGTTGTCTACCAAGGCACCTGCTAAACACCTTGTGTTTTATCGTGACTCTGACAAAGAGGAGGAAGAGCTTCAAAAGGAAAAGGAGGCAAAAGTCTTGCCTCTAACTGAAAAGGGTGAAGGCAGCCATGATGCACCCAAGGACAAATCTACCATGCCCGACTGGTTGGAAAAGTAGCTTGAAAGGGCAACCCCAGTTTCAACAGACCCGAGGTCGAGATTGGAAGCCATCTTGGCTCGATCCCTAACCACAACAAAGAAGGAGAAGAAGCCTAAGGTCTATTCCAAGATAACCATGGATGCTTCTGGCTCCCAGGTAGCACAAGTAGCAACACCAACTGTTGGCCAAGCCGGAGCTAGCTACAATATCTCTACAATTGACCTAGGGACAACAACTAGGGAACAGAAGGTCGAACATCTGGAGGAGTCAGTGGCCATGGTGGTGCATCTAATCAAATAGGACAAGGTCACCAAGGACGAGCCCAAGGCCCAAGTTGCGGCCCTGACCGATTATATTCAGCAGTGGTCCTCAGTAGATGACTTGCCCACTACCTCTACAGCTGCACCGCAGCTACTCTCCAAGGAGCAGATAGATAAGCTAGAAAGAAGGAAGAACTTGGAGAGGACCACTAAGGATTGGTTCCAACAGATCATAAGCATCAGAAACAAGGGGATCAGCTTGGCTGTGCAGATAGCCAACAAGTTCCTTGACTTGGTCCAATCCCTGGAGGGTACGAAGAAACTCTGCACCAACTTCCCTACAATCTACGACTCCACCGCCCTGAAAATCGAAGCCATCCTTCAGATGCCAGAAAGCACATGGGAAGAAAAGCTAGAGCTAAGAAAAGAGGATCACTGGTTGGTGGACATATGGCGCAGAGACCTTGTCAACCAGAAGGAAAGGATGGAGCAGATCCTGAACAAGGTAGATCCAGATATAGAGTGGATCAAGGAGATCCAGGAAGAATGCACCGAGTACCTTAAGTTAATGACGGGCCATGATATGCCCACGGTACAATTGGATGCCGAAAAGATCAAGCCATACTTTGAGGAAAAGATGAAGGACGGGACAGCAGGAAATATCACAATGGACTTCCTGAGTTTCGCTGCCCATGCCTTCGATCGATCAGAGCTATTTAGAGACCAAGGCTCAAAGTATGACGAGGATTGGAAGCGACTGGAAGAGAACGCCAAAGAATGGAGCTACCAGGCGTTGAGATGCGAAATCCTCGAGGTAGACAAGCTCCAGGTCATCATCCTCAAGTACATTGAACACACAGCTTCCGAGGAGCAAGAGGACGGCCCAGCTAAGGAAGAAGACCTCCCAGAAGAGTAGCTACAGCCAAGAAAATAATAATTAGCTACATGACAAAAAAGCAATAGTGTCATCCACTAAATGATGAAATAGGGAAAGGACAAAGAATATTTTTTAATTGTAAATCTATTTGGGGGTAGGTGAAACCCTATTTTGTAATGAATCTTGGCCACACAATTGTAATGAATCTTGGCCATTCATTTAACTTTTAGAGAACTATAAATAGAGCACTCCCCTCATTTGCAAAAGTGAGAGTTGAGTTGTTGTAAAGACATGCTGCAGAAATTTACAAGAAATAGCATTGACTTGGTGCATTTCCTTGTTTTCTCTCATGTCATTTGATTCACTTCTCCAATATTAGATGTTTAGCTTAGATCTCTTTGCTGTTTAGTTAGCTGTTTATTGCATTTGGGTAAATCTTAGGAATGGTGTTTGGTGTTTATGAAAATTCCTGCACTGTTGATGATCCCTTAGTCCATACTTTTTGCTATTTGCTGAAGGTAGATAGCTGTGCAAAGTTAGCCTGGACTTGATTAAAGCTGCCCCAAACACTTATCTTTAGTTCATGCATGTATGTAGTGGATGAAGGATAAAAAAATCTACAACCCTTAGAAGATAGCACAATTTCTATGATACTGTGAAATCCCTGGTTAAGTGGGATATTGTTTGAGGGAATTGTCCATTGCAGGAACTCCATTGTCACTATTCATTGCAAGTTTCAGACTTAGGAACTTTTCTTCCCCTTTGCTCTTTTCCACCCTTTTTTTTAGAAATTGAACAATACCAAGGTTCATTGCACATTATAAAGCCAAATCTGCAACTAGATGGAGTTTGAGACTACTGTTTGAACCTACAGCCAACACATAACTGCTTTCATGCTAAGAACTCCTTTTTGAAGATCCAACTTCATGCTTTGTGCCCACACTTTGTATTTCTGTAAGGCCGCCTTGTGATTCCAGTAAATCACATCAAACTACTGAGGTATCTAAGCACTGTCATGACCTGACATCCGAGAGACCTTGGGATAGTGTTCTGCAATTCGATTGTGGGAGATTGTCTTTCAAGAGAGGTAGTGCACCTATGCATTACTTGTGTTGAGAAGTGCATAAAAACACCATCAACAATAATTATTTATTAAATTCAAAGTAAAGCATAATTTATATTGGTGGAAAGCTGAGAATCTCCTTTAAAAACCATTTTCATTTCATTAATTTTGGGTAAAAAAGAAGTCGTCAGCCACATACCCTACATATACCCATCATATCACCACTTTTTCGCCCATCATGATCCTGCACATACCCATGACTTATTGTGGCAGTCTAGTTACCTGGTTGGAAGGCAGAAACAGGGATTAACTAGATCCTCAACCATGAGGACATGGTTGATGGGAGAAGGGGGAGAAATGATGAGTGCATACTTTAATTAATCCTTTTTATATTTTAAAAGACTTTATTATATATTAATTAACTATGTTGGTGGTAGACTATATGCTTGAAAGTTTGTTTGATTTTTCCTTATATTTAACTAATTGTAGTATATATGAGAAATGGTATTTTACATTAAATGTCTTGATTTTGAATGAAGATTAATGATGAAATTTCTATGCAAGTTGAGATATTTTGTTGTCTTGATTACATCCTATCTTTAAGGATTTTGTTCGGTTGATTAAGTGCTAATATTATGAGGTGGACGTGTTAACCTTCCTGTTTAACGGATTTGAAATTTGTCTTGCTCCTGATCGCTCCAACTGCCTCCTAATGAATGTTTCCAAATTGAATTTTTCAGTCATTTTGAGAACTTTCTGTTCATCTACTTTCACATGGCGGATTTCCTTATGACATTTTTGGTTCTATTTAAGTTTAGTTGTTACCGTTTTGCATCTTGGTAGGGTTTTTGTATTCAAATAAGTGGATATTCTTATAAATATCCATCCTTGGCTTTAGTTTAGGAGTTGGTTAATATTTCTCTTTAGCATTGTAATGTGGATTATCCACACTTTTGTACTACTCACCTATTTTGTCCAATTGGAATGAAAATAAGGAGTTGATCTGAATCTCAATGTTTAAGTCCCACTAGAGGAAAAGCAGGGCCTACTCAACCGAAGGAGGTGACTTGTGTTATTTTCTTTGATTCAATTAATTTTTGCATTGCTCATCTCAGTTGGAAAATAGGAATGTAGATCTCTGTTAATCGTTGCTAGTGAATGTGAATGCTTATTCTTAGATAAAATTCATTAAATCCTTAGAATAATTCATTATGCTTCGCTGTAGATTTATATTCACTCATTTGTTGTAGATTTGATTACTATTCATAGAATTAGATTCATTGGTTATTTTAAAATGCATGTAGTTGTAATGGAAAAGACAATAATGATTTATGGAAAGATAGAACTAAAGTTAGTTTGGGATTTGTTCATGGAAGTTAGTGTTACTGCTTTTTAGCTTAATTCTTCCATGGATAAATTGCAAATAAGTCAAATGAAGTCTGAATTGAGTTATTGGAGTCTGGACAATTGTTAGTTAAGAGACAAATTAGGATTAAGTCCTTAGAACTAGTTAGGAACTCATTGTTAAGATCAGCTCTTGGGAGCTCCTGAAAGATCTTGATAGCTCCTAACAGCTCTTGATAGGGCTAAACCGCAACTAAAGTTCACTCTTTACAGTGCAAAACCCCCAATTTATGGAAACATCCTTATTGCATACAACTCTAAGACACACCCGGTTCGATAATTGATAAATTAAATGATGCAAGAAGTAACATCAATGACCTTGCCCATCATAATGTATAAAACCATTTCATTAAAGAAAACAATTTCACTAAAGACACTGTAGTTCTCGTAGTATTTTTTGATTATCTCTTATAGTAGAGTTACATTTAGGATTAGAATTAAAATAAGTTATACTTATGGTTAGGGTTAGGGTTAAAAATGGAGTTAGAGTGAAGATTAGAGTTAAAATTAGCAAGTAAAGTAAATCAAACTCGAGGTCAATGTCAAACCTCACAACTATAATATTCACTATCCGCATAACATTCAAATAAATTAAGCTTGGAAGAGTTTATTAATCTTAAAATGTTACTCACCTACCTCTTAATCACTATGAAATGCCAACTCATCTATCAACTACATAGCACATTCTTAACCTTCCTCTAAATCAACAACAAATACTTTTATTACAATTCTAAAAAACAAATACTCCCCACGAGTGACGCTTGTTTCCTTTTGTATTGAAGAATGTAAATTTTTTTAAAAAAATGATCAGCCCTCCCAAAGAGAGGCTGTGAAAATGGAGAAATCTGATAAGAAGTTAGGACACCATGAGCATAATAACAAAATGGACAGACACCAATGCGAAGATGCCAAACAGATCAAAGCAAAAACGTATAAGACAGCTTTCAGACAATGAGAGTTGCCTGCAGAAAGAAATGACTTAAACGGCTGGAGATGCATATAAAACAGACTAGCCTCAATCAAAAAGGGAAAATGTTATTGTCCAAGCCAAACACTTGTACATTTATTGAACGGTTGTCGAAAAAGGACAAAAACATAAAACACAAAATGAATATGATCACCTCACTTCTTAAAAAGGCTCGTGCGTTGATTGTAAGGCCCGAGAGAAAAAAAAAAACATTTAGTAATAGACACATTGATTTCAACGGGGGTGTGTTAGCCCTTTTTCTAAAAGATTACAGTTCATTTTTTAAGGATATTCAAGTTTTGAATGGTGTATTGAGTGAATTTTTAGTGGGGCAAGGAGGTGCTTTGGGAGTGCTAAAAGGATGTCTTAGCATTTGCTAGTAACAATCTAAGTTTCGGAAGGATGTTGTTCAACGATAACTAGCGAGGGTTGGAAGGATGTAGCTTGAAGTCATTTATTGTCGGTTGTGGCATCTTTTGTGGAAGTAATAATTTCATTGATTTTATATACAAGGATTTGAGTCCTTTCAAAAACTTATTTCTATCCAATTCAAAACTCTCATCAAAAGTATTTACCCATTATATAAAGAATGATCTATTCATTATAATGCAATTTTCTGTGAAAATTGA
The DNA here is from genome assembly GCA_007258455.2 of Sequoia sempervirens. Lineage (NCBI taxonomy): Eukaryota > Viridiplantae > Streptophyta > Pinopsida > Cupressales > Cupressaceae > Sequoia > Sequoia sempervirens. The sequence goes on from VDFB02281492.1 coordinate 442,226,515, forward strand.
GGTCTTACAAATAAGTTTATTTATACAAGGAATTGAGTCATTTCAAAAACCCATCTCTATTCAATTCATAACACTCATCAAATAGAATTTATTCATGATTTAAAAATCAATATAGTGATTATAATATATTGATTATAGTGACCTGTCAAAATTGAAGTTTTATAAATAGATTTTAATTCTTTAAATAGAATTTGAAATTTATGCAAAGAATTAAGTCCTTTCAATAGCTCATCTTGATTCAATTCACAATTCATTAAAAAAAAAAAACATTTACTCATAATATAAAAGTTGATAAATTAATTATAATATATTAATCGCAATTGACTGTCAAAATTGAGGTCTTACACATACTAAACACTGTAAGCAAAATTGAAACTGAAAACAAACAAACACATTCCTTTTTAAGTAAAAAGGAAAATTGAAATTGACACCAAAAAACTTTTTTGACTTTTGCTTCCGAATAAACTCCGTTACAGTGCATACTTTATTTGAGTGGATATTCATTTTACTTTCATAAAAACATTTACCCATAATATAAAAATAGATGTATTAAGGAAGGGTGGCTTGAGTTCATACATATGTACGAAGGATTCAAACTTGATTTGGTTGAGGAATTTATTATGAACTTTCATGTAAATGCCACCAGGGTAAGAGGGGAAGTGATTGAAATCACCCCTATTGTTATTAGTGAGCTCTCTAAAATTCCAGCTGAAGGTGAGCCAGTGAACAAATGACATGTGAGTTTTGAAGAATTAGTGTCTGCATTCCATGAAGAACTAGGAAGGGGACCATAAATCCAGTGACATAAAGGGAGTCAAAAGGGATTTTCTCGCAGTAGTTTGGAAGAACAATGGAAAATAGCCATAATGTAACCTGGTTAATGAAAATTTTCACCTGTGAGGGTTAGTACGGCACAATTCTTGGCCCAAGAATGTGTATGATCACACATTTAAGATATGGAAACATAAGGCCTTCTACAAGAATAAATCTTTCTTCCCTTTTATTCACAAAAATCTCCTCTATGGTAGCTAGGGTAGTCTAGAGGAGTTTCATCCATTAAATTCCATAGCTTAATTCATTTGATTATCAAACATCATTTCATGAAGGAGTGTGGAAAAGAGGGGTGGTTGGAATTTCTATCAAGCCTCATTGGAAAAATTGGAAATAAATCTAAAAAAGGGACCCACTGTTGTAATGCCCCGCCCCGCCTTAGCTACGTTATAACAAAGTGTAAAAAACAAAGTTAACCGAATAATTTTTTTTTTTAATAAAAGATTACACAACTATTATAAAGTTCCCAAGACGTTACATAATCTTAACAAATAAACTCAACACATTATCATCAACATAAGTACAAATTTAATTTCATGTAAGATCCAGTTTAGAAAACTACATACAATCATATATCCCAAATGTTTAGATTACAAAAGGTTGGATTTCAAAGAATCTCTATACATCAAAAGATGGTACAATCAATACGCTCTTATACATAATAGACAGTGTTCATATTACATCTGACACTATATCCACGAACATGTTCCGCATCATCAAGCACGAACATAGAAGTAACGGGAACATGCTGCAAGCATATGATCATCTGCAAGAAAATCCAAAGAGAATAAAGCACGCTTACCTCTCGACCACATGGAACCGAAAGGTCCACTCCCTCTGTGCTAGGAGATAATGACAGGTCCACAAACAATGAAGACAAAACATCACATTTACAGGGTGTACATTTCACATCACGACATAACAATTACAAATAAAAACTCAGTATCAAATTATATCAAATAGAAATCTGAACACATGGTACACCATCATGATATAGACTAAGAGTGTCATCACATTGTCGAGATAGGTTACCTTGGTGAATCTTCCTAGACTACCGGCCCTCTCCAAGAGTTACCCTAGCAATCTCTACCGATTCTCGGCCCCTATGCAGACTAATGTGGAGTCGTTACATCTTTCAAGATGACAAGATGGTGACTTGCCATTCCAGGCCTTCTCAGCCTTTTCTCAACCTAAACAAGCGTTAAGAAAGTAGGCGAGGCAAACATTATCTGAATTACTATTTACAACTACCCAACCCCTAATACATTAGTTAGGTTTTCACTGAATTAACACACCTATGATAGGTTACCCAGACAATCACTTCTAGATTTCGGCCCCTACCGCAAGCCACTCTTCTATAACATGACTCAACATAAAATCAATCTAGGGGATGCTATTAAGCACAAAAATCAAAACCAGAATGTTTACATCCTTCACTAGAGGCAAATCACAATCTCTAGGATGTCACTTCGAAAGACCACAAAATAATACAAAGCTATACCCCCACATAAGAAAAACATAACAAAACTACACTTAACTACACTTATAAAATAGAAGAATTAGTGTCTACATTCCATGAAGAACTAGGAAGTGGACCATAAATCTAGTGACATAAAGCGAGTCAAAAGGGATTTTCTCGCAGTAGTCTAGAAGAACAATGGAAAATAGCCATAATGTAACCTAGTTAATGAAAATTTTCACCTACGACGGTTAGTACGGCACACTTCTTGGCCCAAGAATGTGTATGCTCACACATTTAAGATATGGAAACATAAGGCCCTCTACAAGAATGAATCTTTCTTCCCTTTTATTCACAAAAATCTCCTCTATGGTAGCTAGGGTAAAGTCTAGAGGAGTTTCATCCAATAAATTCCATAGCTTAATTCATTTGACTATCAAACATCATTTCATGAAGGAGTGTGGAAAAGAGGGGTGGTTGGAATTTCTATCAAGCCCCATTGGCAAAATTGGAAAAAAATCTAAAAAAGGGACCCACTGTTGTAACACCCCGCCCCACCTTAGTTACGTTATAACAAAGTGTAAAAAACAAAGTTAACCAAATAATTTTATTTTTTTAATAAAAGATTACACAACTATTATAAAGTTCCCAAGACGTTAATTAATCTAACAAATAAACTCAACACATTATCATCAACATAAGTACAAATTTAATTTCATGTAAGATCAAGTTTAGAAAACTACATACAATCATATATCCCAAATGTTTAGATTACAAAAGGTGGGATTTCAAAGAATCTCTATACATCAAAAGATGGTATAATCAATACACTCTTATAAATAAAAGACAATGTTCATATTACATCTGACACTATATCCACGAACATGCTCTACATCATCAAGCATGAACATAGAAGTAACGAGAACCTCCTGCAAGCATAGGATCATCTGCAAGAAAATCCAAAGAGGATAAAGCACGCTTTCCTCCCGACCACGTGAAACCCAAAGGTCCACTCCCTCTGTGCTAGGAGATAATGACAGGTCCACAAACAATGAAGACAGAACATCACATTTACTGGGTGTACATTTCACATCACGACATAATGATTACAAATAAAAACAGATAAAAACTCAGTATCAAATTATATCAAATAGAAATCTAAACACATGGTAAACCATCATGATATAGACTAAGAGTGTCATCACATCGTCGGGATAGGTTACCTTGGTGAATCTTTCTAGACTACCGGCCCTCTCCAAGAGTTACCCTGGCAGTCTCTACCGATTCCCAGCCCCTATGCAGACTAATGTGGAGTCGTTACATCTTTCAAGATGACAAGATGGTGACTTGCCATTCCAGACCTTCTCAGCCTTTTCTCAACCTAAACGATCATTAAGAAAGTAGGCGAGGCAAACATTATTTGAGTTAGTGTTTACAACTACCCAACCCCTAATACATTAGTTAGGTTTTCACTGAATTATCACACCTATGATAGGTTACCCAGACAATCACTTCCGAATTTCGGCCCCTACTGCAAGCCACTTTTCTATAACATGACTCAACATAAAATCAATCTAGGGGATGCTATCAAGCACAAAAATCAAAACCAAAATGTTTACATCCTTCACTAGAGGCAAATCACAATCTCTAGGATGTCACTTCGAAAGACCACAAAATAATACAAAGCTATACCCCCACATAAGAAAAACATAACAATTGAGTATCACAGTTTAGAGATTAAAAAATTTGTTATAGTGATTTTCACTTTCCTAGTCTTAAGGGAAAAGAAACATACGTTAATAATGTTACGAATGTATACACCACCAAACTATTACCGTAAATCAATCTCCATAAATTTTAAATTCCTTATAAAAAGAACTATAGAAATGATCATAAACTGAAGTGTATTGAATTTATAATACAAATTTTACTTCACTAGTTTTGATAAAATATAAATAAACTTTTTAATGTTGTGTGAATACAACTAACAATCACATTTAACTAATTTCATTAAATAAAGAATTTATATTACAAATAATCTATAGATATTGTTATATTTCTAATGATTTTCAAGAATTGTATATACTATCATTATATAATAACAATACAAACTCTCTATATTTTATACTACAATTACCTTGAAAATAAAATAAAATAAAAGAAACATTTTCACCTATAAAACAAAACTACACTTAACTACACTTGTGTATAAATAATATCTAACATTAGATAGATTATAATTCAAGATTTTCTAATTAAGGAAACTGCCTGATTTATGCATGCATGGCAAGTTGGACTAAAGACAAGTATAAGCTCCTAAATAAATATCACAACTATGCGTAACCACTGGAACTTCATGCATTCAACGCATGAGATCTGATTTATGCATGTAAAGGTAAGTTACTTTTTGGTTAAGTAATAGTTTTCAAAATAAGGAAAAATCATACCTTCCAAAGGATAGCTATGACGCCTTGCACCATGCATACCCATTAATTATAACATCTAGCGACTTCAAGTTCCTGCGCTAAGTCAATTTTACATCCACGTCTCTACAATATTCATTATTAAGATTTACATTTAAACCAAGCTTTTGTTCCAATTTGCCTGGGAAATCAAACAATAATATAACTAGATAATATTCAAGAATCAAACACTCTTCTGATATAAAGCAGCTTTGAAGACTCAGGTGAAACAATTTATAAGGGAAGGAAAACCAGGATGAAGAAGTAAACTTGTACACAGATGAGTCAAATCTGGACGCAGGAAACTGGTATAAGAAAAATCTAAAAAAAAATGGATGATAACGGATGGAAAACAATTTAAATTCGTACAGGGATGTTTTCATGAACAAAATTCACAGGGACTTTTTCATAGATAAATCCCACTCTAATCCCCTTCAGAGGCTGCGCGCATTCTTAAGTAAGGAGGTTTGAATATCAAATGGATTAGTAAACCATATATATTATTTCCTTTTATTCAAAATGAATATAATACAATGATAACACCATTTTTACCAGGCAGGCTATGCAATAACTTCCTATGACAAATTTTAGTAGAGACTCCACAAAAGAATATCAATCTGCAGGTATCGTAAATCCGACATGAGGTTCTTTATGTTGTCCTTCAACTATGTGCGCAATTGGGCAAAAGAAACTCAGGCATATGGTAACATAAATGAAGTGTATCTGTTTACGGTGCAGATTGTGAATGGGGTCCCCGTATATAACAGAATGAATATATATATATATATAATTAATTGTACAATATTTTGTTAGTTTTCATAAAGAAAAAAATAAAAGAGATGATAACTATAACTTCAGAGTTTCAACCTTTAAAATACTACTTAGAATCATTCAGTACGCAAAATTAGATATATGTATAAGTCAACAGATATATAGGCAAATTCAATCTCTGTTTTCAGATCTAAGAATTTACTCTAAACTCCATTTCATTGTTTTCTTAGCATTTAAATTTTAACAATATTTTCAATAATCTTTCACTGCTTATTATAACTATTTCTCTATTTTATATGCAGGTTTGATATACCATTAATCTTTCCAAACGTTTAAAGATGAAATTTACTAAAACTTAAAAAGAAGAAAACTTGGTTAATCTGGAAATCGAGTTGAAACGAATTTCTGAAACCTTTGCTGATTCCTCGATTAATTTTCTAGACTTCAACAGTGAGATTCAAATCAATCAGTTTCAAATCATGCTTGAAAATAGAATCTAAAAAGAAAATTTCTTTTGAAACAATTGCCGTACTAATTTTTTTCTAAAAACTGCTGCCGTCAAAAATTCTTACCGTGAATAAGAATTGCAGCGTAGCAGGGTACTCACGAATGAGTAATGCTACACTGTCTTATCCATTGACACAAACAACCAAGATCAATCATATACAATCATAGCAACATGGCAACATAAGCAATAATCATAACCAATAAGCCATATCATGAATGAATCTATCACAGTATCATCGAACCAACATAACCAAATAACTAGGATGCCAATGTATCATCCGCAAAATCAAAACAACATAGTATCCAAAATCACCGCTAAAAAAGAAGAACATAGTATCAAGGTAATCTAAAGCATCTATCAAGCAGAATCAACTAAACAGTATTGTTGATGTGTTTTTTATGCACTTCTCAACATAGGCAGTGTGTAGGTGCACTACCTCTCTTGAAAGACAATCTCCCACAATCGGATTGCAAAACACTATCCCAAGGTCTCCCGGATGTCAGGTCATGACAGTGATTAGATACCTCAGTAGTTTGATGTGATTTGCTGGAATCACAAGGTGGACTTACAAAAAATACAAAGTGTGTACATAAGGCATGAAGTTGGATCTTCGACAAGGAGTTCTTAGCATAAAAGTAGTTATGTGTTGGCTGTAGGTTGAAACAACAGTCTCAAACTCCATCTAGTTGCAGATTTGGCTTTATAATGTGCAATGAACCTTGGTATTGTTCAATTTCTAAAAAAATGGGTGGAAAAGAGCGAAGGGGAAGAAAAGTTCCTAAGTCTCAAACTTGCAATGAATAGTGACAATGGAGTTCCTACAATGGACAATTCCCTCAAACAATATCCCACTTAACCAGGGATTTCACAGTATCATGGAAATTGTGCTATCTTCTAAGGGCTGCAGATTTTTATCCTTCATCCACTACATACATACATGAACTAAAGATAAGTGTTTGGGGCAGCTTTAATCAAGTCTAGGCTAACTTTGCACAGCTATCTACCTTCAACAAACAACAAAAAGTATGGACTAAGGGATCATCAACAGTGCAGGAATTTTCATAAACACCAAACAGCATTCCTAAGATTTACCCAAATGCAATAAACATCTAACTAAACAGCAAAGAGATCTAAGCTAAACATCTAATATTGGAGAAGTGAATCAAATGACATGAGAGAAAACAAGGAAATGCACCAAGTCAGTGCTATTTCTTATAAATTTCTGCAGCATGTCTTTACAACAACTCAACTCTCACTTTTGCAAATGAGGGGAGTGCTCTATTTATAGTTGTCCAAAAGTTAAATGAATGGCTAGGATTCATTACAATTGTGTGGCCAAGATTCATTATAAAATAGGGTTTCACCTACCCCCAAATAGATTTACAATTTAAAAACATCTTTTGTCCCTTCCCTATTTCGTCATCTAGTGGATGACACTATTATTTTTTCGTCCTGTAGCTAATTGTTGTTTTCTTGGCTGTAGCTACTCTTCAGGGAGGTCTCCTTCTTTGGCTGGGTTGTTCTCTTGCCCCTCGGAGGATGCGCGTTCCATATACTTGAGGATGACGGCCTGGAGATTATCTATCTCGAGGATCTCGCATCTCAACACTTGGTAGCTCCATTCTTTAGCATTCTTTTACAGCCGCCTCCAATCCTCATCATACTTCTAGCCTTGGTCTCTAAATAGCTCTGATCGATCGAAGGCATGAGCGCCAAAACTTAGGAACTCCGTGGTGATTTCTCCAGCTATCTCGTCCTTCATCCTTCCCTTGAAGTATGACTTCACCTTCTCAGCATCCATTTGCACTGTGGGCATATCATAGCTCGTCATCAGCTTGAGGTACTTGGTGCATTCTGCCCGGATTTCCCTGATCCACTTGATATCTAGATCCACCTTGCTCTGGATTTGCCCCATCCTTTCCTCCCAGTTGATGAGGTCTCTACGCCACACATCCACCAACCAATGATCCTCCACCTTCAGTTCTAGCTTCTCCTCCCACATGTTCTCTGGCATCTAAAGAATGGCTTCAATTTTTGGGAAGGTAGAATCGTAGATGGCAGGAAAATTGGTGCAGAGCTTCTTCGTGCTTTCCAAGGATTGGATCAGGTCCAAGAACTTGTTGGCTATCTGCACAGCCACGTCGATTCCCACGTTTCTGACACTTATAACCTATCGGAACCAATCCTCAGTTGTCTTCTCTAACTTCTTCCTCCTCTCCATCTTGTCAATCTGTTCCTTGGAGAGCAACTGCGGTGCAGCCGTGGAGGTGGTGGGTAGGTCATCCACCGAGGACCATTGCCGAATATAATCGGTCAGGGCAGCAACCTGTGCCTTGAGTTCATCCTTGGTGACCTTGTCTTGTTTGATCAAGTGCACTACCGTGGCCATTGATTCCTCCAGATGTTCAACCTTCTGCTCTCTAGTCGCTATCCCCAGGTCAATGGTGGAGACACTGTAGCTCACCCCGGTTTGGCTGACAGTTGGTGTTGCTATTTGTGCTGCTCGGGAGCTGTAAGCGTCCATGGTTATCTTGGAATGGACCTTAGGCTTCTTCTCCTTCTTTTTCGTCATTAAGGATCGAGCCAAGATGGCTTCCAATCCCGCCCTCGGGTCCTTCAGTACTGGGGTAGCCTTCTCCAGCTGTTTCTCCAACCAGTCGGGCATGGCGGATTTTTCTTTAGGTGCATCATGGCTGCCCTCGCCCTTTTCAATTATATGCAAGACTATTACCTCCTGTTCCTTTTGGGGCTCTTCCTTTTCCATGGTAGCTTTCTCCCTTTTGGTAGTGTCCTCCTCCTCTTCGTTGGAGTCACGATAGAACACAAGGCGTTTGACGGGCAGCCTGGTGGACAATTACCGGGTGGGGCTGTCCTCTTTCGCTACCTCCCCTTCTTTTTTCTCTTCGGCAGCCTCGGCCCCGGGGCTCTTTACAACATGGGTCTCAGCCGAAACGATATCCTTTAGTGGCTGCCCCTCTTCTTCCTGTGGTGACCTTTCTGTTTCTTCTCCAACACCCTTTGGCTGTTGAGCCGATTCTTCCTCAATGTCCTCATCAAATTTTTGGATGATCTCCTTGTCCCCCGAGCAATCCTCTTCATCTCTGCTCTCAGAAGAGCCTATCTCTTCTGTCTCATAGGCCACCCTCTCAATGGTTCGGTGCTCATACTCGGGGTGTTCATGATATTCATCGGCCTCCTCCTCTATGGGCCTCGAAGCTTCCCATTCTTGCTCCTCCAACTTCTCTAAGATTTGCATTGTAGCTTCCATGGTTGGCAGCCCTGTCAGCGGTTGGGAAGGCTAAGCTGTTGCGAGGGCCTAGGTGAGGGCCGCTTGGAGTGCAGGGTCCATTAGGAGTTCTGAGAGCTCAGGGGGGAGACTTTGTAGATGTCGCGTGATAGCCACCGACATGGTTGAGAGTGGGATGGGCGATGTTATTGTTGCCAGTGGGAGGGACGTAATGGGTGACATGGTAGTAGAAGAGGAAGGGGAAGTGGTCATGCCAGACGAGGAGTCAATGATGACCATCGACCCAGCTGTGGGCGAAGGGGCGAGATGGACAGAGATTTCCACTGCCGACGGAGATGAGGTGACCATAGCCTAAGAAGCGGGCAGCACACTAGTCGGGGGAGGAAGGAGCAAGGGGGGCTGCACTTCTATTGTAGTTACTGCCTGCTTGAGCCTCTTGGGAGACGAGCCTCCCGGGTCCTTCTTCGCTTGCTCCTTGGGATCTATAGACTGGGTTGTTTCTGTTTCTTTTCTTTTCTGGGACCTAGTGACTGGGGGAGACTTGGAAGTCTCACTTGCTGATGTGGTGGTGGCAACATCCTCCGCGGCACTCGGCTCACTCTTGAATGCCTCATAGGTTAGGACCACCCCTTGTTGCCTTAGTTGTGCCACTTGTCCATCGACCCACTCCTTAGTGCGAGTTATGATTGGCTGGGTGATCGTGTCTAGGTCGTCGACCTCTTGTTCGTCCCAGTCTATTGATGGTATAGGCATGTTGGCAACCGCCGGGTACCTTGGATGCATAAGGGTGGACTCATCTTCCTTGAGTTGGTCTGATACCTGAAACAGTTGCACTCCCCTGAGGAACTGTACGGTCATGCGCATATAGTGCCTCATGCGTACCTCCCTGTCATCTTTACAATCTGCCCAGAAGTCCTCAACATGGTATTTGTGGGTGTACGCCGGCCCCAGTGCCTTCCTGACATGGCCGTGTGGATCCATCTGCAGGTGGGTCGTGTACCAGTCAAAATGATATTCCTTAAGCTCTTTCTCAGAGTTGTCGGTGCACTGAGATGTCTGCAGTCGATATAGGCCCTGACCGAGGGTCATGGGATAAGGGATCCCCGCTACGTGTTTGTTGTTGAAAACTGTCTGAATGTGTTGGAGCTGCCGGGAAAGCTCTAGGAGAATGATTCTATCGTTAGGGTACCTTGGCAATTTGTTTGGCCGCTCCGTGAATCCCTGGGCACGAATATAGGTGAACTTGGGAAATTGGATATATAAGAAGGCATACTCCTTCAGGAGTGCCTCGGCGTTGTGGGATACCCTTCTCTCAAAGTCCCCGGCTATCAATTTGATGATGTGGCCAATGAAGGCGTCATTGACCCGGCAATACTCCCTTTTGAAGTTACGGTACTGGAGCTTAGGGTAATTATCGAACGGCTTGAGCCCTCGCCTGTGCCCCTGATCTAGTGCCACAAACAGTCCACTGTATTGTCTCTGACCTGCCAAGGAGTATACCATGTACGAGGTCATGTAGAACTTGGAGCTTTTCTTGATATTTACAAACTGCTCGTGGAAGTAGTTACTGATGATGCCTCCCTAGTCGAATGAGGTTTTAGTGTTCACATCTTCGTTCCCTCGCAGGATTTGCTCTATGTAGTATGCCATGCACTCTTGGAAGTAGGCAGCTGTCGGGAGACCCATGACCCTGCTTAGCATAGTCACCAAGTCGTGATAATCTTCATGGAAGTCGCTGCGGAACAGCTCTTGGGGAACCTTTGCTGCGCTGCCCCGTCTTTCCTTTAGCTAGTAAAGGTTAATTAATTTCTTGCAGCCCAGAGGATTGGCATCCCACGCCGCCTGACACTGCTCCAAAGTGGGGACCTCCATATTTGGGAATGTAGAAATGTGGAATGTTTTAGTGATTGGGTAAAAGCACAAAGTTGTGTCACACTTTTAGCCAAATAAATAGTTTCGAGTGAAATATTTTCGGCCGGAAAGGTTTCGCCTGACTAGGTTTCTACCGAAACCATGTGGCATATTACGTGGCACATAGGTTTTGGCTGAATAAGTTTCGCCTGAATCCAAAAAAATAAAAAAATTTCCTCTTCCTGCTTTAAAACTGCCTTCGAAATTGGATTTTTTAATGTGTGGGGTTTCTATAGAAAGGGTTTCAGTAGAAACACTTTCTATAGAAAGGGTTTCAGCCGAAACCCGTTCTATAGAAACTGTTTCTACCGAAACTATTTATGTGGCATCCTAGTTGGCAGCCAACTCAACTTTTTTCAGAATTTTCTAAAACTTTCAACTTTAGCTAAGTATTTCTTTAGTCAAAATGATTTTTTTGCAAAAACAAAAAATACCCTTTTGTAGAGCTCGGAGTGGAGAATCCGAAACCCTTTCTATAGAAAGTGTTTCTACCGAAACTATCTATGTGGCATCCTAGTTGGTAGCCAACTCATTTTTTTCAGAATTTTCTAAAACTTTCAACTTTAGCTAAGTATTTCTTTAGTCAAAATGATTTTTTTGCAAAAACAAAAAATACCCTTTTGTAGAGCTCGGAGTGGAGAATCCAAATATATATATTTTTAATATTTTTATTAGTTTTAATATATTTTATTTTTAAAATAATGCAAGTAGGTTTTCAAAATGAAAAATGATGTTGATTACAAATTAAAAACAAGATAGTAAAATTTATTAAAAAAATTAAATCTTATATGGGGCACAAGAGGAGAGAGTCTTCTTCAAAAGGGTATAATTCTTTTTTTGAAAATGATTTAAAAATTTGAAAATAGTTGACGGCCCGTGAAAACTGTCAAATTTTGACATGTTTGACTTTAAAACGTTATTACAAGAAAAATATACATCAAAATTTGATTGTTATTTTTCCATGCACAAGATATTGAAGTTACCTATTTGGAGAAAAAAAAATTAGGGAGAAATGAACTTTTTTTCAATTTGTTTCTTGATGGCCCATGAAGTCACTCTTTTCTGAAATTTTCAGTATTCCAAGATTTGTCCTTAAATTGATAAAAGCATAATGAAAGTAAATTTTTTTTAATTTTAAAAATTACAACAATAAACTTCATCAAAAATTCTACATTTCATTGGTTTACACCATTTTAAAATTCAAAACATAGAGACTACTTTTATGTGGTCGAAGTTCAAATTTTTTTTTGCTGTTGGCCGATTCCTTTATAAAGTGTGACACAGGTTTGTGCTTTTACCCGATTCCTTCTTGCGACATGTCGGCGAGGATATTCCCCTCCTTATCCATGATCGTTCTGGTGTCTGTTTGGTAGTCTTCTCGGCAAGCCTTTACTAGTTCAGGTGCCACCAGAGATGGAGGGAAGCCGGTGGCTTTGGCGATTCCACTTTGCCTTATCATTCTGACATTCTTTGTTTTAGGGTCGACCTTGACCCTCTGGGTGAACTCATCTATGTTCACCTATCCAATGTTGGTATCCGAGATCTCTTTCCAGTCTGTTGAGACCTTTGACTGGAGTGGATCACCCTGGAACTGAAACTTCATCTGATCCTTATCCTCTTTTCCCCCAGTGGCCCTTCCAGATTTCTTGCCCTTGTCCCTTTCGGCGGAGACACCTAAAGTTCCTGCAGCCGATTCCATATATCCTACAAGCAAAGGGTGAAGTCAGCACAAGAAAATATCAACAGCGTTGATGTTAGTCCATATTATGAGCATATCATCTAAATAACCATTCAAATACATCATAAATTTTATCCTCAGATGATATCGATGTCATTTTAGAGCATTTGGGCAATCCAGGCCCGGAGGGCCGGACTTCCCTGACAGGAATGCTGTTAGGGAGGGAAAACAAGACCGAAAGTTCCTGGAGACCCCCATTGGCCAAATTTTGGTATTTTAAAAGGCCTAAGATGGAGAACGACATGATTTAGGACGTGGGTCGAAGTTAGATTCTGAATTTGAGTTGGTTTGGATTAGTTTAAGGAACTTCGAAGGTTTCAGGCCAGAAGGCAGTTAAGGGGCAGCCGTTTGGGATGGCGAACAGCGGGCAGAAGTCCAGATGAGGAAGTTCGGCAGTAGAAGTCTGAAGGCCGGAGTCTGGGAGGCAAAAAGGCAGCAGACATGAGGTTCGGTTTTACAATTAGACCAGACGGCACTCGGAGTGGCGGGGCCCGGTGGCCGGGAGGACATGAGCTGACAGCCGCCGTATGATTTTCGACCATTTTGAACAGCGGCGGCGAGGAGATGACCGAAGCCCGGAAGGCGAGGAGCTGACGGAGGTTCACCGTCGAGAGATTTTGCAATGTTGCTCAGCGGCGATGGCGAAAGGCAGCCCGGAGCCCGGGCGGCGGGAAGATGAGAGCTGCGGGCCCCTGCATGAATTTTGCGATGATTTGAACGGCGGCGGTGACAGGGAATCTGGGACCTGGCAATCAGAGAGATGGGAGACGACAGTCGCCGCGAGGTTTCGACAGCGATCGGGCGATGGCGACAGCGAAGGCACCTCCGAGGCCCAAAAGTTGTGCAGCCGGAGGGGTTCTGCCATGGACGATGGCGGAACCGTCAGGGAGTTCCAGGGTTGGAACTCCGGACGGCCGGGCCCGGAGGGTCCTAGGGCATGGCAGACTCATCTTCACCGTCGAGGCAACGACTGGCCCAAACGGCGGAAAAAAGGTGGCGGAACCCCGACATCCGAGGCCCGAGCACATGAAAGGATGAAGACCCGGTTTCAATTTTAACGGTTAGGGCGAGATCAGGGTCCGATTGGCGGGCAACTAGGTGGCCTAGGTAGTCTGGTGCAGCGAAATGCCAAGGGAAACCCAGGAAGGGAAACCCGATGCACCGGGCCCGGAAGGGCGAACCTCCGTCAGGAGTTTTGCAGTTCTGGATTCTGACGGTGATGGAGGGTTTCGGGCCTGGCAAGGACCTTTGCACTGTGCGAAGAATGCCCATGACACAGACAAGTCCCGAGCTGGCGGCGAGGGCAATTCCAATGGGTTCCAAAAATTTTGAAGACATGGGTTATGGGCGTGATGGGGTGTTGTTTAATTTTATGCAATTTAATTTATTGTTCAATTTAACAAAATCCCCAAAAATGATCAAAAATGATGGGAGGACAAATGAGGATGGCCTACCTCGGATACGCCAAGCGGGGAGGTGCGAAAACCACTAGGAAATGACAGAATGCGGTAGACTTAGACAATCGAGACACGGGGTGAAAGCGGTGGGCTCCAATTTGATTGCTGCTCCAATTTGCTTCAATTCACAATATGAAAATGACGGGCGAATTTGGTCATTATATAGTCTAGGTGCCATTAATGCGATTATTTAATGCAGGTACGGACGTGCCAAAAGTTGGTGAAATTCAAATTAGGTCGGCGGCAGCGGATGAGACCCCGGGGCCCAGAGGCCGGAGGGACGCGAGACGACAGCTGCCGTGAGAATTTATGATGACCAGGCAACGGCGGCGACGGGATGCTCGGGGCCCGGAGGGCGGGGAGCCGTCGAGAGTTTGCCGTCGAAGACTTTGCTTTGCGTGGGTGGAGGTGGCAGCGAGCAACACCCTGGGGCCCGAGGGGCGGGTGACTGTCGGAGAGCCGCCGTCAAAGACGGCGATCCCAGGACGGAAGTCCAGACACGGACTTCTGGAGCCCGGGGCCCGAAGGAGCAAGGGTCGTCTGGGAAATCCCCAATGAATTTCGAACGGAAGATGGCAGGGCGGGCTCCGTAGGGCAGAAAGATGCCCGGGGAACGCCGCAAAGGGCGGTGAACGTAAAGGGGAAACCCGATAAGGGAACCCCGGAGGCCCGGGCCCCAGGGGGCCCAGGGCCATCCAGAAGCAAACGAAGCCAAAGGAACCCACGAGGCCCCAGAGGGCAGCAAAAACCAAGAGGGAAAGCATGGTTGATTTTAGGATGAAACCTTAGAGCAATATCGACCACGCGAAACATCAAAAAAGAGGGGCATGCAAAATGAGGCAGCCCTAAAAGACCCGGCAAGGTGAAAGAAAAGAGGGTCCCCGTTCTGAACGGGCCGTGTGTGCTGAGGGCACAACAAATGGCGACTCCGCTGGAGAATTTCTGGTTTTGCAGACCACGAGCGGCTTCCAAGGATGAACACGGGAGAACGAGATCCTTAATTGGGTCAGCTTACATGGCATCTCAGAAGCGTGTGTGAAGTGAGTTCATTCCTTTCCTAGGGATAGTAACTAGGGTTATCACTTCAACCGAGTGAGCTACATAAGTTGCCTAACACCAAAAGTAACTTGGACATTGCCCCGCTGCCAGTCAGGCATCCATAGCCCCGGTGGAGTTGTCGCTGCAATCTCGTGGATATTGCTCTATTGCCGGCCGGGCGTCCATAGCCCTGGTAGAGTTATCCAAACACCCATACGGTCATTTATTTTCTTTTCAGAGTTTCCTTTCTCTTTTTTGCTTTGATATTTCACTTCTCTTTTACCATTTAGCTCGACCGGGTAAGCATTGAAGCCTACAATGCGTTTGAGACTGCAGTGGTCACTGGAGTAGACTTAATATTTTTCACTCACTAAGGTGTCAAAATAACCATAGTACGTTCCTTCAGAATTTATTATTATGTGATTTTTGCAAGATCTGAGATGCGGGTAAGAAGATCCGGCGAAGGGGCAAGTTCTGAGCAGAGTTCAGACAAGGAAATCATTCGCGGACAGCTTTGCAAAGACCAATAGTCTAGATTGAATGTTTAACCAGAGAACACAAAGAACGGAGAGTAAAATGAACTACTTGTTAGGCAAGCACGGCCACCGCAAAGGAGCAGGAAACCTCTTTCGAAAACAAAACTGCCAGGAGGGAGAAAGCAAAAGGCGACGCAAATAGAAAGCAAACAAGCAAGAAAGCAACTATTCTAACCTATGCACAGGTATTTACAACAAAGAGCTCGAAGGAGCTCAAGCCTGGAAGTAATGCTTCAGGTGCTACCCATTGACTAGCAATGGGACGTTCTCACCGGTTAATTTCTTTAGGCGGAAGGCATTATCTCCCAAAATCTCAGCTATCTAAAAGGGGTCAAGCCAGAGCTTGTCGAATTTATTGTGTCCCCCTTTCTTTTCATGGGCCTTGTCCCAATATAGGACCAAATCTGCAATCCTAAAGGCCTTAATTTTGGCTCGGTGATCGAACCATCTCTTGACTATGCCCTGATGCTTGGCAAAATTTTCTATCACGCGATTTCGTACTTCTTCTAAATGTAAAAGTTTAGCTAAACGAGCTTCCCTACGATCTCCTCCTTCATAAAAATCATTGATGAACTGAAGAGTAGGAATCTTTAGGTGGATGGGGAATATAGGCTCAAGGCCATAGACAAGGTGGAACAAAGAATCACCAAGGGTAGCCTTGTGGTGGGTGCAATCAGCCCAAAGAGCAAAACGGAGCTGGGTATGCCAGTCCTTGGGATTCCTATCTAGCAGCTTCTTGATCACGGTAATCAAATTCTTGTTCGTGGACTCGGCAAGGCCATTGCCCTGAGGGTAGTAATTAGATGAAAATTTGAGAGCAATCCCATAGTCAAACGCCCAGCTAGCAAATTTTAATGAAGCAAAGGAAAGTCCATTATCACCTACCAAAGCATATGGACAACCAAAGCGATTTAAAATGAAACTTTCTAAGAAATTGGTAACTACTTTAGTTGTACAATGCTTACAAAATATTGCTTCCGTCCATCTAGTACAATAATTAGTAGCGGTCAGAATGTACCTGTATCCCGCAGATGATGGAGGGCTTACTGGACTGATGAAGTCGAGACCCCATTACGCAAAAGGCCTTACCTCCAGTATAGGCTGCAGAGGGACAGCGGCATTCCTTTCCCTGGTGGCAGCGGTTTGGCACGTATGACATGAATGAACATGGCAATGGGCATCCTTGAAGATGGTTTGCCAATAATATCCTGCCCTCAATATTTGGTGTGCTGTAGAAGAACCCGAACCATGGCCCGTACCAAATTTATTGTGAAACTCCCTCAGAACACATTCTGCTTCCTCCTTGCCAAGGCATCTTAGATAGATGCCCTCATGATTCTTCTTATAGAGAATGGAACCTTGTAACATATAACCATTACTTTTCAATCTTAGGGCCCTCTTTTAGACTCCTTGCAAATGCAGTGGACACTTATGATTCAGCAGATAATAAACAACATCTTGGTACCATTCTCCCGGGGAGACATCTTCAAGCTGATACTGTTGTACCGTGAGTTCGGGTCCAGCTTCTGCTGCTGTTTCGGCAATTGTACGGGTGAGTGCCTGTCCTCTCACCAATTTCATCAGTTGAATTTCCATATCATACTCTTGGAGCAGGGTGACCCACTTAGCCCTTCGTTCACCCAATTGATTCTGCATAAGTAACGTTTTGACTGCTGGGTCAGGAATAATAGCGAACACTTTGTTGTGTAGAATGTAGTGTCTGAATTTCTTAACCCCCCTGACGAGGGCGTACTCCTGCTTTTCTATGTTGTGGTAACATAATTCAGCATCTTTGAGGGGAACGCTCATGAAGGTGATCGGATGCTCATTCCCCTCGTCGTCCTTCTGGGTCAGCATGCTAGCACAAGAATGCTCTGAAGCAAATGAGTTGATATAGAACGGCTTCAGATAATCTGGACTGACTAACACAGGTGCCTCAACAATGGCTTGTTTGATTTCCTCAAAGAATTTTCTGGCCTCCGGCGTCCATTCAACTTTGGCATCCTGTTTGAGCATGGCATTAAGAGGTTTGACAATTTCTGCGAAACCTGTGATGAATTTCCGGACAAAGTTGATCTTTCTGAAGAAAGATTTCAATTCCTTCTTGCTGCCCGGGGGCTGAATCTTGAGTAACGACTCAATGCGTTCAAGATCAATGGAGATTCCTTGCTCTGAGATGATGTGCCTGAGTAATTTGCCTTCGGTCACTCCAAAAATGCACTTCTTAGGGTTGAGAGAAACCCTGAACTCTCGGCATCTCTGAAATACTTTACATAAGTCAGAGACGTGATCACCTTGCTTCTTGGAGAATACGGTCAAATCATCCATGTAGATGATTATGCATTTGCCAATTAGGTCTTTGAAGGTGATATCCATGGCACATTGGAAAGTGGCACCGGCGTTGATGAGCCTGAACAACATTCCTCTGTATGCAAATGTCCCCCACTTAGTGGTGAACGTAGTCTTGTGGCGATCCTCGTATTGTACCATTACTTGATTATACCCGGAGTATCCGTCGAGGAACGACATCATCTGGGAGTTGTTGACGATTTGCAGCACTTCATCCAGTGAAGGCACTAGATAGTTGTCCTTCTCTAAGGCGTGGTTTAGATTGCAGAAATCTACGCATAATTTAATCTCTCCATTTTTTTTCTGACCGAGACCAAATTGGCCACCCACGTGGAGTGCCTAACGGGAAAGATGATTCTTACTGAAAGCAATTTCTACACCTCCTTGTAAACGATAGGTTCTAGCAAGGAATTAATAAGGCGTTGCCGCTAGCGGAACGACCTTACTTCTGTCTTCAGAGGGATGGTGTGCGTGATGATAGAGGTGTCGTACATTTTCAAATCTTCATAGCTCCATGCCACCACGTCATGATATCTTTTCAATGCATCCGTGATTCCCTTCTTTTCTTAAGGCGTACACACTTTGCCAATAAAAACATTTTTGGTATCCTCGGTCGTCCCAAGGTTGTGAGCATTGCACTGGTTGCTTATAGCCTCCTTTTTCATTTGCTGATTCTGATCCCTAATTTGATCCAAATCAAATACACGCTCTAGTTGAACCATGCCTCTGGGGATCGTGTTAGTTTTGAGGTTGATAACCCCTTCTATATCCAATTCAGCCTCCTATGGATCAGCTTCATCAATTATTTGGTCAGCGAAGACATTAGAACTAGTGATGAACTGGAGGATATGCTTATCATCATTGAAGACTTGCAGGTGAGTAATGTTATCTGGGACTGCTGGTGTGGATGTTAGCTCAACGGTGAATTTCTTAAGCCCAGACAAAGAGAGGGGCTATAACGTGCTAGCTGCTTGAGCCAAGGCATCAGCTGTGCAGTTCTGAGCACGAGGAATCAATTGTATGTTGAATGCATCTAGGCCCTCTAAGAGATCCCAAACCCTATGCCTGTAATTGGTGAGCCTCTAATCATGGCAGGAGTATAATTTCCTGACCTGCTTAACTACAAGTGCAGAATCCCCAAAGACTTGCAGCACTTTCACATTTTTCTTTAAGGCCATATGAAGGCCAAGGACTAAAACCTCATATTCTGCTATGTTATCGGTGCAATAAAACTACAATCAGTGGGCAGCAAGAAATGTCCTACCCATGGGACTGATGAGTTTGATCCCTTCTCCAGCTCCTTGTCTTGACTTCGATCCATCAAATCAGAGTGTCCAGCACGCAGAGGATTCCTTGCCTTCGAGTCTGATTGAACCTCCGTTCTGTTTCGGCTGAACGGCGGGCCTTGTGATCTCGGGGGGGTTTCTGATTTGGAGCAATGATCAATAGGCGGTTCTGCTGGTGCCCCCTTTGGTGTTTCCGTTGGAGGAGCAGTGGTTTTCTTCACATGTTCCACTGCTGCTTGGCATAGGGAACAATCAAATTCAGAGTGAGCAGCATTGTGGACCTTGCACCAGTTCGGCAACAAGAGATCCTGGAAATTCATTCTAGCTCCTAGGCCGAGCTGATCTCTTGTGCATTTTTCCATGAACTCCTGGAAGCCATCAAGTAATCCCCAGTTGTCCTCCCTACCTGGCTCATTATCTGTGTCTATCAATGTTTCAGTATCAGGGGGCATTCAAGTGAGATCTGCCTAGGGACTGCACAACACCAGCAATACTTCATCTGCACGTTCTCCCTAAAGCTCAAGCTCATTTTGATAGGAAAGAGGATGATAATTTCGTAAATCAGTTTCAGCAAACAACACCTCGCTGAGATTATTGTACTCCGTGATCATATACTTCATACGGGGTTCACGGTCGATGCGGATCTGGTTTGGCAGCCCTTTCCATGGCAACCACATGTGAGAAAGGTCCGTGGCGGTGTATCCATTTAGCGCCTTGGTGAACTCCCTGCCTAGAATAATTCCATAAGCATCAGGAATGTCTGCTACTTGGATATCAACATCCTGCTATATCTGGGGGTTTGCAGCAATTTGCATGGGGATGCGGTTTATTTCACCCACGATGTTGATCTCTGTTTTGTCTAGCTAGGTGACCTTTCTCTTTGAAGGAATGGGGGTGATACCAAGAGCTTTACATATGGCCAAGGGCATGACGTTGGCAGACGTGCCTGAATCGAGCAGGCAGTTGTGCAAATTCTTCCCAAAGACCCTAATGGTAGTCAGGAAAGAGGGAGTTTCTGGTCTCCCTTGGAGGATGCCCACAGGTGTATCCATTTGAGCTATTTGGCCTTTGTTCTTATCACTGCCCATATCCTTGGTTTGCTTAAATTGCTGGTCCTTGGGAGGTTGTCTACTAGCCCTTTCTGGCTCCTTTTCAACATATCTACTTGCCGACTAATTTACGGGCACACCGCTCCTTCTTCTGGTATTGTTCTGTGCTTCTTGTTCTCTCCTGGGCTCCTCAAAGGTTACCCTCTTGGCTGGGGTCTCTTGTGTCGTGCTAGATGAGGGAGTCCCATTCAGAACCCTGAAGAAGGCGTTCCTTACGGCAGGAACCTTGAGTAATTCAAAGGCCGACAAACTAATTTTGACCTTCTTGAACTCTTCCGCCACATATTCATCCATTTGCTCAATTTCGGAGCTAAAGGCTTGGCCTATAGCTGAACTAGGGGTTTGGACCTTCGTTTGCCCAAGCGGATTTTGGGGTTGGCTCTGAAGCTGACTTTGTGGCTGATTTTGGGATTGGTTCTTGTTGAGATATTGGATAGGTATATGAGGGAGCCCTGGGTTATTACTGGCATTTGGATCAGGCGGAGTGGCGAAATTGTTTGGTGGGGTAGAAGTTGTAAAGGGTCCACCCACTTGCCTATTTCTAAGGAAGTATGGACTTGACTGCTGATGGAACATGTGGACCTCATCCACAAATAGCTCTTCTTCATTCACTGGACCATTATCTACTGAATCAAAAAGTTGAGCCAAGGCTTGTTCATTACTTACCTCTTGCGCTTTCTAATCCTCAGTAGGAGTAGGCTTGACTTCGGGCTCGTTGTGGTCTCCTCACGAAAATGGAGCATGATTGACTACCAGTAACAAGGAATTATATGGCTCAGGCGGGATGATGTCCCTGCAGTAGGCATTATCGACGGCATTTTGTAGCTCCACCTGGAAGATTTCAGCAGCTGTCTCGAACTCGGGACAATCTAGCTCAGAATGTCTGTTGGTTTTGTGAAGTCGGCACCATCTGAACAAAGCTACTTCAGCCAGATACACACCACTAGATGTTTTGCCATGGCCTGTCGGTTGATCGAATGGTGTGGGGACACCACCGTTGTTGGGACTGGTGTTCCATGTGCGGTTTTGCCTCTAAGAAGGCCTCCTTTCTACATTTTGATTGGAGTTCTGCCCCCTCTCATAATTCTGCCCAGAGGAGGTGCCCACTTCATGATTGTCCCTGTTATCTCTATTGTCTCGAGACTCTCGACTGTCCCTGTTAAGGTTGGCCTGAAAATTACGTTGGGAGGCCTGCAGCTAATTATTCTGGTTCTTCAGATGCGTCATCTCTGTGGACATCTTCTTGATCATCTCGGTTAATTCCTCTACCTTGTCCTTCTCGGTCGCACCTCCAAGCGACGGGGCCGGGTTTTGGAGAAAAGCGGGCGGGGCCGCCGGCTGATTTTGATAGGCCGGAGGAAAGTCCGGTCCCAATAGATACAACGGCACCTAGGACTGTTGGGAATATGCCTACTGTTGTGAAGCAATCTGATAGTATTGGTATTGTTGCTGGGGTTGCAAATAGGAAGAAGCGGGAGGCGCATAATTCAACGGCTGCCCCGGATGCGGCACCATAGGCAATTGAGGCACCTGGTTCATGAGAGGAGTTTGATGAGTAAACACCTGATTAAGTCACTAAATTTGCATTGGGTGGGCGACGGGCCCCAAAGAGGGCAGTGGGCTAGAGATATTTTGTCCCAAGTCCGCACTTGCAATGACGGCTTCTGCATAGGCGACCAGTAGGGTAGCAGGGGGCAGGCGCATCCTTTTTACCAACGCCGATGTGAGGTTGTCGAGGGCCGCGTAGTAGACTGGTAGAGCGGCCGCATCGTTATGGACATACGGATCCTGAAGCCTCATGTGAGCCTGATGGAAGCGATCATTGAAGGAGCCAATAGATTTGTTGACCTCCCTTCTTATGGACATGAACTGCTGGTAAAGGTTGGCGGGGTTGATAGGAATCTTGTACTTTTGCAGGAAGGCATTCTTCATCAGGTTCCACGAGGTGATGGATCCCCACAACAAATTGATGTACCAGTAGAAGGCCTCTTCTCCCAACGAATGCAGAAAGAGGCAACACGCCACATCCTCGTGATCCACTTGCATTTCGGTAATCGCCGTTTTGAATATCTTGATATGCTCTTCGGCTGTTCTTTGCATGTCGCAGGGATGGAACGTCGAACAAAAGCCCTCCGGATTCTTGTGCATGTCATTGTAAACAACAAAGTGTATCAGCGAAGGGTTATGCGCAAGCCAAGCCATGGGGGGAGGCAGAGGTGGCACTTGTTGTTGGAGGACAGGGATTTGGGGCTGTATTGGCAATACAACCACAATGTGGGGCTGCCCTTGACCTATGGCTGCCTGGACTGTGCCTTGGGCTGAAAGGGCCAGGAGAGGAGCGAACCCCTAGCTGCTAGAGGTAAGATGTGCAAATGTTGTTTGAGATGGTTGGGTGGAAGATGAGGGCCAGCCAAATGAAGGTGGGGGTGAAATGGAGGCGGATGGAATGGAGGAAGAGGAAAAGGCGGCGCTGCTTCCTTGTGCTCGCTTCGCCCTTGTGGGAGGCTGCAATTCTTCAAATTCTCCCTTGTTTGGTGTTGATCGTAGAACTCTCTGAAATCTCTCCCAGAGAATGATCCGATCCGATCCAGCTTTACTTTATCTTTCGACTTAGTATCTTTGCCAAAGCCCTCCTTCTAGCGCCAATTCTGTTGATGTGTTTTTTATGCACTTCTCTACATAGGTAGTGTGTACGTGCACTACCTCTCTTGAAAGACAATCTCCCACAATCGGATTGCAGAACACTATCCCAAGGTCTCTCGGATGTCAGGTCATAACAGTGCTTAGATACCTCAGTAGTTTGATGTGATTTGCTGGAATCACAAGGTGGACTTACGAAAATACAAAGTGTAGACATAAGGCATGAAGTTGGATCTTCGAAAAGAAGTTCTTAGCATAAAAGCAGTTATGTGTTGGCTGTAGGTTCAAACAGCAGTATCAAACTCCATCTAGTTGCAGATTTGGCTTTATAATGTGCAATGAACCTTGGTATTGTTCAATTTCTAAAAAAAAGGGTGGAAAAGAGCGAAGGGGAAGAAAAGTTCCTAAGTCCGAAACTTGCAATGAATAGTGACAATGGAGTTCCTGCAATGGACAATTCCCTCAAACAATATCCCACTTAACCAGGGATTTCACAGTATCATGGAAATTGTGCTATCTTCTAAGGGCTGCAGATTTTTATCATTCATCCACTACATACATACATGAACTAAAGATAAGTGTTTGAGGCAGCTTTAATCAAGTCCAGGCTAACTTTGCACAGCTATCTACCTTCAGCAAACAGCAAAAAGTATGGACTAAGGGATCATCAACAGTGCAGGAATTTTCATAAACACCAAACAGCATTCCTAAGACTTACCCAAATGCAATAAACAGCTAACTAAACAGCAAAGAGATCTAAGCTAAACATCTAATATTGGAGAAGTGAATCAAATGACATGAGAGAAAACAAGGAAATGCACCAAGTCAATGCTAATTCTTATAAATTTCTACAGCATGTCTTTACAACAAATCAACTCTCACTTTTGCAAATGAGGGGAGTGCTCTATTTATAGTTTTCCAAAAGTTAAATGAATGGACATGATTCATTAAAATTGTGGTGCCAAGATTCATTACAAAATAGGGTTTCACCTACCCCCAAATAGATTTACAATTTAAAAACATCTTTTGTCCCTTCCCTATTTTGTCATCTAGTGGATGACACTATTGCTTTTTCGTCTTGTAGCTAATTGTTGTTTTCTTGGCTGTAGCTACTCTTCAGGGAGGTCTTCTTCTTTGGCTGGGATGTTCTCTTGCCCCTTGGAGGTTGCGCGTTCCATATACTTGAGGATGACGGCCTAGAGTTTATCTATCTCGAGGATCTCGCATCTCAACGCTTGGTAGCTCCATTCTTTAGCGTTCTCTTCCAGCCGCCTCCAATCCTCGTCATACTTCGAGCCTTGGTCTCTGAATAGCTCTGATTGATCGAAGGCACGAGTGGCAAAACTTAGGAACTCCGTGGTGATTTCTCTGGCCGTCCCGTCCTTCATCCTTCCTTGGAAGTATGACTTCACCTTCTCAGCATCCATTTGCATCGTCGGCATATCATAGCCCGTCATCAGCTTGAGGTACTCTGCGCATTCCGCCCGGATTTCCCTGATCCACTTGATATCCAAATCCACCTTGCTCTAGATTTGCCCCATCCTTTCCTCCCAGTTCATGAGGTCTCTGCACCACACATCCACCAACCAATGATCCTCTGCCTTCAGTTCTAGCTTCTCCTCCCACGTGTTCTTTGGCATTTGAAGAATGGCTTCAATTTTTGGGAAGGTAGAATCGTAGATGGCGGGAAAATTGGTGCAGAGCTTCTTTGTGCTTTCCAGGGATTGGATCAAGTCTAAGAACTTGTTGGCTATCTGTACAGCCACATCGATTCCCACGTTTCCGACACTTATAACCTATGGGAACCAATCCTCAGTTGTCTTCTCTAAGTTCTTCCTCCTCTCCATCTTGTCAATCTGTTCCTTAGAGAGCAACTGTGGTGTAGCCGTGGAGGTGGTGGGTAGGTCATCCACCGAGGAATATTGCTGAATATAATCGGTCAGGGCAGCAACTTGCACCTTGAGTTCATCCTTGGTGACCTTGTCTTGTTTGATCAAGTGCACTACCGTGGCCACTGATTCCTCTAGATGTTCAACCTTCTACTCTCTAGTCGCTGTCCCCAGGTCAATTATGTAGACATTGTAGCTCACCCTAGTTTGGCCGATAGTTGGTGTTGCTATTTGTGCTTCTCAGGAGCCGTAAGCGTCCATGGTTATCTTGGAACAGACCTTAGGATTCTTCTCCTTCTTTGTCATCGTCAAGGATCGAGCCAAGATGGCTTCCAATCTCGCCCTCGGGTCCTTCAGTACCGGGGTAGCCTTCTCCAGCTGTTTCTCCAACCAGTCGGGCATGGCAGATTTGTCTTCAGGTGCATCATGGCTGCCCTTGCCCTTTTTAGTTATAGGAAAGACTACTGCCTCCTGTTCCTTTTGGGGCTCTTCCTTTTCTGTGGTAGCTTCCTCCCTTTTGGTAATGTCCTCCTCTTCGTCAGAGTCATGATAGAACACAAGGCGTTTGACGGGCAGCCTGGTGGACAATTGTCGGGTGGGGCTGTCCTCTTTCACTGCCTCCCCTTCTTTTTTCTGTTTGACAACCTCGGCCCCAGGGCCCTTTACAACATGGGTCTCAGCCTCAGCGATATCCTTTAGTGGCTGCTCCTCTAGCAGCTACCCCTCTTCTTCCTGCGGTGACCTTTCTATTTCTTCTCCAACACCCTTTGGCTATTGAGCCGATTCTTCCTCAATGTCCTCATCAAACATTTGGATGATCTCCTTGTCCCCTGAGCCATCCTCTTCATCTCCGCTCGCAGAAGAGCCTGTCTCTTCTATCTCATAGACCACCCTGTCAATGGTACGGTGCTCATACTCGGGGTGTTCATGATATTCATCGGCCTCCTCCTCTATGGGCCTCGAAGCTTCCCATTCCTACTCCTCCAACTTCTCCA
This sequence comes from Sequoia sempervirens, assembly GCA_007258455.2. Lineage (NCBI taxonomy): Eukaryota > Viridiplantae > Streptophyta > Pinopsida > Cupressales > Cupressaceae > Sequoia > Sequoia sempervirens. The sequence goes on from VDFB02281492.1 coordinate 442,252,741, forward strand.
AGATTTGCATTGTAGCTTCCATAGTTGGAAGCCCTGTCGGCGGTTGGGAAGGTTGAGTTGTTGTGAGGGCCTGGGTGAGGGCTGCTTGGAGTGTGGGGTCCATTAGGAGTTGTGAGAGCTCAGGGGGGAGACTTTGTAGATGCCGCGTGATAGCCTCGGGCATGGTTGAGAGTGGGACGGGCAGTGCTATTGTTGCCAGTGGGAGGGCCGTAATGGGTGACATGGCAGTAGAAGAGGAAGTGGAAGTGGTCATGTCGGATGAGGAGTCAATGACGATCATCGACCCGGCTGTGGGCGAAGGGGCGAGATGGAAAGAGATGTCCACTGCCGGTGGAGATGAGGCGACCATAGCCTAAGAAGTAGGCAGCGCACCAGTCGGGGGAGGAAGGAGCAAGGGGGGCTGCACTTTTGTTGTAGTTACTGCCTGCTTGAGCCTCTTGGGAGATGAGCCTCCTGGGTCCTTCTTCACTTGCTCCTTGGGATCTATAGACTGGGTTGTTTCTGTTTCTTTCCTTTTCTAGGACCTAGTGACTGGGGGAGACATGGAAGTCTCACCTCCTGATGTGGTGGCAGCAACATCCTCCACGGCACTCGGCTCACTCTTGAATGCCTCATAGGTTAGGACCACCCTTTGTTGCCTTAGTTACGCCACTTGCCCATCGACCCACTCCTTAGTGCGAGTTATGATTGGCTAGGTGATCGTGTCTAGGTCGTCGACCTCTTGTTCGTCCTAGTCTATTGATGGTATAGGCAGGTTGGCAACAGCCAGGTACCTTGCATGCATAAGGGTGGACTCATCTTCCTCGAGTTGGTCTGGTACCTGAAACAGTTGCACTCTCCTCAGGAACTGTACGGTCATGCGCATATAGTGCCTCATGCGTACCTCCCTGTCGTCTTTATAATCCACCCAAAAGTCCTGAACATGGTATTTGTGGGCGTACGTTGGGCCCAGTGCCTTCCTGACATGGCTGTGTGGATCCATCCGTGGGTGGGCCGTGTACCAATCAAAGTGATATTCCTTAAGCTCTTTCTCAGAGTTGCCGGCGCACTGAGATGTCTGCAGCCGATACAGCCCTGGCCAAGGGTCATGGGATAAGGGATCCCCGCTACGTGTTTGTTGTTGAAAACTGTCTGAATGTGTTGGAGCTGCCAGGAAAGCTCTAGGAGAATGATTCTATCGTTAGGGTACCTTGGCAACTTGTTTGGCCGCTCCATGAATCCCTGGGCACGGATAAAGGTGAACTTGGGAAACTGGATATATAAGAAGGCATACTCCTTCAGGAGTGCCCTGGCGCTGTGGGATACCCTTCTCTCAAAGTCCCCGGCTATCAATCTGATGATGTGGCCAATGAAGGCATCATTGACCCGGCAGTACTCCCTTTTGAAGTTACGGTACTGGAGCTGAGGGTAATTATCGAATGGCTTGAGCCCTCACCTGTGCCCCTGATCTGGTGCCACAAATAGTCCACTGTATTGTCTCTGACCTGCCAAGGAGTATACCATGTACGAGGTCATGTAGAACTTGGAGCTTTTCTTGACATTTACAAACTGCTCGTGGATGTAGTTATTGATGATGCCTCCCCAGTCGAATGAGGTTTTAGTGTTTACATCTTCGTTCCCTTGTAGGATTTGTTCTATGTAGTATGCCATCCACTCTTGGAAGTAGGCAGCTGTCGGGAGACCCATGACCTGCTTAGCATAGTCACCAAGTCGTGATAATCTTCGTGGAAGTCGCTACGAAATAGCTCTTGGGGAACCTTTGCAGTGCTGCCCCGTGTTTCCTTTAGCTAGTAAAGGTTAATTGATTTCTTCCAGCCCAGTGGATTGGCATCCCACGCCGCCTGACACTGATCCAAAGTGGGGACCTCCATATGTGGGAATGTAGGAATGTGGAATATTTTAGTGATTCCTTCTGGTGACATGTCGGCAAGGAGGGTCCCGGGGCATGGCAAAGTTCAGGCAAAATACGGACAGACAATAGAAGCCCGGGATCCGAAGGGCAGGTGGCACACTCGTCTTCGCCGTCGAGGCAATGACTAGCCCAAACGGTAGAAAAAAGGCAGCGAAACCCCGACGTCCAGGGCCCGAGCACACGAAAGGATGAAGACCCAGTTTCATTTTTAACGGTCAGGGCGAGATAAGGGTCCGATTGGCGGGCAGCTGGGTGGCCTAGGCAGTCTGGTGCAGCAAAATGCCAAGGGAAACCCAGGAAGGGAAACCTGATGCACCGGGCTCAGAAGGGCGGACCTCCGTTAGGAGTTTTGCAGTTCCGGATTCCGACGGCGATGGAGGGTTTTGGGCCCGGCAAGGACCTTTGCACTGCGCAAAGAATGCCCACGACACGGACAAGTCCCGAGCTGGCAATGAGGGCAATTCCGATGGGTTCCAGAAATTTTGAAGACATGGGTTATGGGCGCGATGGGCTGTTGTTTAATTTTATGCAATTTAATTTATTGTTCAATTTAACAAAATCCCCAAAAATGATCAAAAATGATGGGAGGGAAAACGAGGATGGCCTACCTCAGATACGCCAAGCGGGGAGGTGTGGAAACCACTGGGAAATGACGGAATGCGGCAGACTTGGACGATCGAGACGTGGGGTGAAAGCGGTGGGCTCCAATTTGCTTCAATTCACAATATGAAAATGACGGGCGAATTTGGTCATTATATAGTCCAGGCGCCATTAATGTGATCATTTAATGCAGGTACATACGTGCCAAAAGTTGGTGAAATTCAAATTAGGTCGGTGGCGGCAGATGAGACCTCGGGGCCCAGAGGCCGAAGGGACGCGAGACGACGGTCGCCGCGAGAATTTGTGATGACCAGGCAACGGCGGCGACGGGATGCTCGGGGCCTGGAGGGTGGGGAGCCATCAGGAGTTCGCCGCCAGAGACTTCACTTTGCGTGGGTGGTGGCGACGGCGAGCAACACCCCGGGGCTCGAGGGGCAGGCGACCGCCGGAGAGCCGTAGTCAAAGACGGTGATCCCGGGACGGAAGTCCGGACACGAACTTCTGGAGCCCGGGGCCCGAAGGAGCAGGGGTCGTCCGGGAAATCCCTGATGAATTCTGAACGGAAGATGGCAGGGCGGAAAGACGCCCGGGGAACGCCGTAAAGGGCGGTGAACACAAAGGGGAAACCCGATAAGGGAACCTCGGAGGCTCGGGCCCCAGGGGGCCAAGGGCCGTCCAGAAGCAAACAAAGCTAAACAAACCCACGAGGCCCCAGAGGGCAGCAAAAACCAAGAGGGAAAGCATGGTTGATTTTAGGATGAAACCTTAGAGCAATATCGACCATGCGGAACATCAAAAAAGAGGGGCACGGAAAATGAGGCATCCCTGAAAGACCCGGCAAGGCGAAAGAAAATAGGGTCCCCATTCCAAACGGGGCGTGTGTGCTGAGGGCACAACAAGTATGTCAAAATGGGAGGAACACTACAACTATGAAAAATTTTAAAATTGAGAAAGGGGAAGCTTCCAGAAATGTATAGAAAAAGGGAAACAAAAGGCTATTGGAAATTGAAAGAGAAACCTGAAGTACAGTGGAAAGAAAAAGGCATGCATCACCATAAGAAAGCCATAATATTGCTGCCGCTAACACCAATGTTCTAACTTCCCCTAAAAAACCAATTGAAACCCCTACAACCACTCAAGATGCCTTGAAAAATAGTGAGCAAATCCAAGAGCTTGTTCATTGTCCTAAATAGCCTCAAAGTCCTCTTGAATCCCCAATTCCATCTCCAAAAAAATCCCCTATTCAAGTGTATCATGGCTCTCCATCTCAAAAATAGTCCCCTGATATGACAGAAGAAGATAACCCTATTAGAGAGTATGATGAATCATCTTCACCACCTGTTTTGGTTTTTAGAAGAAGAAAAGGAAAAGAACCAATAACTGAACAACAAAAATACCCTCAATTGCAAGAAGAAGAGGAAGAAGAAATGGAAGAAGAGGAGGAGGAGGAGGAGGATATGGCTAAGTTATGGAAATTTCTAGAATGAAGGAAGAGTTAGATGAGAAAAGAAAGAGAATGCAATTTCTGGAGGAAAGCTAAGAATAAAGGAAGAAGAACTACAAAATTTGTGTCCAAAATTGATAAACTAGAGAAGGAGATGATAGACAAAGAATTTTTTTTATAAACACAATTAATTCAAATAGAAGAGGCCTTATAGTAGGCTAATGTACAAGCATTAGCTCAAATAGAGGAAACAACAGGGCTTGATGCTATAGAAATAGAGAGATTGAAAGTTGAGTTGCAACAAAAAGAAGAGGAGTTAAAACAATAGTCAAGTAGATTACATTATCTTGAAGCATCTACTTCATTAGCTCCAAGGAAAGACCTCTCTCTTACCGCACTCAAGCATAGGCATGAGAATAACCAATTGAAGAGCCAAAATTAGTAGCTGGAAAAAAGAGAGAGATGAGGGGAATGAAAGATTGCAACAAGCAGTAGAGTTCCCCTCTGCAATGTTATCAATGAGGAAACCTTCGAAATTATATGCATTCTTCTTGAGGGAAAGGTTTTTACATTCGAAAATTAATCAATTGGTTTTAAAAAGAAAGACAAATAATAATGATGAATGAGAATTTCTTGAGGATTTCTACAATAGCCATCTTATAGTTCAAAACCAAATGTGCAAAAAAATTTCAGCATGGCTTCATTCTTGGTAATTTTCCACAGTCTTTTCTAAATATTTACATTGGGGAGTTTCAAATTATGTAGATTTTGTGCCTTTGTTACAAAATCAAGTTGAGTGGGATAACAGAATAGCCCAGTACAAGGAGGCACAGGTGAGATTAGGCATTCCAATGAGGAATGAAACACCTTGGTCTATGTCTTTCAGAGCCACCTTTAGATATTTTGCACAAGAAAATAATGTGAAACCTGTCTACAAAAGAAACTTGAATGAAAGAATTAGAGCTTTTAGAAGTGTTCAAGAGCACCTCCCACAAAGAGTCTTAATTACAACCAGGGAAAGGTATAGTAACATTCCAGCATCACTCAGAAGGAGAGACCCAATCTCTCCAAGAAACATCACTTGGAGCCTCACAATAGTGAGATCCCTGATACATGTCATTGAGGAGAAGAATACAAACTGGGTAGGAATGAGGTTTAGACCTCCATTGCTCATAGCACTTGCACTTGCATTAAATTATCCACCATAGTTTATTGGAGAAAGTTTGAGAGATTGGTTGAGGACAATTGAAGAACAAAATGGATATGTTTAGCGGAGAACATTCCTATAGTATATGAGGGTATGTGCAGGATCATCATGGAAAAAATAGGCACTTAAGTGGCAAAAAATTCAAAAAAATCAGAGTTAGAAAACTTGACATAAAAATTTGAATAATTATCTATATTTTTTCAAAAATATGTAAGAATAGAATTTGTAGAAAATTGAATGTACTTTATAAACTACTAGGTTTATTTTTTGAAAAGCAAAATCTATTTGGTGAAAATTTGAAATTTAAATGCAGTAGTACTTAAATTTTAGGGAAAAAATAAGAAGTAGGTGTCTATCTGACCACCCTAACCACAATAAAATGATAATATTTTAGATATAAGTAGAGGACTCATGTCCCGATGTGATGCATAATTTTTTGTAATTTATTTCCAAGTAAATAATTAATTATGATTTTTTAATTACAACATTTAAAAAATATAAAAACTCGTACGTCTAAGCACCTTAACTTGGTCAAAACGTCATGAAATTCAATTTTTCTTTTTTTAATCCTATAGTATATGAAGCATAGAATGTGACACACATTTTGGATTCAAAAGATGTGATACGGTTTGAAAGCTATAGATGTTTTTCAATCAGCCTATCAATTAGGGCTTTAGTCATAATTCAAATAGAAAACGAATAATAATTATTTATTAAATTCAAAGTAAAGCATAATTTATATTGGTGGAAAGCTGAGAATCTCCTTTAAAAACCCTTTTCATTTCATTAATTTTGGGTAAAAAAGAAGTCATCAGCCACATACCCTACATATACCCATCATATCGCCACTTTTTTGCCCATCATGATCCTGCACATACCCATGACTTATTGTGGCGGTCTAGTTACCTGGTTGGAAGGCAGAAACAGGGATTTACTAGATCCTCAACCATGAGGACATGGTTGACGGGAGAAGGGGGAGAAATGATGAGTGCATAAAATGACACTTTAATTAATCCTTTTTATGTTTTAAAAGACTTTATTATATATTAATTAACTATGTTGGTGGTAGACTATATGCTTGAAAGTTTGTTTGATTTTTCCTTATATTTAACTAATTGTAGTATATATGAGAAATGGTATTTTACATTAAATTTCTTGATTTTGAATGAAGATTAATGATGAAATGTCTATGCAAGTTGAGATATTTTGTTGTCTTGATTACATCCTATCTTTAAGGATTTTGTTTGGTTGATTAAGTGCTAATATTATGAGGTGGACGTGTTAACCTTCCTATTTAACGGATTTGAAATTTGTTTTGCTCCTGATCGCTCCAGCTGCCTCCTAATGAATATTTCCAAATTGAATTTTTCAGTCATTTTGAGAACTTTATGTTCATCTACTTTCACATGGCGGATTTCCTTATGACATTTTTGGTTCTATTTAAGTTTAGTTGTTATTGTTTTGCATCTTGGTAGGGTTTTTGTATTCAAATAAGTGGATATTCTTATAAATATCCATCCTTGGCTTTAGTTTAGGAGTTGGTTAATATTTCTCTTTAGCATTGTAATGTGGATTATCCACACTTTTGTACTACTCCACTATTTTGTCCAATTGGAATGAAAATAAGGAGTTGATCTGAATCTCAGTGTTTAAGTCCCACTAAAGGAAAAGCAGGGCCTACTCAACCGAAGGAGGTGACTTGTGTTATTTTCTTTGATTCAATTAATTTTTGCATTGCTCATCTCAGTTGGAAAATAGGAATGTAGATCTCTGTTAATCGTTGCTAGTGAATGTGAATGCTTAAAAATAGGAATGTAGATCTCTGTTAATCGTTGCTAGTGAATGTGAATGCTTATTCTTAGATAAAATTCATTAAATCCTTAGAATAATTCATTATGCTTCGCTGTAGATTTATATTCACTCATTTGTTGTAGATTTGATTACTATTCATAGAATTAGATTCATTGGTTATTTTAAAATGCATGTAGTTGTAATGGAAAAGACAATAATGATTTATGGAAAGATAGAACTAAAGTTAGTTTAGGATTTGTTCATGGAAGTTAGTGTTACTACTTTTTAGCTTAATTCTTCCATGGATAAACTATAAATAAGTCAAATGCAGTCTAAGTTGAGTTATTGGAGTCTGGACAATTGTTAGTTAAGAGACAAATTAGGATTAAGTCCTTAGAACTAGTTAGGAACTCATTGTTAAGATCAGCTCTTGGGAGCTCCTGAAAGATCTTGATAGCTCCTAACAGCTCTTGATAGGGCTAAACCGCAACTAAAGTTCACTCTTTATAGTGCAAAACCCCCAATTTATGGAAACATCCTTATTGCATACAACTCTAAGACACACCCGGTTCGATAATTGATAAATTAAATGAGGCAAGAAGTAACATCAATGACCTTGCCCATCATAATGTATAAAACCATTTCATTAAAGAAGACAATTTCACTAAAGACACTGTAGTTCTCGTAGTATTTTTTGATTATCTCTTATAGTAGAGTTACATTTAGGATTAGAATTAAAATAAGTTATACTTATGGTTAGGGTTAGGGTTAAAAATGGAGTTAGAGTGAAGATTAGAGTTAAAATTAGCAAGTAAAGTAAATCAAACTCGAGGTCAATGTCAAACCTCACAACTATAATATTCACTATCCGCATAACATTCAAATAAATTAAGCTTGGAAGAGTTTATTAATCTTAAAATGTTACTCACCTACCTCTTAATCACTATGAAATTCCAACTCATCTATCAACTACATAGCACATTCTTAACCTTCCTCTAAATCAACAACAAATACTTTTATTACAATTCTAAAAAACAAATACTCCCCACGAGTGACGCTTGTTTCCTTTGTATTGAAGAATGTAAAATTTTTAAAAAAATGATCAGCCCTCCCAAAGAGAGGCTATGAAAACGGATAAATCTTGATAAGAAGTTAGGACACCATGAGCATAATAACAAAATGGACAGACACCAATGCGAAGATGCCAAACAGATCAAAGCAAAAACGTATAAGACAGCTTTCAGACAATGAGAGTTGCCTGCAGAAAGAAATGACTTAAATGGCTGGAGATGCATATAAAATAGACTAGCCTCAATCAAAAAGGGAAAATGTTATTGTCCAAGCCAAACACTTGTACATTTATTGAATGGTTGTCGAAAAAGGACAAAAACATAAAACACAAAACGAATATGATCACCTCACTTTTTAAAAAAGCTCGTGCGTTGATTGTAAGGCCCGAGAGAAAAAAACAAAACATTTAGTAATAGACACATTGATTTTAACGGGGGTGTGTTAGCCCTTTTTCTAAAAGATTATAGTTCATTTTTTAAGGATATTCAAGTTTTGAATGGTGTATTGAGTGAATTTTTAGTGGGGCAAGGAGGTGCTTTGGGAGTGCTAAAAGGATGTCTTAGCATTTGCTAGTAACAATCTAAGTTTCGGAAGGATGTTGTTCAACGATAACTAGCGAGGGTTGGAAGGATGTAGCTTGAAGTCATTTATTGTAGGTTGTGGCATCTTTTTTGGAAGTAATAATTTCATTGTTTTTATATACAAGGATTTGAGTCCTTTCAAAAACTTATTTCTATCCAATTCAAAACTCTCATCAAAAGTATTTACCCATTATATAAAGAATGATCTATTCATTATAATGCAATTTTCTGTGAAAATTGAGGTCTTACAAATAAGTTTATTTATACAAGGAATTGAGTCATTTCAAAAACCCATCTCTATTCAATTCATAACACTCATCAAATAGAATTTATTCATAATTTAAAAATCAATATAGTGATTATAATATATTGATTATAGTGACCTGTCAAAATTGAAGTTTTATAAATAGATTTTAATTCTTTAAATAGAATTTGAAATTTATGCAAAGAATTAAGTCCTTTCAATAGCTCATCTTGATTCAATTCACAACTCATTAAAAAAAAAAAAAACATTTACTCATAATATAAAAGTTGATAAATTAATTATAATATATTAATCGCAATTGACTATCAAAATTGAGGTCTTACACATACTAAACACTGTAAGCAAAATTGAAACTGACAACAAACAAACACATTCCTTTTTAAGTAAAAAGGAAAATTGAAATTGACACCAAAAAACTTTTTTGACTTTTGCTTCCCAAGAAACTCCGTTACAGTGCATACCTTATTTGAGTGGATATTCATTTTACTTTCATAAAAACATTTACCCATAATATAAAAATTGATGTATTAATTATAATATATTAATTACAGTTTTCTGTCAAAATCAAGATCCTAAAACTAGACTTTAA
>VDFB02281492.1:442262300-442377443 GCA_007258455.2 Sequoia sempervirens
AATTGATGTCAACAAGCTTGTGTTGTCATTGGTATCAAATTTATGAGAAGAATTTTGTTGAAATGATGTACATAGTTGTTATTAAGTTGGTACTTTCATTGATGAGGTTTTTGACATTGCTTTAATTAGTTGCATTATCTTGTCATTAGTAAGCTATTGGTGTCAACTTCTATTGTTACTTTGATAAGAATTTTTCTATGGATGTATACTTGAGTTGCTAGGTTGTACTTGGTTCTAGAAGTACTAAAGGTGATGAGGATGTGTCTTTAATGCTTGATTTCAAAGTGGTTTTGAGAAAATTTGATAAAAAGAGGAAACAATTTATGTATTTCAAGGAAACATCTATACATTTCTTCTAGGTTGAATATATACCTTTGCATTTTGGATATGTTGATCAAAGATGTTTAGATTTTTTGCATTCAAAATTTGGTGTGCTAGATCGCTTTGTAGAGGAAGTTGTGTTCACCAATGTGTGAACTGTGTATTATAGAGGTGTCTATGAGAATTGTCTTTGCTCCACATTTCTTCATAGTTGGGTTTCAAGTCTTGTGGATCTAAAGGCATACTTATAGTGTTGGTACCTTTCTTCGGTTGAATTTGTTTGAGGTTTGGTGCTTTGGAAGTTAAATTTTCTTGATTTATAGCACATATGATAAATTTGTTTCAGTGTACTAGTTGTGTACATTCTTAGGTAAGAGTTGTTGTGAAGAATATTGTTAGATTTTATAGGTTTTTTGGAATATTCTACATTATTTTTAGGTGACATTTTTTTTCCTCAATTTTTTTGAGATCAAAAGAAGCATGCAATTAAAAGTTTAATGGTGTTTACACTTATTGCAATTGATGTTTATTGTTTGTACAAAAGCATGTTTTAGCATTGTAATATAGATTTTGGTCTCAGATATGGTGTGGTGTGGTCTACTTTCACTTCTATCTACCATATAAGTATTTTGGTGCTGACCTAATTTGAATTTGCACGGTTGATGTGCATAGCCAAACTTGAAGATGGTATAAATAAGATTTTAGTATTTGAGGGATGAAGAAATAAAATAAGAGATATTTGAATTATGTGAGTTGCAATTTTGTGAGGTGTGAACTTGAGAAGTGTAGTACGATATTTCATGTGTTAGGTCATTGAATGTAGTGAGAAGGTGTCTACAATTCTTTAGAGAGATTGAAAAGGTGATGGTTGGGATTGTGTATGTGTAGGATCATGATGCGCCAAAAAGTGGCAATATGATGGGTATGTGGCTGATGACCTTTTTTTACCCAAAATTGATGAAACGAAAAGGGTTTTTCAAGAAGATTCCTAGCTTTCCACCAATATTAATTATTCTTTACTTTGAATTTAATCAATAATTATTATTCGCTTCCTATATTTGAATTGCCAACCTAAGTCTCAATTATGGGTCAGATTGAAAACATCTATAACTTTCAACAGTATAACATTTTTGAATCCAAAACATGCATCACATTATATGCTTTGCATACTATAGGATTAAAAATTGAATTTCATTGCTTTGACCAAGTTAAGTGGCTCTATTATGAGTTTCTAGTATTTTTAAAGTTGTAATAAAAACCGCAATAGCTCAACTAAACAGCTTTATCACATTTGATCATGAGTCCTCTAATTATATCTAAAAACCCAAAAGTAACATATCACTGTGGTTGTGTTTGTTAGGATGACACTACTTTTATTTTCCTCGAAATTGGCACACCATTCAACTTCAAATTTTTCCAACATCTGGCAAGAAAAACCTAGTAGTTTAGAAACTACATTCAGTTTTCTATAGATTCTATGCATACATATTTTTGAAATAATATAGATATTTTATTCAAATTTTTACATCAAGTTTCCTAACTCTAATTTTTCTAAATTTTTTGCCACTTAAGGGCTTGCTTTTTCCATGATGATCTTACACATACCCTTGTGGTGGATTCTCTTATTGCATTGAGATTGTTTTTTCACTATAAAATTATTCTCTATCTTCTTTTATATTCTAGTAGTGAGCCTTTGGAAACAAGCCTTTCATTCTCTTGGGTAGTGAGCCCTCTAAGAGTGAGTCTTATTATATTTGGTGTTGATATTACTTTATATTGTGAGCTAATCATCACTATGGTTTTTATCATCATGTGTTTTCCACGTAAATTTGGTGTTCTCTTATGCATTGTTTTGATTTTTTTAGTTTCTATTATTTTCCTTTCATGATAAAACATCATAATGAATTAAGGGTTAGTTGTATTATTGTGGATCTAATTTTTTTTAGGGTCTTTAAGTTTTAAGGTATAATTGGTTCACCCCCTCTCAAATGTCTTGTGGATTCAATAATTGGTAACAAATCAAGGTTTCTTGGAAGAAAATCTTAATTGCTTGAGGTAGATTTTGGATGGAACATAAGAAGGAGATCCCTATATTTGATGGAATGGATTATGCATTTTGGAAGAAAAGGATAAAACACTTTTTAGTTTATCTTGGATATGATGTCTGGAAGTTTGTTGAGAATGGATATACTATTCTTGGAAATGGTTTGAGTATAAATTATATACAAATGGAAATGTGTATTAGCTTAAGGGTGCTAATATTCATTACTTTATGACTTAGATTAATGAAGTCTGGCTATGGTATAGAAGAATGTGTCACATTAATTTTGATATCCTAGTAAGGATAAGCTTAGTTCAAGTTGTGAGATATCTTCAAAAGATTATAAAAAATATCAATTTTGTGTGTAAGGAGTGTCAAATTGGAAAGAAAGCAAGAAAAAGCTTTGAAGTCAAAGAAAAATATACTTTGATACATATAGAACTTTGTGGTCCTATAAGAGTAAGAAGTGTCCAAGTTGATAGGTATTTCATGCTATTGATTCATGATCATTCTAAGATGACATAGGTTACTTTTCTAAAAGAAAAATTAGAAGCTCTATATAATTTTAAAGCATTCAATGTTATGGTTGATAATGAAATGGATATGATAATAAAAATTTTGAGGTCTGGTAGAGGTGGAGAGTTCACCTCCAATGAGTTTAATATATTTTGTGAGAATCATGGCATAAAGAGGTGCTTGTCTACCCATAGGAATCTTTAGCAAAATGGAGTGGTCGAAAGAAGGAATACGATTGTTCAAAAAGTTGCAATGAGAATGATGATAAAAGAAAATATATCAAAAGTATACTAGAGAGAAGCAATTCATACTACTGTTTATATACTTAATAGAGTTCAAGCAAAATAAAATAACACAAAGACTTCCTATAAGCTATGGTATGGAAGGATCCCTATTGTCAAGTAATTCAGAGTGTTTGTCCAAGAAAATGTTATATAAGAAGAGATGAAGAAAACTTAGCAAAGTTTTATGTAAGTTTTGATGAAGGTATCTTCCTTGGATATTCTACTACAATCAAATATTACTGATTCTACTATAGGAGATTGAGAAATATTTTTGAGAGTGCAAGAATCAAGGTTGATGAAGATGTGTAGAAGAATTAAGTGATGATAGATGAATATGAATTAGATGAGTCTTCTTGCAGAGAAGAAGAAAAACCTAAAGAAAAAGAAGTGTACATTAAAGAGGAAGAAGCACCACAAAAGACTTGTAAAACTCCTAAGTATGTGGAGAATAATCATTGTCAAGAACAAATCATTGGAGATAAGATCAAAGGAATACTAACAAGAAGAAAAGATTTTGAAGAATAGGTCAATCTATTTTACTTTCCAAATTTGAACCTAAAATAGTGATTGAGGCATGTAAAGATGAATATTGGATCAAGGCAATGGAAGAAGAATTGTTGCACACTGAGAAGAATCATACAAGTTTGGGAACTTGTCCCAAGACAAGCAAACAAAAATATGATGAGAACTAAGTGGATATTTAGAAACAAACTAAATGAGAATAGAGTAGCGGTAAGGAACAAGGCAAAACTTGTATGTAAAGGCTACTCACAACTTAAAGGAATATATTTTAAGGAGACATTTTTTCTAGTGGCAATAATGGAAGATATCATGATGTTTTTTTCTTTTACAACACAAAAAATTCAAAATTTATCAAATGGATGTGAAGTCTGATTTCTTAAATGGAGAATTTGAAGAAGAGGTATACATAGAAGAACTGAAAGGATTTTAGTTATCAAAAAAACTAGATATGGTCAATACATTGAAGAAGGAATTATATGGATTGAAGCAAGCTCCTAGAGCTTGGTATGCAAGGTTCGATAGATATTTACTATATATGGGATTCAATAAAGGTACTGAAGATATAAATATTTCTTTTAAAGTTGAAAATATCAAATGTTGATTGTGGTTCTATATGTTGATGATATAATATTTAGAGAAAATGAAGCTACGCATAAGAAGTTTGTAGAAGAAATACAAAAATAATTTGAAATGTTTATGTTTGGGGAGATGAATTTCTTCCTTGGACTACAAATCAATAAAAAAAGAGTATTTTTTATTTCACAATCAAAGAAAGTCAAGGAAATATTAAAAAAAATAATGGAATATTTAAACCGGTATGCACTCCTATGGTTACTTGTTATAAGCCAAGCAACAATGATGAATCTCGTAAGGATGATTAGAGAGATTATAGATCAATGATTAGTGGATTGCTATATCTAACTACTACTAGACTATATATCATGCATGCAATTTTTCTTGTGGCTAGATTTCAATAAGATCCTAAAGAGTCGCATGTTGCAATGGTGAAGATAATATTCAGAAACTTGAAGGGTACTCCAGATTATGGCCTTTGGTATCTAAAGTATATTAATTTTACTCTAAGTTCTTACATAGATGTAGATTGGTCTAGTTTTGTGGATGACAAAAAGAGTAAAAGTGATGTTTCATTCTTTCTTGGATTTAGATTGGTGTCATGGCTAAGCAAGAAAAAAGATTTAGCATTTTTATCTATTGCAGAGCAAAAGTAAGCAAGAAACAAGATTTGGCATCTTTATCTATTATAGAGGCAAAGTACATTATAGCAATATCTTGTTGCATAAAAATATTGTGGATGAGACAAACATTGAAGGATATCAAAGTGGTATATGATGAACAAATTTCTTTGTTCTATTATAATACAAGTGCTATCAATATTTCACATAATCTAGTATTGCATTGAAGGAAAAAACATATCTTAATCTGGTATCACTTTCTGAGAGAGAAGGTTCTAGAGAATGAAGTGAGGCCTAAATATGTTCCTACAAAGGGTCAGATTTCTGATATATTTGCTAAGTCTCTTCCTAAGCATACTTTTAAGTATCTCTGAGAGAATTTAGTGGTTATTATCCCTTCTTATTTGAACTAGATGCATAAGGGGTTACATCGGTCAACTGGATTTCAAGATTCATTCCTTGGTTTGGATTGATTATTGATGACTACCTCTCAGGGGGAGTAGGTAGTGACATTATTGGTTGTTGTATTCAAAGAGAGTGAGTGTTTTCATTATAAAATGGTTGTTGATTAGTGTAGTATGGTGTGCGCTCTTAAGGGAGATTATAATGAGCAATGAAGGAAAGACAATTTCATTACAGTTTGATTGATGTAAAAGGAGAAACTTAAGTAATACAAATATTTTGTCCTTTTCCATTAATGTCAAAGGGGGAGGGTCATGTGAAAAATAAGATAGTTAAGAGGGAGAGAATAATGTGAAAAATAAAAGGGGAGAATGAAGCATGTATAGAGGAGGAGGATTGGTTGCTCCAAGACTCTAGGTCATGGGAGAGTCCTAAACAATAGGCTACCTTGATCTACCTTATATTTGCTAAGAAAATTGGAAGGGTTGAGATGTTAAGGCTAAAAGGGAAGAGTAATATGGGTGTTGTTCTTATGAAAAACTAAATGTTTCACAAGGTCAAACGAGTTGATTTTTAAGGTTCATTTTTCTACCCAGACCACTCATTTATGAGGATGACAAGATGGGTTACAAACTCGAGAATGAAAAATTCGCATCTCATATGTGCATTGGCATCTATACAGATGGAGGGTCTCTAAAATAGGTTAGAAAAAATAGAAAAAAAACTAACCTAATTTCTAAGGATTTTATGCTACGACAAAGGATGCAAAGATATAGAACACAAGTACAACATGAAGAATAGTACATCTAAACTAAGCTAGAATTGATAAAGAGAAGGTGAGAAAAGCATACTTTTTCACGCACAAATTGAATCCTCATACAACTCCACTTGATAAGAATATACACACACATAAATAGAAATTTATTGCCTATGTACAAAGGATTTCCTCAGTTAGTCCCCCACTTTGGTGTTGCCACCTCCATTGACAACCAAATAGAAAAAGAGTGTAGAAAATGGTCAGGAGATATATTGAAGTAGAAGCACTTAGAAAGAATACAATCAACAGATATGCTACTATCTAAATGCAATGATGCAAAGAAAATGTGACAATGAAATATATCATCATCATAGCTACAAGAACTCAAGACAAGTAGAGGAAGGGGGGAGCTTTCAAATCCTCCAACAACAATGTTGTCACAATGAACAAAGTGTGGGAGCCAAGAAACTAGTGGCTTGTAGCTATAATGGAGTGGTGTTTATGTTTGGAAATTTGAGAATGGAATTGAGAATGAAGAGAATTTATCAAGAGAGTGAATAAGAATGAAGATAAGTTTCAAGAGGGATGAATGAATAAAGAATTGAAGCTTTTGAATGGAAAAGGGGAGGAAAAAGAACCAATTTTTATTAGTCAAGGAAACAGAGAATGTTACACTTTATGTTCAATGGAGAAATGCAAGACCTCTACAAATTCTAGGGGCAAGAATCCTGTTAGGATGTCATGGCATGTGGACATCCATGTAGTGTGTGCACATTCGTAACAAGGATTCTTCCATCAATGTGGATAGGGAAAGGTGGTAGATGTGGAATTGCATCATCAAATTTTCATTTTCTAAGGTAGGTGTGATGTAAATGGGGAATTTTCTTAGGGTTGCAAATTCCCTCCATTAAATTTTTCCCCCACTTTAGTGAGAATATATGCTAGTGCAAATGTGAGGTAATGTAGAAATAGGTTGAAGATAATAAACCTAAACTATTAAGAGTTTGTTTTCGGAGTTCTAACTGGATCTACTCGATCCACACCCTCGGAACGTGGATGGAGCTGTTACATATAGTGGTGCTCCCTTGGGAACCGGGGTGCCCTGTAGGGGCAAGAGCTTGTTGGTTCTCGCATCCATGCCAGTTCTGGATCGAGCGGCAATGATAGATCGCGGAAGAGGCAGGAGTTTCATTAGTAGCGGAGGCTCGGTACCAGGGTTCATCAGGGGGAGCAGAGCCTATTCTGGGTGGGGAACCGGTATCGCAGCAGCTGGGGCCCGCCATCAAGCAGCATCAGCGCGAATGATTCTGAATCATCCAATGTATCAGCACTGGAACTGGCATCCCCGTCACCACTCCAGGCAACCTTCAACGGCCTGCACCGAGCACTGTCCCCCAGTGTCATAGGCATCCGATCAAATGCATTCGACCAATCGTTCATCCCCGGCAATGGAAACACTTGTTCCTAGTTGTTCGACCTCTCCCTCCCATCCGCCTCCCACTTGGATGAAGGTTGGGAAAACCCTCGGGGGGCGTCGGTTCCTCGGGCCCCCCCTTATATCTTTGATCTAGGTGGAAATAGAAGACCTAAAAATTTCATAGTCTCAAAACCTCATGAAACCAGCCTCATTGCATAGAGCTTGCAAACATGATCTCGACACAACTTTAACCATGTCAAAAGGAGGTCATATGCAAGAGTTAGGCTCAATCAAAGATTGGTCAAATTGGTGAACCAGGGGGCTAGAAAAAGGAAAAAATATGATCATATTGGAATTCATAAAAATTAGCATCAAAGCAAAGAGCTCGTCGAGATATTTTCAATGATGTTCATTTCATCAAAAACGGAGCTCGTACGTGTGAGATATGGATGGTCAAACTTTAGGGTTGACTTTGGTGACTAGATGGTACAATCATGATGTCATCATGACATCATGAGTTGATAGAGCAGATGAGTCATGGTATGGATGTTGACATGGACCAATCACCTCTTAACACATTTCAGTTGTATAGATGATGTGGTAGGTTGACTAGGAAGATGACGTTAACATGGTCAGAAAATTAGGTGTTGACACGTGTCCTCCAGATGTGTCCCACAGATGACATGGAAGCATAGTCGGAGGTTGATGTGGTAGGTGACATGTCTTGGATGATGTGCCAGCTGATATGGACCATACACTAGGGTGGACCAATTGTAGGATGACATGTGGCATCCATGATGAGTTGGCAAATGATGTGGACACTGACATGCATAGTGACTAGATGATAACTAGTTGGCTGACTAGGTTTCTTCAATGAATCACAATGTGACATGTGCCACCTTGTCCACAAGCCACGTGTCATGTCATTACTACCTCCTCTGCATGATTTTTTGTGTTTACCAAATATATATGGCTGGGAGTTGAACCCCCAACCTTTCCAACGTGAGCCACAAGCCTGACCGTTGTGCGATAGAACATGCTTCAAAAGATATAGGCATAATTTTTTCTTTGATATGGAAATAGTTGGAAAATGAAGGATAAAAATAGCCAGCAAGATTTGAACCCTTGACTAGTGGGAGTTCATCCCCCGACCTATGGGGTAACAAAATTTTTAACCGCCACTACAACACTATTGTTATTGAAACTATATATGGAATTGATTTTATATACTAAATAGTTAAGCCTAAAGCTTAACTAAATAACCATTAAAACCATTAAATGGTTGTGTCAAGTTTTAAATAAAAACAAACAAATACCCTAACATCCAAGTCCCAATAATAATAAAAAGGAAGGGCCTTAAAACAATTTAAGATATGTTTTAGGGGTTGTTTTATTAAAAAGGGGATAATATTATTTTATATGTAAAAAATGGAAGATAAGGGTGATTTTTCAAATTATATGGTTTTTAGCCCCAATAGGAAAACCTTATGTATAAAAAGGGGGTGTAGGTGCTTGAAATTCATTCAGGGTTTTTGAGGGATTTTTTTTTTATGTTTTGTGAAGAAAGGTGAGAGTATCCTTGGAGGAGAAAATTTACATAGTGTTTTTGTACACCAAAAATTGTAAAATTGAGAGTGAGAGATTGTAAGGAGTTTATTGCAAGTTTTTGGGAGCTTGATATTGTTAGAAATATTTTTCTTGGTGATATAAAAAGTGGTCCAACATTAAGAAGTTGACCCAGAGACATAGTCTTGATTGGATGAACTCCATTATCAACCTGCATTTGATCCTATTCTTATTTGTCTCATAATTCTTTCAGTACTTTGGATTCTTTGAGTTTCCTAAATTCGATAATTAAGTAATTAATTTATGTCTCTTGAATCTAGAGGAAGTATAAGTGAACTCTTCTTTTCATAATTTGAATGGTTAAGACTCCTAACCACATAATTCTATTGGATCAGGATAAAATCTATAGTTGAGAGTAAACTGAAAATTATTTGTAGCTCTTTAATTATAGATCAAGTTTGGTATTAGAGTAGTTTAACATGAAAAGTGTAGGTGGTGAATGTTAACTAGGTTGGGATTGAAGTGAGGTGAAGGTGCACTTACATAATTCAACCCAAAGATCAGAAAATGAAGGACATTTCCACAATCAGAAATGGTTGTTGAATAAAGTCCTACAAATCTTGATTATATAGCTTTCTAGAAAGCATTTCTTGAAATGTAGGAAATGGTGGAAGTTCTTTTCCAAGAGAGGCAAGAATGATAGAGGAAAAAGGAAAGAATGGGCAAAAAGAATAAGTTGAATCCTCATTGAAAGATGACAAAGGTAAAGGAGTAGGAGGTGGTGGTGACCCTCCTGAACCTCCATCCCCATCCTCTTCATCCTCATCATCCTCTTCTTCTTCATCATCTAACTCTTCTAAAAAGAAACAACCTGTGCAAACACCTTTGCTAAAACTAGATGTTAAATTTGAGTTGCCTATATATAATGGTGAATTGGATGTAGAAAACTGGATAAATGGCTTAAGCAGATCACAACAGATCTTGGATAATTCTTCCAAAATCTAGCTAGCTACTCTTACAATGGGAGGCACTGCACTAGTTTTGTGGGAGAGTAAGATTCAAGATGATCTTGCTACACATGGTAAAATCATTTCATCTTGGTATGAATCTACTTCTTCTTTAAAGAAACAGTTTTATCCTTTGGGTTATATGCAACAAGTTGTTATGGACTGGAAAAATTTAAGATAGAGTAAAGGGAAAATGGTGCAAGAGTATACATAGGTGTTTAGGAAGAAATCACTTACTATTGTAATTCCCCTTTATACATAAGAAAATTTATTAAAGTATATAGGTGGTTTACATTCACATTTGAAGCATACAATCCTGATGTTTAATCCATCTAACTTTGATGAAGTGTGTGTAGAAGCAACCCATATTCAAGCAGGTTAAAGGAACATAAGTTTAAATTCAAAGAAGGAATATGTTCCTCCAACTAAAGGAAATAAGAAGGGTAAGGAGAGGAAATCAACTGCTGTTAAGAAAGAGGAAGGTGAAAAGCCTACTTGTTCACATTGTCAAAAGAAAGGGATGAAGATGCAAAGTGTTGGAAATTGCATCCAAAATTGAAACCAAAGTGGTTTAAGGATTGCAAAGTAAAGCAAAAGGCCACAACTGTCATTCAGGATCTTGGATTGGATTCTAATGACAAAACAAAGATAATATTTGTGGGTTTGAAAGGTAAAGCTTTTGTCGGTAATGATTATTCCACCGATGTTTCATGTGCTTGTACTTCTAAAAGTCATGTTCTTGCAACTAACAAAAGATGTGAATTGTTTCATATAAGGGTGTTTTCTTAGAACACTAAGATTGATACATTGATAGGTAGTGGGTCCCAAGTTGATCTAATTTCAGAAGTTGTTAAACAATTGGTATTGAAAACAAAGCCATATAAGAAACCTTATCCATTAGGTTGGGTGTGCAATGATAATAGATTGAGAGTAACTAAGCAATGCAATCTAAGATTTGCAATAACATCTAAGTTTATATATGAGGTTGAATTTTATGTGGTTCCACTTGATATCTATGGGATTGTGTTGGGTATCCCATACTTATATGATAGAAAAGCAATCTTCTACAGGGAACATAATTAGTATCACTTTTTTAAGGAATGAATTGAATACATTATGCATTCTCATCCAATTAAGACTAATAACTCTTTTGTGACAACGAGACAATTGAAAAGGGTAGTTAATGCAAGCAATAATTTGGCACTTATGTCTATACCACAAGAAATGTCATTGGATAAAAGCATATCTTATTCTAAAGTTGTTCTAGTTATGAAAGAAAAGCATGATGCTGCTATATTCTTTTTCTCATCCATAAATTTAGTTGTGTTATTCAACCTTCTACTTTTTAGCAATGTATGGTTGGTAGCAACAACATTGAATATGGATGTGTATATGGCTAATGTACTTAACAATATCAGTGTAGTTTTGATTATTATTATGATGAGTCAGAATTATAGGTTCCAAAAAGGAAGGATAGATGATACTAGACAAGTGAGGCAAAATTTCCCACTTCAATTGTATGTAAAAATAGACTTTTGGTGGTCCAAAAGTTTCTAAATGGGGAGGAATAATCTAGGTGGATCTAGAAGACCTCAAAATTTCATAGTCTCAGAATGTCATGAAACTAGCCTCATCGCATAGAGCTTTCAAACATGATTTTGATGCAACTTGAACCGTGTCAAAAGGAGGTCATATGTAAGAGTTATGCTTGGTCAAAGATTGGTCAAATTGGTGAGCTAGGGGGCCAAAAAAAAGGAGAAAAAAATGATCATATTAGAATTCATAAAAATTAGCATCAAAGGAAGAGCTCATCGAGAGCTTTCCAACGATGTTCATTTCATCAAAAGAAAAGCTCATATGCACAAGATATGGCTTGTCAAACTTCAGAGTTGACTTTGGTGACTGGATGGTAGAATCATGATGTCATCAGCTAACAGAGTAGATGAGTCATCATGCAAATATTGATGTGGAAAAATCACCTCTTGACATGTGTCAGTCATACATATGATGTAGTATGCTGACTAGGAAAATACTGTCAGCATGGTCGGTGAATCAGGTGTTGACATGTGTCCTCCAAACATGTCCCACATATGACATGGTAGCGTAGTCAGTAGTTGACGTGGTATGTGACATGTCTTGGCTAACGTGGTAGATAATGTGGACCATACACTGGCATGGAACAATTGTAGGATGACATGTGGCATCCATGATGAGTTGGTAGATGACGTGAACGGTGATGTGCATAGTGACTAGATGATAACTATTTGGCTAACTAGGTTTCTTCGGTGAATCACAACATGACATGTGGCACCTTTTCCACAAGCCACATGTTATGTCATTACTCCCTCCTCAGTGCGATTTTTTGTGTTTACCAAATATATATGGCTAAATATTGAACCCCCGACCTTTCCAACGTGAGTCACAGGCTTGGCCGTTGTGCCACAAAACATGCTTCAAAAGATATATGAATTGGTTTTGTTTTGATATGGAAATGGTTGGAAAATAGAGAATAAAAATAGTCAGTGGAAGTTGAACCCCTGACTAGCAAGGTAACAAAATATTTAACCACCACTACACCGGTATTTCTATTGAAAGTATATATGGCACCAGTTTTATATACCAAATAGATAATCCCAAAGCTTAACTAAATAACCATTAAATGGTAGTGTCAAGTTTTAAATAAAAATAAATAAATACCCTAATAGCCAAAGCCTGATAATGATAAAAATGAAGGGGCTTAAAACAATTTAAAATATGTTTTAGGGGTTGTTTTATTAAAAGGGGGATAATATTGTTTTATATGTAAAAAATGGGAGATAAGGATGATTTTTCAAATCTTATGGTCTTTAGCCCAAATAGGCAAACGTTATGTATAAAAAGGGGGTGTAGGTGCTTGAAATTCAATCAAGGTTTTTGAGGCCCGATTTTTTTTTTATGTTTTGTGAAGAAAGGTGAGAGAATCCTTGGAGGAGAAAATTTGCAAGGTGTTTTTGTATAGAAAAAATTGTAAAATTGAGAGTGAGAGATTGTGAGGAGTTTATTGCACATTTTTGGGAGCTTGATATTATAAGAAGGATTTTGCTTGGTGATATCAATAAATCGGTCCAATATTGAGAAGTAGACCTGGAGATGTAGTCCTGATTGGACGAACTCTATTATCAACTTGCATTTGATCCTTATTCTTCTCTGTCTCATAATTCTTTCAGTATTTTGGATTCTTTGATTTTCCTAAATTCGATAATTAAGTAATTAGTTTATGTCTCTTGAATTTGGATAAAGTATAAGTGAACTATTTTTGTCATAATTTCAATGGTTAAGACTCCTAACCATGTAATTCTATTGGATCGGGATTAAATCTGTAGTTGAGAGTAAAGTGAAAATTATTTGTAGCTCTTTAATTACAGATCAATCTTCGATTTGGAACATGTGGATGCCTAGGAGGAAGCTCTAAAATTTCTTGGTCCTAAAAGGAAACCTTGATATGAAAGAGAGAAAAATGGATCCATAGGTACTGAGTCCTACAAAAGATGAACAATGGTTTTGTTGGTGCTCAGTCCTACAGAATTGGATCCATAGGTGCTTGGTCTCGTAGAAGATGAATAAAGGTTCTACCAGTTCTCAATCCTGTAGAGAGAAATCACTTCATAGGTTCTTATTGTTGCAAAGGGGGCACCACGGGTTCTTAATCCTATGGGGCTTGATGTGAAAGGGCTCCCTAGGTGCTCGATCCTAATGATTTTGATTCAAAAGGCCATTACAGGTGCTTGGTCCTACAAATAAAGCTTGACGAGGTGCTCTATCCTCCAACCTTGATTGTAAAATCCACTTCATAGGTGCTCGGTCCTATAAAGAAACATGTTAAGCGATAGACAAAATAAGTTAGTTAGAAAAAGTCACACAAATAGATGTATCATAGAACAAGCAATTGAAGGAGAAATTATCAAAGGGGGTACTCATGAACCCTTCAAGATAGCAAGGGGCCTATACAAAGAGAAACTCCATTTGAAAATCATAAAATTTAAATTTGCAAATGATTCTATCATCAAGGAATCATTTTGAAAAATCTATTTCATCAAGGAATCCAATGGAAAGAATGCTCCCTCTCAAGGGAAATTTTTTAGACTTCTTCACTAGAAAATGTTCTCCCTTTTTGAAGGAAAGTTTTCAGATTCCTTCTCTATGAATCCATCTTCAGAAGAAAATTTTTTCCAGGAGTCCTTGAGGAAGAATTTAATTTTCAAAAAATAAAATATTTTCAGTAAGTGATTCATTGGTCACTAAATACACCTTGTTGAAAATCAAAGAAGTGTGGTAGCCCCCCTTAGGATGGTTCCTGTTAAACATATAGGCACGTGGCTTCCTAAGGAGAGAGAAAATATGAAAGTGATGTAGTCCATGATAAATTGTGAGATGTAGACATGGAAATGTTGTCACACATGTGATGGACATCACATAAGCACCACAAAATCACTTAAGTAGATAGAGAGACAAGCATAAATGAAGAAATCAAGAGAAAGGGGGATCTAGCAGTTTAGGTTTAGATCAATTCTTTATATAGATAGGTAACATGGAATGTATGAATAAAAAATATCAATCTCTAAAGTTCCTAGATTTGAAGAAGAGCACATGAAGACAATAAAAATAAAAAATTGGGTCAACATGGAAGGAAGGCCTAAATTCCCCCAACACTTTACATCATCCCCAATTGTCAAAATTCAAGGTCACAATATATATAGAAGAATGATGAAACATATAGAGGAAGTTCATGAAACATTTTCACTCATGTATCCAAGCACCTGCAAGGGTGGAAATAATTTTATAGTAACACATAAAATTAAGCATGTGGGAACACAAAAAAAACACACAAACCTTATCTATAGATGAAGAAGAGGTACCCCCTAGTCCTCATCAACTAGGAGTTCAATGTTCTCCCAATAGAAATCATTATATGGGGAGAGTAGATGAGCCTGCAATGATGGGAAAAAAAGAGGAGTACTCTCCAAATCTCCTAGAACAAGTTCCAAGGAATAATTCCCCTCAAGGACTCCTTCACTCAACTCGTGTGAGGAAAAGGTCATCGATCTCACAAAGACTACTGACAAAGCTAGGACATAATCCACCAAGTGAAACTTGAACTTAATTGGTCTGCCATGTGTTAACTGAGTAGGAGAAGATGGAGAAATGCAAGACCCATTGTCAACCTCATCTAAAGGGATAGTGACCAAATTTGAGGATTCTAGGGTCACCTCCATCACAAGGATGGTGCAAGCCAAAAATAGAATTCCCTTTCGAAGAATGTGATCCCTTCATCTGACCTCCACTAAAACTGAGGTCATCCTCCAAATTATGCTTCAATAGAGGATGTGGGATCCTAATAGAAGAAGAAAAAGGAAAGGATTAGTATGAAAAAACCACAACGGAAACCACCGTAGTGTTCAACATGTCAATGGGCTAGGAAAAAGGAGGGATGTCAAGAAGGGACTTAAAAAAGGGGGCTCTACTAATGGAGTGTTGAACACTTGCACCGTTTTGGGGTGAGCATCATGAAAATTTTCTAAAGAAGTTGAAAGAAGAATTGAGGGGACAAGAAATGAAGAAGAAAAAGTAGTAGAGGATAGAACAAGAGACTATAGAGATGGGAGCTACTAGCTCCCCCTACCTTCTATAAGGTAGCTTGTTTAGCAGCTAGAGCCTTTCTCTGATGCTTACTCTCATGCACAATTTGGTCTCATTAGCTTCAAGATTTAGACATCATAGCTTGAGAAGGGATGGGAGGATCCTATTCTACCATAGGAGTGTCCTCCACAACCATGGCTGGTGGAAGGGTAACCTCCTAGGTAGGAGTAGGAGAAAAAAGTGCAAGAGAGAAAATGACAATAGGTAGAGAAGTAGGTGTCAATATCTTAGTAGTGGGCCTCTTCCCATTCACTACTAGAGGGGAAATAATGATAGGAGGTTGAGAAGGCTAAGACATGAGGGTGATTCAATAAGGATACTTCTCCTTGCCATTAACTATAAGCCTAGGAACCCTTGGAAAAATGGGAAGTTTGAAAGCCTGACACTTGGATTATCACCAAGTGGGCACTATTGGGATCCCCATGTGAGGCAGGGGATCAGGGGCCAAAAGTTTCATAGTAGGGTGAGAAGTGGAAATCTATGAAGTAGAAGAAGAGGAAGGATCTTGGGTGCAATCAAGCTTCTCCTTCCCCTTTTTTTGAGAGGAGGAGGTAGTTTTTTGTTGTAGAATCATATAACCTTTGACTGAAATGGTGTAGGGTGAAATAGGGTAGGCCACCTTCAAAATTGTGCCCCTAGTCATATACATGACATAGGTGCAATATTTTGTTGCAGAATCATATAACCTTTGACTGAAATGGTGTAGGGTGAAATAGGGTAGGCCACCTTCAAAATTGTGCCCCTAGTCATATACATGACATAGGTGCAATATAGTAAGTCTATCCTTGGAGGAAGTTGATTGACTAGGGTAGGCCAAAAGTGATCTAATGAGTATCCCCCATGTGATGCCAATGGTTTGTACCTGATGTCATGCATAACATGCATAGATCCCTCATGAGAAAACTTAAGACATTTATGAATTACTGAGGTGACTATGTTGATGGAAACCAAGCATGGAATGCCTAGTTTCACCCTAAGAAGGTTCATCTCCTCAATGATATCAAAAGAGATATTTATGACCTTGGGTCCTACCAAGATCGAGAGGGTGATGGAACCGATAGGAGGGACCTAGAGTTTATCATGCGTACATATAGTGGTCTTTAACTTCTCATATTCCTCTCTATGTAGAAATTTTATCAAAAGAGTTTCCTCTATTATAGCATTCACACAACTTGCATGGTCAACTATGACACCAGTTATGATGCAAGTGTGAATGTACAAGGGGAAATGCTCTTCACTAATAGGCATGTCCCATGATATAAAGGTTATGTTTGGTGATTCATTCACAAGCTAAGCTGGAGGAATACATGTAAATGAAACCATGTTTACATAATTTGAGAGGAATTCCTTAAATGGATACAAATATTGAGAAATTACATTTGCAGAATGGGATGGAAGTAGATCAATGTATATTTTTAATTAAGTATTGGCATTTTCCATAGACTTGTTAGCATTTTGCTTCTTTCTATCAAGACAGATAGTACAGTCTCTGATCCAATCCTATATTTCATGACCCAATAACTTGCACCTTTTGTTATCATTTCTATGAATTAGACAATATTTAAAGAATTTGTGGTCATTATACTGGTCAGGGTAAGTCTCAACAAGTGATCAAGGTTTGGAAAAGTTATCAATTTATCTTTCAATAATTTCTTTAGAATAAAGGAGTAGGATCCTAACAAATTTGTTAATTATCTATTATGTTTGACACCTTTGTGATTGGATGCAGTAACTAAATTTGTAATATTTTTACCCTTGATAGAGATTGACATGATGGCCCTACCCTCAAAATCACCAATTATATCTATTGGTGCTCTCGTAATGCGACACATAGATGTGCCAAAGGGTTATTTCATAAAGGAAAAATTCTCTTGACAAGATGTCTGCAAGTTGTCAATAAAAACCTTTTGGACATCTGAGTCAGGAAAATGATAAGATATTTTAAAAATAATGTTTGATAGAAAGCTATAAAATTAGTTATCATTTCATGTTCTCCCTACTTACATTGTACAAGATTTGAGAAGGCCATCTTCAACCCAATTTTCACTTGGAACTGTTTGAGAAATTGATTTACAAGCTGATCAAATGAGAATATAGGATTATTAGGAAAGGAATAATACTACTCAAGGGTTGTATCCTTAAGATATCTCAAAAAAAATTTATCCATTAAGCCATAATGGTGGAATAAATCCATACACATGTCATTGAATGTTAAGATGCATATTTGCAGATCTCCCTTACCACCGCATTTCTCAAATTTTGGAATTTTCATCCCCTATGGGATAGGATTTCTTAGAATTACTAGAAAATTGGTTGGGAAGTGGCCTAGGAAAAGTTCGCCAATTGACTTTGAATTTGGCCCATATTTATAGCAAGATATTCAAAATAGGATCAAACAATTAAATAGGACCAATAGAACCATAGCTAGAACCATCAGAACCACCAACCCCCATGTTGCCAAAGGTTCCACCATTTAAGCCAACATTTTTGTAGGGTTATTGCTAGGAGCATTAAGAGGAGTGGTGATGAATCCCAAAGGGACACTATTTACTTTGATGGTGGGAGATGCCTCAAGAAAAGGGGTGGTATTGATAGAAGGGCCTATCTTAGCCATGTATAACAGTGTCTTGGGCATCAAGACTCCTATCTTTCTTTTAGATGTCTTGAGTCCAAGACCTCGAGTAACACCTGATCTAGGATTGTACGAGGGGATACATGTCTCCATTATGTTAGTTAGGCCTCAAAGAAATTCCAGACCTACCCAATCCTTGTCCAACATATATCTTATCTCATTAATGACCCTAACTTCCCTAGACATGGTTTTGGGTATGTGCAGGATCATGATGGGCCAAAAAGTGGCAATATGATGGGTATTTGTATGGTATGTGGTTGACGACTTTTTCTTTACCCAAAATTGATGAAACGAAAAGGGTTTTTCAAGGAGATTCTTAGATTTCCATCAATATAAATTATGCTTTACTTTGACTTTAATAAATAATTATTATTCATTTTCTATTTGAATTATGACTAAAGCCCTGATTGATTGGCTAATTGAAAAACATCTATAGCTTTCAAATGGTATCACATATTTTGAATTTGAAATATGTGTCACATTCTATGTTTCACATACTATAGGATTAAAAAAAAAATGAATTTTATGAAGTTTTGACCAAGTTAATGTGGTCAGACATACAAGTTTTTATATTTTTTAAAAGTTGTAATAAAAAATTCATAATTAATTATTTACTTGGAAAAAAATTATAAAAAAATATGTATCACATTTGGACATGAATCCTCTACTTATATCTAAAATCTTATAAAAATATACTATCATTTTATTGTGGTTAGGGTGGTTAGAGACACCTACTTCTTATTTTTTTCCTAAAATTTAAGTACTACTATACAATTTTTTACCAAATAGATTTTTTCTTTTTAAAATAAACCTAGTAGTTTAGAAACTACATTCAATTTTCTATAGATTCTATTCTTACATATTTTTGAAATAATATAGATAACTTATTCAAATTTTTACATGAAGTTTCCTAACTCTGATTTTTCTAAATTTTTTGCCAATTAAGGGCCTATTTTTTCCATGATGATCCTGCACATACCCTTTTCTCTTTTTCCAAATGATTCCCAAGATCCATGAGCCTCTAGTCTAGGGAAGGAAGGTGCTCTTGAGGAATGACGAGAGAATAATCCTCTTCCAAAGTTGGGGCCATAGGAGAAATAGGAGTAGGTACATGAATAGTTTCCTTGAAGAAACACATCTCTATCCCTTAAATAATTTCAGAAGAAGTGAGACCAATAGTGATGTTTGAGAAGTCCATATCTAGATGTCACACACTCCTTCTGAAAATGTACTTAGAGGTTGTATATTGAGTTGTAAAGCTCATAAATATTTGCAACATCCAAGTTTGCAACCCACATGAGACTCAACCAAGTGCGGGATCAAGTACAATAGGTTCAATACTTGTCATAGTTCCCATTAGTGTACCTTTTCTATAATTTTTGAGGTTGAAATTACTAGACTTTTTGTTTATACAAATATTTCTTTATAGAATATTGGGTAAGTTGGGTTCATATTCCTCCAAAGTATTTGTACTTGTGGCCAAGGTGTGATTTAGGTCTATAATTGTAATCATGGATGCACATGATTTTGATTGAATAGTCTATTCTAATGACCAGTCATGTTTAGCAACAAGTGTAGGTTCAGGTACAATAGGTTCAATACTTGTAGTAGTGCCCATAAAAGCACTCTTTCATATAATTTTTGAGGTTGAAGTTATTGGACTTTCTATTTATATAGATAGTGTTATATATATAGAATATTGGGTAAGCTAGGTTCATATTCCTCCAATTGTTTTGTATTTGTGGTCGAGGTGTGATTTAGGTTTGTACTTGTAATCAAGGTTGCACATGATTTTCAGTGAATATTCTATTTTAATGACCAATCATGTTTAGCACCAGGTGTAGGTTTAGGTACAACAAGTTCAGTATTTATAGTAGTACCCATTAAAGTACTTTTTCTATAATTTTTGAGGTTTAAGTTACCAAAATTTATGTTTATGCAAAGATTGCTATATAGAATATTGCATAAGCCAGGATCATCTTCCTCCAAAGTGTTTGTATTTGTGGCTAAGGTGTGATTTAGGTCTATACTTGTAATCAAGGCTAAGTTGAGATTTTCTTTTGTATGTAGTGATGACACCTTCAAATTTTGCAAATTTCAAGTGCATATGTCCTTTTAATGTGTCAAGAGAGGCTATGCTGGCATACTGCTAAATCTACCCCAAAGCCCATCTTTGCCAATTAAAATTTTGTAACTCAGAGGTCATCTTGAAAATCTACGTGGTATAATGTTTTTTGGTACATATGTTAATATTCCCATTCATTTTTGTGCTTCTAGGATGAGTTTTGTTGGGATATTTAATTCTTTTTTTATTGTGACTAGGCTAAAATTGTTGTTATGAAAAGTTACAAATTTCACGATTCTAAAGGAAACCCATTTCTTGATTTGGTCTAAAACATCTTCAACTCCATTTTCATAAAAAAATGGAGGCCATATGATTCACTATTTTAATATATTTTGGTTGCAATGAACACATCTGACATGCCAGTTTACAAAGGAGGTACCTAAATTATAATTTTTGGGTGAAATCTAATTTAAAATCCATGTTTTAAATAATTTTTAATGACTGCTCGTGAAAAATCAAAACTCTAAGGGTCTTTGTTTGGGCATAGTGAATTTTCCCTGTTTGGGTGGCAGGTGAAATTAAAATCTCACTATTTACTAATGCTTAAATTGAAAATGTTTAAAGTATTTTAAATATTTAATATACCTTTAAAAGGAAAAATGCACGTGAATTGAGGAAGTTTTAGGGAAAATCAAATATTTTCCAAGTTTTATAAAGTTAAACTTTATAAACTTGATTTCCCAAGCATGATAGTATTTTCCCACAACACAACATGGTAGTGCAACCATCACTAGGTCTGGCAAGGAAGTGGGGAAGTATGTGGGGAAGGGTAAAGACAAATATTTGTTAAATCCTTTCCAATGCTCTTTTAAAACCTTTTGAAGTTTTTTCTCTTCTTTCCTCCCTACCATTGTAGCTTTTGCTACCATGAAGAATGGAAGCAGGGAAGTGAGGAAGTGATGTTTTGGCCATGATTTTGTAAGATTTGGTGTCTAGGAACTCCTTTTCTATTGTTTCCACATGATTTGAATGTGTTTCATCACTGTTATAAGGGAAATTTTATTGTGGAAAGAGCAGAATGTAAAGTCTATTCACATTTTTTTCTTTTGAGTAGATTTTTGCAAGCATTTGCAAGCTAAAAAAAGTTGTTGTAGCCTCCAAAAAAGTCTCAACCATTCCTAATGATTTTAAAGCATTTATAACATGGTTTTAGATGTTTCTAAGTGTCTAATAATGCCGAAAATACCCAAGATTCATTTAAAACGACCTTTGCAGTGGCTGCAATAAGATTTCTTTCTCCCTATTATAAAATATGTGGAAGTGTTTTCTTTTTTCAAGCATTGATTTGGTCATCATTGTGATTATTTCCTAATCACTGACATGACTATGCTACATAGAAAAAGAAGTTTTGAGGACTAGAGTATTGTAGGTAAAATGTTCAGGGTACAATCTCCAAATAAATGTTTATTAAAATGTCAAGTTTATTCCACATGAAAATTGAAGAGTTTAGAAGGTTGGAGCATATGGTAAAATGATATTTTAATACCAATATGGGGGTAAAATTCCCAAGAGTGAAATTTATCACTTGTAGGTGAAAATGGAGCTAATAAATGACTTTTTACATACAAGTTAAAAGTTTGCACAAGAATTGCATATGAAAGAAGATATAAGAGGGAAAATAAAGAAGGATAAGCATTTTCTGAAGACCAGTCAGTTGAAAATAAAGGGAGCTAAGAGATGCCATGTGTGAATGGTCAATCAATTTTAGGGCTTCTCTATTCTCTTATCTTTTCTCTTAAACGAGAAACTATTTCATTGTAAGTGGGGTTCCTATTTCTCTAAGTTTAGAATATATTGCAATTTTTGTACAGGGTTGTCCCTAGATCATAATTTCTTAAAATTTTAGAGTTGAATGGTTTAATGTATTTTCTAATAGCAAGCAAATAAGTCTACAGCTTGGGATTGAGTCATGTCATACTATAATGTCTCCAGAATGTATGCATTATATTTTTAATCAAAGTAATCAAATATTGTGATTGTTTTTGTTACACATTTGTTGCAATAAGTGTTTGGATTGATGGGTTTTGTTCAAAGTACATGTAAAAGTGTGCTTTTAGTCAAATGTTGAATATGCTATGTTGCATTTAGGATCTAGAAGAATGTTGCAGATATATCCTAATTAGACCTCATTATTGGAATGTAGTAATGATTTAATGGTCACTGGTTATGTGTTCAAGCTAGATTACAAGATTGGTTACTTCATTTTGACTCTGTTATGGACAAGACACTAGTCTAGTCTATTTCTTTTGTGCAAAAATTGGAACGAATCACCATTCAAAAAATTAATGAATCTTTCTCATTTCCATGTTTAACTTATTTTTGGTTTTCTGTATCTTCATTGAGATTAAAGAGTATAGAGGTTATGATTTTTTTTGTAACTTATTTGTATGCTTGATATGAAGATTTCTTTTGATTTATTTTCTCTATTTGGATTCAAGGTGCAAAGGGATCATTCTTGAATATGAAAAATTGTATAACACTCTTTATACATTCATTTGAGAATGATCCACATGTTAGAAATATGCAATATGTTATCTAGTTCAATTTTCATTAAATATGTAGATCTTTGAATAGGAACACCCTCCTAATTTTTGTGGAGTTCAAATTGTAGAAGGCTGATTATAGTATTGTTCATTAGCCTTTATTGTCCTTGATGCGTTGATAGTGCAAGAACTTTTTCCTAACCTCTTGATCCCTTGGTTTAGGCATTGTGGTTTTCCTTAGGATTGGGGGTTGCAATTAAAAAAACCAATAGATTGGTGACTATACTGGGGAGATCAGAAGAGTGTCTATTTGGAAAGAGTCAAACATTTGATGAATCTAAATATTTGGTTCAGACATGAATGATTTAGACCTAGAAGAGGTTTTGCTACAACATATTTAAAATAATTTATGTGTGACTCTAATATTGGAGGAGACATAGAATGAAACTAAGATTTAAAAGTGCTTCATGCTATTTGAAGTTAAGTCCTCTACGAAGAGAGGTGGTGAATGTCAAAAGAACCTAATTAAGATGTGAAGAATATTTCAGATTTACAAAGGTTTCCAGTTAGGAAAGAAAATTTGCAGCAACTGCAACATATCTAGGTATTTTTTATGTTTTAGTGTTCATAGAGAGTAAGCTTGTGTATGAAAACCATATTTTAATGTCTAGAATTTTTTTGGTTCCCTATTGAATGAAACTAAGCACTAAGGAAGGGAATGATGGTGGTAATTCTACATACTTTAGAGTTATAATTTGTATCCTATGTATTATGTTGAAGAAGTATGTGTGCTCTTAAATATGCCTACTAAAGATATCTTGTGTATATATGTATTTGGGTTGTGCATTGTATTATTTAAGGTCATGATGAAAGAAAGAAATAGGATAGTGAATGATCAACTATAGAGTTGATGTTTGAAGTTTGAAAGAGGTGTAAGAAAATGTATCATCCACCTGTATATCCTTGTGAGGTGTCAGACGTAAGCATGAAAAGTGTTCATCCCCTATCATATGATCAAAGAAGTTTCTCTATGGAAAGATACAAACCATTAAATCTTAATGGTATTCAAGGTTTCCCAAACCTTGTACCTAATGAAGTTAGAGAACACTTGCCAAGGTTCAAAGGAAAATCTTAGAATCAATATCTTAGCATCTACAAGAGTTTTCTGATTTGGTGCCCGATATTATGAGATAAGCCATGAAGATGTTTTCATGAAGTTTTTTATTCAATCTTTGAAGGAAGATGCTAGATATTGGTTTGCATATTTTCCAGTATTTTCTATCTCTTTAAGGGATGAGCTAATTTCAACATTCATAGAAAAATTTGGTGAGAGAATTGATGCAATTTTAGTGAGGAAAAAATCATGAACATTCAGAAGGATGAAGAAGAGTTAGTCCCAACTTTTAATCTCAAATTTGCAAAGGAAATAATGGATATTCTAGAAAATATAAGACCAAATGATGCATTTTGATTGTTTGTTTACCTAGGTGAATTTGATCAAGAAATGAACTATCTGTTAAGAGATGAAGATCTTACAACACTTCATCATGCATATCAAATCACCATGGATATTAAAAATTGTAGACATCTAAATTTAATCACTTCCATATGATTAAATTTACTGCTTTTCCATCTATCGTATTAATATTAATTTATTAAATTAATATTACACCTTTTGTCTCATATCAGTAAAGTATTTAATTTAATAATTAATACTTTATCTTTCACCCTATTCCTCTCTAAATTAAATAAATACACTAATTTATTTAATTTAGTCATTTTTACCCTTTTGATTTAAAAATCAATTTAAAATTCCTCACTTTCTCTCTCCTTGCCACATCCTCCATAACCTTACCCTAATCTGAATTAAATTAATTAATTCATGATTATGATGGGCATCCTCTTAATCAAAGATTAATGTCACATCCTCCTACATTTTCCACTTGCCACTAATTTTGCATTAATTAGCCTAACCCAATGTTTGCACAACCTTAACCAAGGTCACTAGCTAGATTTAGCACCACTTTTTAGCCAACCTTTGCATTTACCTTCTTTTGGCATTGACCCCCTTTCCCATGTGAATTTTTAATTCACATTTATTTGTCCTAGATTCCCCTCCTTTATATGTGAATTTTTAATTCACATTCCATCCTTCCAAGGCTTCGAGGACCTTGGACTTGTCACAATCTCCACATGTGACCAAGTCCCACCTTTTTTGGAGCTCGCCTTTTATCCTCTAGATCATCTTAGGAATTTATATCCCCAACCACCTTTCCTTTTCCCATGTAGATTTTTGAGGAATTCCAAAATTCCTCAAATGTCCCTTTCACTCCCACTTGGGGAAAAGGAATACATTTTTGAGGAAATCTCCTCACTTCCCAAGGTGCATGTCCTTCCTCCACCTCATGTACCTTTTTGACACCTCACTTACACCTCATCTTTCCTTGGCCACTTCACCATCCACATGTCAAGATGTGAGGGCTTGTGGGTTCTCAACCCACCATAGCCCTTCATCTTAGCCTTGTTGGAGCAATCTTGACTGTTGAATTCTCTAGAGAATTCAAATTCTCCTATAAATACCCCCTCCTCAAGGGCATTTTAGAATAATTAGCCATTTGATAACTACATGCTGCCAATTTGCATTCTCAATCCTTTACCATCATCTAGCTATCCATTCTAATCACTTTGCACATTCAATCTTGCATTTAGTCACTCAAGAAATCATCTAAGGAGCACACAAAATCATCCCAAGCAAGGGCCAATCAAATAGACATCAACAACAAGGAAGGTGAAATCGTTTGTGTCTTGTTTTGTCCATTTTCCTTCTTGTTTTATCACTCTTTTGGCTAATATTGAGGTGTCCTTAGTCTTTTATCATTCGCATTTTAAGTTATTTTTCATGTTAGAGTAGGATAAAATTCTTAGGATCACATTTCTGGCATGCCTGGTGGGACCCACAAATGGGTTCTTGCATTTAACCTCCCTTTTTGTTAAGAATTTTGCAGGAAAAGGTTGCAAAAAGGCAGCAACACCCTCTGCTTTACCGCGGAAAGGTGGCAGCACCCCCATTTTAATGCAGAAAGGTGGCAGTGCCCTCTACTTTACCGCAGAAAGGTGGCAGTGCCCTCTTGTTCACTGCAGAAAGGCGGCAGCGCCCTACATCTGAAAGTTTTATTTTCTTCTAACACGTTTGCCGCAATTAGGGATATATTTAGAAGCTTTTTCTAACACTTTTCTTGTAATGGGAGGGGCACAAATTTCCTTTTTTCTTAAAAATCTAACAAAGTTTGTTGTAGAAAGGTGGAAGCGCCCTCTTGTCCACTACTGAAAGGTGGCAGAACCCTCTGCCTTACTGCAGAAAGGTGGTAGCGCCCTCTTGTCCACTGTAGAAAGGTAGAAGCGCCCTCTACCTTATCACAAAAAGGCGGCAATGCCCTCTGCCTTACCGCAGAAAGGCGGCAGCGCCCCAAAACAACACAGTTTGGAAGGTAAAATACGCATTTTGGCTTCATTTTTTGCTCTTGTTTTTTGTTGTTTTCAAGTAATAACCCTCTAACATTGTTTTGGCAAGGATATTGGTGTTTTTTGGCTAACGTGTTGCAGCATATTAGGGCATACTTGATCAAGAATGAAGAAAAAGATAATTAACATTTGTTTACAGGGCCATCTATTTGATTAGATCTGCAAGAAAGATTATCCTTGTTGTTTTGGAACATAGTCAAATTAGGGGGATTAAACTTCATTGCTTGCTGTGATTGTTTGTTCTTGTGTTACCCAAGGGGGCATTAATTTGTTTTCACTTTCCCCTTGCACTTCGTGTGAGCCTGGGGAGTAGTTGGAAATGGTTAGTGTCTTCTTTTTAGTGGGACCTGCTTGGGGATTTTATCACCCCAAGGGACGATTCCAACCACATGTACCGGTAGGGTATATAAAGGGGGGAGAATGAAAGTTGTACCCCAATCTAGTCATGTTGTAATTGGTGGAGTGTCGAAGCTAGGGTGATACTTAGATAGACGTGAAGAGTTGGTTTGAGCCTTTCAGTATCTCATTGGGGTTCCTGACTCATGCTTGTGATGGAATAGTGTTCACGGTTGTGCCTCACGTACCGAGAGTATATCAAGGACTCCCTAGAAGCCTTGTGCATTCTAGATTAAGACCTTGCCTTGCCATACCCTTGATATTAATCATAGGATTGTGCTTGCTTGAAGTGTTTTCTTGTGAAAAATCTATCAAATTTTTGATACTTTGGCCTTACTTTATCTTTTTGCGTCCTTTCCATAGCCATTTCCATCAAAACAAAACTTTGTCTTACTGCAGAAAGGCAACAGCGCCCTCTGCCTTACCGCAGAAAGGCAACAGCGCCCTCTGCCTTACCACAGAAAGGTAGCAGCGCCCCCATTTTACTGCAGAAAGGTGGCAGCGCCCCCTGCTTTATCGCAAAAAAGTAGCATCGCCCCTGATTTTACTGTAGAAAGGTGGCAGTGCCCCTGATTTACTGCAGAAAGCTGTCAATGCACTTGATTTTGCTAGCAGTGCCCCCTGCATTACCACAAAAAGGTGGCAGCGCCCCTGATTTACTACAGAAAGCTGTCAATGCCCTTGATTTTGCTGGTTGCGCCCTTGATTTACTGTAGAAAGTTGTCCACGCCCCTGATTTTGCTGACTACGCCCCTAATTTTGCTGTCAATGCCCTGATCTTTGTTGCTGAGGGGTGGGTTTGTCCTCCTAATTACCTGAAATTGTCCCGATTGGATTCGTTTAGCCTCTAGGTC
Organism: Sequoia sempervirens; assembly: GCA_007258455.2. Classification (NCBI taxonomy): domain Eukaryota; kingdom Viridiplantae; phylum Streptophyta; class Pinopsida; order Cupressales; family Cupressaceae; genus Sequoia; species Sequoia sempervirens. The sequence goes on from VDFB02281492.1 coordinate 442,290,015, forward strand.
ACTCTAAGCCTCCCAAAACCACCATTTGATCTATTTCAACGTCTATTTTATCACTCCAAATCTTCATTAACCATTATAAATCCCCATTCATTCTCTACAATCATCTTTAATCTACCCTTTCATCTTAATTTTCCATTCAAAAGTCCATACCCTCAACTTTACCATTCACATCGCCAAACACCACCCATAACCAAACCGTCTTAACCTTGTATTACAAAGTGGTTACCCAAATTTACTATAGCACTTGAAGTTGATTATTAGTCTTTAACTTTGACCCTAATCAATTTGCTTCCATCTTGAGGTGAATTCAGTGTTGTATGTTATCATCCTTGGCCCAATCAATCCATTCCTATCTTAAGGTGGATTCAGTGCCATAATCATCCTCTTAATCAATCAAAGCTCTAGGGTCACCAAGGGTAACCTCTTGTGATCAAGCTTAAGGTCTCTCTCTCACATCTTTCATCATCCAACCATACCCATCCAATAGTCTAAATCTATCCAAACCGATCAAATTATCCAAATCCAATCCAAATCCAATCCAAATCCAATCCAATCCAATCCAATCCAAATCCAATATAATCCAAATCCAAATCCAATCCAATCCAAATCCAATCCAAATCAAATCCAATCCAATCCAAATCCAATTCAATTGAAATCCAATCCAATCCAAATCCAATCCAATCGAAATCCAATCCGATCCAATATATCCCAACAAAATTTGATCCAAATCTAAACCCCATCCAAATCACACCTTATCTAATCACTATCAAATCATTCGACAAAAGCATTAATCTACTCATCTCACCTTTTCATGCTCGTTCAGACCCGTTCATAGGCAAAGAAAATGGCCAACCGTCAAGCTCAAAATGGCCAATCAAACAATCCTCAAGATCCCAAAAACACAATCAACATCTCATCAAATCCTAACAAGGGTACCAACGTCTCTCATGATCCTCATAATGGTACTTCATCGCATTCTAACATTGAGAATCATAATAACTAACCACATGGTGAAGAAAGTATGGTTAATCAACCTAAACTCACACTTGAGGAACATTTTAGTAATCCTGCCAATGTACAAATGACTGACCATTTGCTTGAGAAACATGGGGAAGAAATCTTGGCCCACCTAATTGAGAAGGGTGTTAAACCCCCCTCCAATGTTGACTTGTCCAAATATAGGGGTGCCCCATCTAACGTACTACAAGGGTCCCAAAATGCACTAGAAGGTTCATACTTCTCCAATGTTCCTCCGGTTGAGGGTTGGCATCAACCTAAGTTTGGCAATGCCGTTCTTTATCAGGTTAACTATCCACCACACGCTTCAACTTCAGTTATAGGAGGACCTCAAGGGCCTGATCCCAATAATCTTTTTGCCTACGGTATGCCACAAAGTGTTCCACAACCTCCGCCATTAACATTAACCACACCCCCTCCTCCGAACCAACTTATGGTCAATATTGGGGGCACCTCCTTTGCCACATCACTTCCACCTCCTGGGACCACCAATATACCACCTCAACAGGTTCACCAATCTACCATTCTGCCTCAAATACCTCCACAAGGCACACCCCAACAAAACATTCCGAGTGGTACCCAACAACCCCCTTTACAAAACACTTCTGTGCTACCTCTGCCATCTCATCTACAACAACCTATACACAATACCTTGGCCTCTTCACAAAAACCATCTTACCAATCACAAGGAAATCCATCTCAACCCATTGCCCAAACCATATCTCCCTTTCTCGCGTCCCTTTTTTGTCCAAAGGCTCAACCACAACACAATATCCCATCTCAACCCATACAACACTTGACATCACAACAACAACCTCCCCAACACTACTACTATCACAACCAACAAAAATTTCCCCAATAACCGCTTTATACGACCTCCCAACAATCACAAAAATACCCTCAATACCAACAAAACAACATGCAATGTCCTATCCAAGTTCCTCAACAACCTACCCCACACTTTTACCAAACAAATCCATATTATGCCCCACAACAACAGCCCCTGTATCAACAGAATCCCCCATATTACCAGCAAACCATGTCGTCATCCAATCATCCAAACCCGTATTTCAACAATCCAACGCTCTTTTAGCAAGATCCTTCATCATTCTATCATCAATATCCCCCCAACCCACCACCAGCTAGCTCAGATTTGTTGGAAGTCAAAGCCGCACTTAAGGATCTTCAAGCCGGAGCTACAAAACAATCATTCAAATTTGAAGATATATGCCCATATCTATTTGATCCCTCCATCTCATTGATCCCATTTCCTAAAAATTTTGAGATACCAAAATTTGACAAATACAAGGGAGACAAAGACCCTAAGGCTCACTTGCAGGAGTTTTATTCCCAGTGTCAAGAAGTCATGTACAGTGATAACTATCTCTTGCACTTGTTCCCATGAAGTCTAGCAAGCCATGCCCTAGATTGGTTCATGACTCTTGAAAAGGGGTCCATAAAAAATTTTGTAGACTTGTCAGAAAAGTTTGTATCCTACTTCTCTTTCAATTTACAGAAGGATACGAACACCTTAGATCTCCTCAAAGAAAAACAACGTGATGGGGAAACCTTTACCAACTACCTACAACAGTGGCGTGCATTAGCAAGTCGAATGAAAAATCCTTTGAAAGAAAAAGACATGGTCACTCTTTTTGTGGAAAACTCTCATCCTGACATGGCCCATAATTTTAGACTACATTGAGTCACCACTTTCGCAGAGATAGTTGAAAAGGGACCAATCCTTGAACGTGCCCTTATTGCTAAAGGTCACATCAAAATACACAGTCATGATAAAGAAAGGTCATTTGGAGATAAACCACGATTCTGGAACAAGAACAAGAATGCGGTGAATGATGGTGTGACAGACAACAAACATGTCCAAGTGGCTAATGCATCCCAAAAGCAATAGCAGTCTATACACAACGCCATATCTGTACCACAGGGGGCGCCTCGTCCCCTCAACAGTCAAACCAAAAAAGTTAGGGGAATACCAAACGTCAATACGCCCAATTGGGTGAACCCCTGAGTGTTGTTTTCAATAAATTGCTACAAATCAACTACCCCATCACATACCCTGTCACCAAACCATTTGACGAGTCCAAACCCAAGCCAGCATGGTTTAAAGAAAATGAATATTGTGACTTTCACAAAATCAAGGGACATTCTTTAAATAAGTGTCAGGGTTTGAAAAACTATGTCCAAGATCTCATTGATCGAGGAGATATCAATGTTGACCCCAGTCAACCTTCATTGTCCAATGCTCAACTACAGATCTATCAGAATGCCTTCCCAAACCATAGTCAAGGCCCTAGTACCTCCCACAGTAATCCCCAAAACAACAGCACAAATAATGTGAACTACAAGAATGTACCCTTCAATTATGAAGGTGTTATTCATTACATTGAGCAGGTGGAACCCCGAGTATCCATGATACACGTCAAAGCCAAAGACCCTCAATGTGCTGTTACTACACGACAGACCTACATCACCATCCCTGTAGCCTCTACACCCATCCAACTGACTCCTATAAACCCTCAATATAACATCCTCGATCACCTGAGGAAGACCCCCACTCATATATCCATTTTGGATTTGCTTAAGTCTTCCCCGGTACATCAAGAAATCCTCAATAGAGCCTTGCGGGAAACCCATGTGCCAAATGACATCGACCCCACACAATTCCAAGCTTTGGTGGGACACTTGGCTTTGTCTCATCACCTACATTTCAGCCAAAGTGATATGCCAAACATTGATGTCAATCACAACTGCCCCCTACATATCGAAGTCATAGTTTCCTACCATAAAATAAAAAGGGTCTTGGTAGATAATGGCTCTACCCTCAATTTATGTACTTTGAAATTCATAAAATAAGTGGGGTATACCCAAGCAGACTTAAGTAACCAGATCATTACAATAAAAGCTTATGATAATGCAGAGTGAAATTTAGAAGGAATTATCAGTCTTCCTATCCAAGTGGGACCTGTACTTCAGTATACTGCATGTCATGTCCTTGATCTGGACTTACCATATAATCTCCTCCTTGGCCGCCCATGGCTCCATGCTATGCAAGCCGTCCCTTCCACATACCATCAATGCTTGAAATTCCCTGTCAATGGACAAGAGATCACCATCTATGCCGACCCCCAACCATTCAAATACTGCCGCGCTTTAGAAGCATCTTTTCCCCATTTACATTATTGTCCCGGGGTTGAAATAGGGGCATCCTAGTCATCATCCTCTAATCCACCATCCACCATGATAACCACTCCATCCTTTGCCACTAATCCTTCAGTCACCAAAGTCCAGATCATTGACAAAGGGTGTGGGGAATATGAAATGCATACGGCTCTCAATGTAGCCACCATGCCACCGTCGCCACACGAGTATGGTCAACCTTCATAGGCTACACAAAAAGAAGACAAGATCATCACCTTCAGTGGTAAAAGCATTCCTACTACCACTTTTAGATCTCCGAGTGTCAAGATTAATGCAATAGAGGAAGACATAAGCCAATGGGTTTACCGAGAAGAGCCTGAACCAGAAACTCCTCTAAAGAAATATTTTTAGGAAAAGTATCCTTGGCCAACAAAGTTCATGGAAAAACATAACTATCAAGGTCGAGGCCTAGGTAAAGAGGAACAAGGATAGTTGCAACCCATTGATACACCACAATTACCAAAAAAAGTAGGCATTGGGTATGACAGAAAACAGAAAAGCCCCACAACATCATCTAATACTTCTAATGGTATCACCATGGACGATGGCTCATTGGAAGACATACCCGAGGAGGAGTCCATCATACATGCGTACGATGACGTTGATCACACTAACTTATCCTCCATGTTCGAATGCCTATCCGTTTGCACCATTAGCCTATCCCTTTGTCACCCTAAACTCATTAATTGGGACCTACATAACACTACACCTGTCAGTATGTCTGCGGACACATATGTCAACCTTATGGGATTGGGGAAGGAGGAACACTCTAGTCGCAAAAATAAAAATAAGAAAAATAAAAAGTGGTCATCTAGTGAAAACCTCCTTGAGGCACTTCCTGACCTGGGAAAAGTAAAAATAAAGGACACATCTGATGGCGAAAACCTCGAAGAGGCGCCGGAAGATGGAGATGTTCATCTTCCCCTTATGAGAACTCAACTATCTGCCAGATCATCTATTCTGATTGAAGAGACGCAAGAAGTTAATTTGGGAACTGCTAAAAGTCCTAAGATCACCTATGTAGCCAAGTCACTCTCCGAACAAGAGTATCCAGTCTTTGTGCAGCTACTCTAAGAAGGAATAATCATCTTTGCCTGGTCATACTGAGACATGCTAGGATTAGACCCTACTTTAGTGGTACATCACTTAGACATTTGCCTAGACACCAAACCTGTCAAGCAAAAACTTTGTAAGATGCATCTACAAGTCGCATTGTTAGTCAAGAAGAAATTGGAGAAGTTACTAGACACGGGATTTATCAGACCAATTGACTACTCCGAATGGATCTCCAATATAGTCCCCGTGGCCAAACCAAACAGAGACATTCAGGTTTGCACGGACTTCAGAGATCTTAACAAAGCCTGCCCGAAAGACAATTTCCCTCTTCCTAACATTGACATGTTGGTTGACCTAATAGCAGGACATGAGATGTTATCCCTTATGGATGGATTCTCTGGTTATAACCAGATTCAAATTGCACCTGAATACCAACACAAAACCGCCTTCACAACTCCTTGGAGCACTTTTTGTTACAATGTTATGCCCTTTGGTCTCAAAAACGTGGGGGCAATGTATCAGAGAGCCATGACGGTTATCTTCCATGACCTCATCCATATCATCATGGAAGACTATGTTGATGACCTATTAGGGAAATCCAAAACACGAGCAGAACATCCCACCATCCTGAAAAAGATATTTGAGCAGTTAGAGCATTATAAGTTGCGGCTGAATCCAAAAAAGTGTCTTTGGGGTCACGTCAGGGAAATTGCTAGGTTTCATAGTCTCTCGCAGAGGTATTGAAGTTGATCCTGCCAAGGTAAAGGCTATTCTGGACATGCCACCTCCATGCAATCTAAAGTAGTTAAGAAGCCTCCAGGGAAAGATGCAGTCCATCCGTCAGTTCATAGCCCAGCTCGCAGATAAATGTTAGCCATTTACCCATCTTTTGAAGAAAGATTCCACCTTCTGATGGACCCCATAATGTCAAATGGGTTTTGATAAAATTAAGGAATATTTAGCTCATCCACTGACTTTATTGCTGCCTATTCTAGGAAAACCTCTTCTGCTTTATATCTCTGCTACCTCAGTCGCACTAGGGGCATTATTGGCACAACATGATGAGTCACTCAAAGAGAGGGCAATCTATTACATCAGCCGAACACTAGTTGGCTATGAGTTAAATTACTCCCCTATGGAAAAAGTGTGTCTCGCACTAGTCTTCAGTACATAGAAACTCCGCCATTACATGCTTCGTCACCTAATTAAATTAATCACTAAAATTGATCCCTTGAAGTATCTGTTATCTAGAACCACTTTGACTGGCCACATGGCCAAATGGGTCATGCTCCTCAGTGAATTTGACATAGAGTATGTAGAGCGCAAAGCCATAAAAGGATAGGTTATTGCTGATCAATTGGCCGACGCACCATTGGTAGATGCCTACCCCTTAGACACTGAATTCTCAGATGAAGAAATCTACACAGTGATAGAAGTACCAACTTGGAGGTTATATTTTGATGGTTCATACACTCATAGTGGATCTAGGGCAGGAATTCTATTAGTCACTCCTCAAGGTGACTACATCCCAAAATCATTCAGGATAGCATTTCCATGTACCAACAATATGGCAGAATACAAAACTCTCCTCACAGGCCTTAGAATTACAAAACAATGGCACATTACTCATTTGAAAGTCCTTGGTGATTCCTTATTGGTCATTAGACAAGTTAATAATGAATTCCTCACAAAAGATGACAAACTGTTACCCTATAAATGCATGGTGGATGATTTAAAGAAATATTTCACCTTCATACAGTTTGACCAAATCCTCCGAGTACAGAATAAAGCAGCAAATGCCATGGCCACTATTGGTTCTTTGATTGACATGCCCAAGGATTGAACAGAGTGTGAATTTCTTTTCGAACAAATTTTAATCCTGCATATGATGTTCCTGAGACTGACATGGTGTGCGATATTGTAGGTCTCACCTCCCCATGGTACCAAGACATATACATTTACCTCCATAATAATATCATACCCCCAGAACTTACACGCAACCAACGTAAATCCTTTATCCATCGTTCTTTCTGATACATCATTGTTGGTTATACGCTTTATTGTCGTGGGTATGATGGAATCCTCCTGAGATGTCTGAATAAGACCGAGGCCCAAATAGTATTAACAAAAGTACACGGTGATATTTGTGGGGCTCACTCAAATGGTATGGCTCTGGCCAAAAGGATCTTACAGGCTAGATATTATTGGCCTACATTGGAACATGATGCTTGCGAATTTGTGAAGAAATTCCTTTCATGTTAGCAATATGCGGATTTGATCCACACTCTAGCACAAGATCTTTAGCCTCTCTTAGCACCATGGCCATTTTCTCAATGGGGTTTTGACTTCATTGGCAAGATTTACCCACCATCATCCGATGGCCATACATTCATCATCACCGCAACTGAGTACTTCACCAAATGGGTGGAAGCAATGCCACTCTCACAAATCACTGGTACTCAGATTTCCAAGTTCATCCTCTACCATATTCTCTGTAGATATGGTACCCCATCCACCATCATTTCTGATAACGGAAAGCCATTTAAAAACCAAGCCATGAAACATCTCTGTGACACCTTCCATATCTAGCATTGTTGGTCGACGCCTTATTATCCTCAGGGTAATGGTCAGGTAGAAGCAACCAACAAGACCCTCATCCACATCCTCAAAAAGGTTGTCAATAACACTGGACGAGATTGGCACCTCCATATTCATCCTACCCTCTGGGCATACCGTACATCCATCCACACCCCAACAGGTGCCACCCCATACTCTTTAGTGTACGGTGCTGAAGCTGTCTTGCCAATTGAAGTTGAGCTCCCCTCATTGATAATTTCTTTGAAGAACTTTATCAGTGAAGAAGATGCTCACATTGCACGGCTTGCACAGCTAGAGTTACTGGATGAACGAAGAATATGAGCCTATGACCACCTACAAGCATACCAGAATCGTCTCAAACGTCATTACAATAAAAAGGTTCATCCTAGACAATTCCAGGTTAGTGAGCTTGTCCTCAAAGAAAACCAACGCACTCAACAAGATTGTGACAAGAAAGGAAAATTTGAGGCAAACTGGCTAGGGCCGTATATCATAACTGCCAAATATGGATCTGGAGCCTATAGGTTAACTACTCTGGAAGGAGATCCCCTTGACGAACCTGTCAATATTCTCCATCTGAAAAGGTTCTATGCTTAAGTCCGCTTGATCTACCCTATCAAAAAGCCAAAATCAAAAAAATAAAAATAAATTAAAAAAATTAAAAAAACTCAAAAAAGTAAAAAAAAATCAAAAAATCCAAAAATCCAAAAATAAAAATAAATAAAAATAAATAAATAAATAAATAAAATCAAAAAGTGAAAAAAATTCAAAAAATCAAAAAAATTCAAAAAATTCAAAAAATCCCAAAAAATAAAAAAATAAAAATAAAAATTCATCCTATGGTGAAAACCACCTCTTGGGGGCGCCTTGGATAAGTATGGATGGTGAAAACCTGTTCACAGGCGTCATCCATAGAGGGCTTAATCATTATCTACCAAACATCCTAGTTATTTTATGTTTTAATCCGCACTATCATCCCCACCCACATCAACCTAGGCCACTTGGTATTTGTTGATTGAGAATTGGATGACCCACCTTACCTATCCCTCATCCTGAGCTTTTTTATATCCCACTTTGAGCTTATGTCTTTCACTCCATTTGTCGGTTGGTCCGTGTCATCATGTAAGATCATCCATCATGTCGGTCTCCACCTAGGTCTCGACGCTTTCATCCCTTATTGAACTACATTGCCCCTACGCTTTCACGTAGGCAAGGTTGGGCATTTTATCCTCCCCCGGGGCATTTATTTGTCGCGTGTTCTGTCCTTCATCATCGGTTTCCATTGTCTTCTTTCCACTTTATCCATGGTCTTTTCCATGAACTACAAGGGCTCTATGCTTTCATGTAGGCAAGGGTAATCTCTGATCAGCCCCTGAGCCCCTAGGTCTTTAAGTTGTGTCTTGTCTCCCTTGTGTTGTGTCATCAAGTTATGCCTTTATCTAGCTGGTGCTTAACAAACAAGACACATTTGTACCAACGAATCTAATCAATTTTGAATATCCTATATCACATCGATCTTTTTGCCTGGTATCCATCATAGGTCTCATCAAGATACATCCTTCCTAACATACCTCATCGATTCCATCTATCCCTTTGATCCTATGGCAATGGACATTTGAAATTGATTGTGATATTTTGATGCTTTTGGTTTTGTTTATCATTTCGGCTCCCTATCATCACTTATCGAGGCCACCATAATCCATCATATTATGGCATGTTTTTATTGGTCCACATAGGTGCATATCTTGATCTTTTCTTTGATTGTGTCTTCTTGGTTGTCCCACATAGTAACCGCCAAGATCCTTGAGGTCTTGTGTTATGTTGGGGCATCCTTTTGTGCTTGTGGTTATCTCAATACTGGACCTGAACAAGGTTTTCATGACTTTGGGGTATTGGGATAGCTTTCTTGTCTGACGTGTTTGTCTCATGCATTAGAAACTAATTTACTTCAGTCCTCCATACCTTGGTGTATAGTGTCTTATGCTATAGCAAAAACCAGTGCTCTAAAGATGGCAAATTGAATTAGGATTGCATTTTCATAATCATTGCATTAACACTCACCCTATGGTTTTGGTTGTGCAAATACTTTCCCCCATTCTTTTCCACTCTTCTCAGGATACTGATACCTTTTTACAGATGCCACATGACATCCATCTTCACAATCACCACATACCCACCTCCCATTATCATGTCAGTTCTTATTGGCACTTATGGTCGTGTGTTATTTCCTCTAAAATTACAAAAGTACTATTCCATATATCCATCGTCACCTGTACCATGTGTTAGGTCCATACATACATCGCCACCTACATCACAAAGTGTTAGACGCATAATGCATCACATCCTACATATATAAAATATCTATACAAAATCCATCATACACATGTACATACATGACAAATAAGTCAACTAGGCATCCATATATATATAAATCATCATAGATCCCATAGGTACACACAACATATCACCATGCGCATATCATATCACCATGCATCAATAAAACTATTCATATTCCATAAGTACATATATTCAATCATCCACATGAACATCTCAATAAACCAATGCATAAGTATACATAAACATAAGCATAATTATTTATATAAAATCATTCATATTCCAATCATCCATGTGAACATCCCATATCATGAACATGAGCATAAATAAACCAACACATGAGCATAAATAAACCAAATGCATCCATCCACATAAACATGTAATAATCACCCATCATAAAAGGAAACATACTACACGGTGTCAATAAGAACTATCCCATATCAAAATAATATAATATCTGTCACATGTCCATCATACATCACATGATAAAATACAAAATCTAGAGATATGGAACATCTCTAATCTCTGTCCATAAATCTTGCACACTCCATCCTGTATCTGTCAAAAAATCAGTAGCCTGTCACCTCCCAAATGAACTCCCCACATCTGATCTTTGTGGAGACTCAGGTCCTGCTCCTCTGCCTGGTGAAACACCTAGTGAATCACTATAACCACGAGTCTGCATCCCCAATGACTGAGATGGCACTGACATCTGAGGTGTCTGCTTGGTATAACGGAATGTCCGCTGTGCCGGATCAAGGAATGCAAAATAATATGCAGCCATCCAAAAACCTACCTCCCTCATTCTCTCCCCTCAATCTGCAACCTTGACCTGAGCAGCATTCCGCTCGTGACGATACCTGTCTCAGTCCCTAGTAATAGCTCTCCTCTCCTCCTCCCATGCCTCCTACACCAACCGGCTCTGTGCCAATTCTGCCTGTAATCTGTCCCTCATCTCCTCCACAGCCACTGCCCGTGCCACCGCTGCATCCCTCTCTCTCTCCATAATCTGCACATCTACTCCTGGCATCCCACCCACACCCTGACCTGTCGAAACACAAGCCATCACAGCATCCCTCTCTACCTATAGGGCCTACATTCGCATCTCTGCTGCATCCCTCTCCCTCTCAGCCCCCTGCACCCGAGCCCCTACTACATCTCTATCCCTCTGGAGAGCCTGTGCCCACAACTCCGTCGAATCCCTCTCTCTCCGGAGAGTTGCTACCTCTGCTACTGCCTCATCTCTCCCCCTCCAAAATGACTGTATCTCCACCTCTGCCACAACTCTCTCACTCTGAATACGTGACTATGTCGTATCCCTCTCTGCCTCCATCACCTGTACCTGCGCCTGTGCTGCGTCCCTCTCGGCCCGCATAATGCATGTCTGCTCTACTGCCATGGCCTCCCTCTCCTGCATCAACCCCATATCTCCAAGTGCCTACTCAAGACAATGTACCCTATCCTAAAGCTCATCCCAGTCCTGTTGGAGATCTCCTAACTGCTGACTAGTACATCCTGCTCCCTGATCAGCTCCCTGCTCTGTCCTCCCCTCTGGCTCCCTCTGGCCTGTAAAACCACGGCCTCTGCCTATAATCTATCACGGTCCCATGTTATACTAGTCAACTCACCTTGTATCCTTTGTACCTTTGCCTGTGCCCTGTCTCTCTCCTCCACCGCTCCCCCAGCTCGAAAACCGTGTTCTCATAATCTCTCAATGACTCCCACTCTACTCTGGCTAGCTCGGCCTCAAGAGCCCTCACTCTCTGCTCTACCATCCGTACTCTCGCCTCTGCTCCTCTCGCCTACACAATGGAATCCTTCGGTACATAAAAAACTAAATCTAATGACTCTGCTGCTGCAACATCCTCCACCGCCACATCCCTATCTACATCCATCGCATCCTCCTTCCCAACCACCTGCTCTGTCTCCTCCCCAACTACCTGCTCTGTCTCCTCCCCAACCATCACATCCTCCTCTCTAACCACTAGCTCTATCTCATCCTCCCCACCTGCTGGCTGCTCCCTATCCCCCTGCCCCTATCCCTCCTCTTGGTCCTCCATAATCTGGAGCACCCGAAATCATCTCCCCTCTCCCTGTATCTCAACCACGAATTAATGTTGTGGTGACCTCCTCCTCCTCCTCTCTACTCTTCAGCTCCTGCTGAGCCTCATGACTCTCTACAGTCGGTCAAACCTGTAACCGTTGCGGCTGCCCATGTCATCCTACTACAAACTATCTCCTCCCTTCCTCTACCACATCCCTCACACCTACCACCTCCACATCCACCATATCATCCACATCTATCACCTCCTCCACCCTTTGCTCCCCCTGGGCTCTCTATGGCTGCCCCTCTCTCGCTGTTGACCCTCTCAGTCCACCCTCTACTCCCCTTGGGCCCTCTGTGCTTGCCTCCTCTCCCGCTACCGACCCTCTCTCTGGCCTCGTCTCTGATGTCTCCTCCTCCTCCTCTCTGCTCTGCCTGCTCTCTCTCATCCCCCTCGAACTCCTCCTGTCTCCCCTCGTCTACCACTGCCACCTCTCGTCACTGCTACTCCCCTCCTCTCCTCTCCCTCAGTGGTCTCTGCTCATCCACTGGACCGACACCCGCTACCCTCAAAATACGCTAAACATGCATAATCCTCTCCCATAACCTGTTCTGGAACCACCTCCGGTACCGCTTGGTCACCACTGGCACCTGCTCTCCTCCCACCCTCCCTAGATAAGCCATCTGTCCTACTGCCATCCATGATGTCCTGGCTGTTACTGGTGATATGCGACCTCCCTATGGTAGCTCTCTACTATACCGCTGGAACATGATAGGCACCATCAAAATATCCTGTATCACCCCAAACTATCTCAGCACTCTGTCTGGTCAATGAGACTCTACTATGCATGGTAAAGTACCAATAATAAAACATAGGCTCAGAAAATACCCCTCATAACTCCTCATATATGTCCATCCTCTGAACTGACATGTCCTATATGGCCGCCACTCTATCTCCCCCGAACGCAGATCATCAAAAGCTCTCCTCCACCCCTCCATCTCCCCCTGCATATCATAGCGAAAAACCCACCCTCTCCTCCCCATACTCCCAAGCCACGGGCTCACGGTCATCCACTGTCCCCCTCCTCACCACTACCAGCCTTGTCACGACAATATGCTCCCATGCCCAAATCTACAGTAGTGTCACATGTGTCACACTCGATACCTCCCGATAGCAAATCCCATGCATATCTCTGTATAGCTATGCCAATACACATGAACCCCACGAAAATGGTCCTCCCGCCACTCGACAATGTGGCGGATCACCTCCATATAGCGTAGGTTATATAACCGTCTGCTCTGATCTGGTAACAATATCCCACTAATCAGTCCGCACAGGAATAATGGTAAAGCTGGCACCCCTACTGCCAGACACCTATCCAAATCCAACTGCCCCTTCACCAGGGGTAGCCTCACATGACCAAACAAAACTCTTAAGGTCTCCTGTAACTCTGCCCCTCTGGACATCACCTCGCTCACTAACAGGTTGGCAATCGGGAGTCTCAAGATCTGCCACACATCCTCTAACGTCATGGTCATCTCTCCCGTAGGGAAATGAAATGTCGATGTCTCTGAGCTCCATCTCTCTATCAATGCTGTCAACATCACCGAATGTGTTCTAACCACTGGAAACTCAATACAATTCCCTAAACTTGCGTGATCCAACACCACCTGATCCTCCCCATTCATCATTGCTATCATCACCGTCATCACCTCGGACAGTCACTCATGCACTCGTAACTACTCAAAGCTCTACACACACAACCACTTTACCATTAGTCCAGTTTTTCTCTTTTTTCTCTTACTTCTTGCTTTTTTTCTTACCTTTGCCCTTTCCCCTTGTTGGATTAAACTTCCCCCCTGATTGGGTGGCCCTGCTTGGCTGCAGCGGAGCGGATTCACCCTGCCGCAGAGGGGCGGCTCCGCCCTAACCATAGCGGGGCGGCACCGCCCCTGCCGCAGCGGGGAGGCTTCACCCCCAGTATGGGCCAATACAAGTGCTTCTACATTCGCCACGAGGCTGATCACCGGCCAGGGGTTTGCCCGGCCTGGGGCTGTCACCTCTACGGGCGCCTCATCCCCGGGGAAGCGGGATCACCCGTGTAGCGAGGCGGGCCTCGCCAAGTGACCACGCTACGGGTCAGCCTGACCAGGGGTTTCTGCAGCCTGGGCGGGGCTATGCCCCGCCCCATACAAGCCTAAGGCCACACTCGACGCTAGCTGGAGGATCGCCATTGCCTAGGCCTGGAGTTTGGCGAGACCACCTGTTGGGCGACCCTCCATGACCCCAGCAAGCCCGCCTCCCAGCAAAGAAGTGGTGCCCTGACTTGGGGCGGCTACACCCTGACCTAGCTTTTAGCCCCCCCCCCAATTTTTCTAATAAATTTGCCTTTTTTTTTACAAAACTAATTTCGACCCATTTTTCTAAATTTTCTCCCCAACCAAACCCACATTTTTAAATTTTAACTTTTTATATAAAAAGTGCATAAATTCAATATGTGGGTTTCTATTACTACTCACATGTTGTCTGCCTGCGCCCCCGCTATACAATGCATGAACCTCATCCGCCCGGTGCACGATCGCGGTGTCATTGTCTGTCGACAACGTTTCTCCTCGTCCACTTTCACTCCTCTACTCTCTTCCTCTCAACTGCTAGAGTGCAAATGACTAATGTAATTTTTAAAATTACCTTTTTAACACCTTCCTCCCAAAAGGTATTTTTTACCTTGTATTTAACTTTTTATTCCTCTAACTAATCCCAAACTTCTCAAGGCTGCCATTTGCACACCGTGCGTATGATCACCTCCATTCAAAAATAAAAACTGCTTAATTTTTTAGCTCTATCCAATGGTGTCCTTCTTTTCTTCCTATTGAGACGTTGCCCGGGGACCCCCTTTTTCCTTGATCGCCCTCTCTAGGGGGCATACCCTCTTACCATTCCTCCATTCCTTTAGCCTGGTCATTGGGGCATCATTAACCTTTTCTACATTAGGGGAATCACCATCTATCACCTCTTGCCTCATTCACATTTTATTTTTCTTCGAAACACTATTATCCTAACAATATTTTGAAGAGGGGCAAAATGTAGACATCTAAATTTAATCACTTCCATATGATTAAATTTATTGCCTTTCTGTCTATCGTATTAATATTAATTTATTAAATTAATATTACACCTTTTGTCTCATATCAGTAAA
Source organism: Sequoia sempervirens (assembly GCA_007258455.2). Classification (NCBI taxonomy): domain Eukaryota; kingdom Viridiplantae; phylum Streptophyta; class Pinopsida; order Cupressales; family Cupressaceae; genus Sequoia; species Sequoia sempervirens. Next base: position 442,305,477 of record VDFB02281492.1, read on the forward strand.
GTATTTAATTTAATAATTAATACTTTATCTTTCACCCTATTCCTCTCTAAATTAAATAAATACGCTAATTTATTTAATTTAGTCATTTTTACCCTTTTGATTTAAAAATCAATTTAAAATTTATCACTTTCTCTTTTCTTGTCACATCCTCCATAACCTTGCCCTAATCTAAATTAAATTAATTAATTCATGATTATGATGGGCATCCTCTTAATCAAATATTAATGTCACATCCTCCTACATTTTCCACTTTCCTCTAATTTTCCATTAATTAGTCTAACCCAATGTTTGCAGAACCTTAACCAAGGTCATTAGCTAGATTTAGCACCACTTTTTAGCCAACCTTTGCATTTACCTTCTTTTGGCACTGGACCCCTTTCCCATTTGAATTTTTAATTCACATTTATTTGTCCTAGATTCCCCTTCTTTATATGTAAATTTTTAATTCACATTCCATCTTTCCAAGGCTTCTAGAACCTTGGACTTGTCACAATCTCCACATGTGACCAAGTCCCACCTTTTTGGAGCCCACCTTTTATCCTCTAGATCATCCTAGGAATGTGAATTTTTAATTCACATTTATATCCCCAACCACCTTTCCTTTTCCCATGTATATTTTTGAGGAATTCCAAAATTTCTCAAATGTCCCTTTCACTCCCACTTGGGGACAAGGAATCCCTTTTTAAGGAAATCTCCTCACTCCCCAAGGTGCATGTCCTTCCTCCACCTCATGTACCTTTTTGACACCTCACTTACACCTTATTTTTTCTTGGCCACTTCACCATCCACATGTCAAGATGTGAGGGCTTGTGGGTTCTCAACCCACCATAGCCCTTCATCTTGGCCTTGTTACAGCAATCTTGACCGTTGAATTCTTTAGAGAATTCAAATTCTCCTATAAATAACCCCTCCTCAAGGGAATTTTAGAACACTTATCCATTTGATAACTACATGCTGCCAATTTACATTCTCAATCCTTTACTATCATCTAGCTATCCATTCTAATCACTTTGCACATGGGTATGTGCAGGATCATCATGCAAAAAATAGGCCCTTAAGTGGCAAAAATTTCAAAAAAATCAGTGTTAGGCAACTTGACGTAAATATTTGAATAAGTTATTTATATTATTTCAAAAATATGTAATAATATAATTTGTAGAAAATTGAATGTAGTTTCTAAAATACTAGGTTTATTTAAAATAAATAAAATCTATTTGGTGAAAATTTGAAATTTCAATATAGTAGTACTTAAATTTCGGGAAAAAATAAGAAGTAGGTGTCCGTTGACCACCTAACCATAATAAAAATATAATATTTTTTGTAAGATTTTATATATAATTAGAGGACTCATGTCCAGATGTGATGCATATTTTTTGTAATTTTTTCCAAGTAAATAATTAATGATGAATTTTTATTACAACTTTTAGAAAATATAAAAACTTCGTCTCGACCACCTTAACTTGGTCAAAAATTCATGAAATTTAATTTTTCTTTTTTTAATCCTATAGTATGTGAAGCATAGAATGTGACACATGTTTTGGATTCAAAAAATATGATACCGTTTGAAAGTTATAAATGATTTTCAATCAGCCTATTAATTAGGACTTTAGTCGTAATTCTAATAGAAAATGAATAATAATTAATTATTAAATTCAAATTAAATCATAATTTATATTTTTAGAAAGATGAGAATCTCCTCTAAAAACCCTTTTCGTTTCATTAATATTGGGTGAAAAAAAGTCGTCAGCCACATACCCTACAAATATTGCCACTTTTTGGTGCACCATGATCCTGCACATACCCACATTCAATCTTGCATTTAGTCACTCAAGAAATCATCTAAGGAGCACACAAAATCATCCCAAGCGAGGGCCAATTAAGGAGACATCAACAGCAAGGAAGGTGAAATCGTTTGTGTCTTGTTTTGTCCATTTTCCTTCTTGTTTTATCACTCTTTTGGCTAATCTTGAGGTGTCCTTAGTCTTTTATCATTCGCATTTTAAGTTATTTTGCACGTTAGAGTAGGATAAAATTCTTAGGATGACAAAAACAATTCCAAATATTCAATGATCTAAAAAGATACATGGCTGCAAGTGTTGGTTATCCTAGCACACCTTATGCAGATAGTATCTATGGATGATACAATAGAGATGATTTCCAATATGATAATGCTTCTTCTATTACAATTAGTTTATCATTACATAATGCAAATAATGATGAGCTCCAAACAAGTGAAAAAAATGAGCTTTGTTGATCCTATGTCTCTTTTTCAAATATTATCTAACTTGAAGAGGCACAAGGGAGAATCACCATATGATTTGTTTACCAGGTTTTTGGATTCTTGTTGGAAGTCCCAACAAAATTCAAACTTGAGGATTCAACGTGCATTGACTTGTTTTGTAAAATCTTTTAGTCAGGGTTGAGTACCTTACAAAAAGAGTTGAAGCCTCATAGTTTTTATCAGGTACTTGATTAGATAGAGATTGTGGAAGGATCCCAATGAGATTATGTGCAAAATATGATGTCTCAAAATGTTGATAGCAGTTTTTCTATTGAGCAAAATAAAAACATGATGCACATACGGGTGTGTGCAAGAAGTTGAGTCCACTTTTTGGCCAAAAAGTGGAAGTGTTTTCCCTAATTTTCAGTATTTGACACATTTGACCTTAAAATTTGAAGCACTTAGAGATGAAATCTTTAAAGAAGTCACTAATCATAAAATGTAGTGCTCGAAGTCTAGTTTCCAAATATATAATTTATTTCAATACCCAGATTGTACAAATTGAGTTTTAATAGGAATTTCTAAAAACCACTGTTTAAAAGTCATTTTTTTTACCATACCATGCATGTGTACGACATCCATATTTTGACTTAAATTATCGTATTTTTCTAAATTCTTTTGGGAAAACTTTTATGACTCACTGAAGTTGTTCTTGATATTTTTTTGTAATTTTTTATTGAATATTTTTTTTGTTAGATTTTTATTAGGCAGATTTGTTGTTTTGAAAAATTGTCATGTACTACATGCATAAGATGACCTAAACTTATCATTTTCTATTTTTTTTTCAAATTGAAAAGAATTGTCTGAAGTTTGTTCTCATGCAATCCGTTCATCAAAATGTTGTGTTGATCAAAAGTTATTAAAATAGTAAAAAACTCTGATATTTAAAGTTTATGGACCAATTTTATTAGAAATTAATTGAAAAATAGAAAAAATAATTCAATTGAAAAAAAAAATACATATTTAGAATCTGCATTGTTTCATCTAAAATGGGTTTTAATTTTGTCAAAAAATTTTGCAAAAAAGGTCGTCAGCCATATGTCCAAAGTTGGTCATTTTCTTTGACATTGTTAGGGCCTTCAACTTGTAGGTCAAACTAGGTTGAAGGCCTAGGTTTGGACTTCCAATGCTTTTCCCAAACCAAAAACCTTGACAAAAACCCGACCACGATGCAAAACAAAATTCAAATTTAAAAAAACAGGATCCTGATTATAAAACGGGATCCCGTTTATTAATAAATCGGATCCCGTATTATAATCAGGATCCCGTTCCCATCCGACAGTATTCAGACTATTGTAAATGGAATGGGATCCCGTTACCTTTACAACGGCTCTGACATTCAATGTCGGTGAATGGGATCTCGATTATAGAGCGGGATCCCACTTATTAATAAATAGGATCCCATTTTATAATCGAGTTCATGTTTTATAGTAAGTAGGATCCCGTTTATTTTTTTTAAATACACTGTGCAAAATTACTGTGAAGTCTACAACTTTGCAACTTCATATGTACGGCCGAGAGCACTAAAAATGAATTATTTTTCATAATTTATTGTATTTACAAGTGGTGAAATTGATTTTTGGTTGATTTTATCAAAGGGAGCATCAACTACACCATTTTTGAAGTGAAATTGTGTTATTTTTGTGCTTGTTTGGAGGAACAAAAGGTTTCAATTTGCAATATGGATTGAATTTTTCAAAGGAAGCGTGAAGAAAACAATTTTTAAAGTGGAATTGTGGTAGTTTTCTACTTGTTTTGATGAACAAAAGAGGAAGAATTTTGTCCTAATAGGTATTCAACTTCCAATTTGGATTGAATATTTTGAAGTATTTCACTATTAACATTCATTTGTGCTTGAGAATTTTATAATTATGGGAGATAAAACTTGTAATAAGAGAAGAAAGGCATTGACTCCTCAACAAGTTGAAGCAAATAGAGAAAAGGAGAGACAAAGACAAAGAGAAAGAAAAATGAGAATGAAATCAATGAACGATGGTGGAGCAACCAATTCACCAACTATTGAAGATGAAAACATTGAAGATACTATAGTTGTAGATGAAGCTAATCTGCAAGGATTCAATTTGGAGAATAATATGATTATAAAACAAGTCCTACTATGTCTTCAAATCCCTCTTTGAATATTAAGGAGAATGTTTCAATCTACACAAATCTAGGTACGTCTTCAAATCCACATGTTAGTGAAATGGTAAATTTGTATGTAGAAGTTTTACAAGATGTTGGATTTAATGATGTTGACATTAACTATATTCAGAGAGATGAAACTTTTATAGAATTTGTTGAAAACAAAAAATAAAAATCTTTTGTTGCAAATGAAAATCAAAATAATCATTTTCTTGAAAATGAAAACAAAACCTATATTTTTGATGAAAATGAAAAACGTTTTGTTGATGAAAATGAAGATGAAAATGAAAATGAAAACCATTTTGTTAATGAAAATGAAAATGAAAAGTGTTTTATTATGAAAATGAAGATGAAAATGAAAATGAAAACCATTTTGTTGATGAAAATGAAGATGAAAATGATGATGAAAATGAAAATGAAAACCATTTTGTTGATGAAAATGAAAATGAAAACCGTTTTATTGATGAAAATGAAGATGAAAATGAAAATGAAAACCGTTTTGTTGATGAAAATGAAAATGAGAAGCATTTTGTTGATGAAAATGAAGATGAAAATGAAAATGAAAACCGTTTTGTTGATGAAAATGAAAATGAAAATGAAAATGAAAACCATTTTGTTGATGAAAATGAAGATGAAAATCTAGAATGTGATGTTGAATTTAATGAAAATACTTTTTTTAAATTTGGAAGTGGTGTTTTCGATAATCTTCCTGGTCAAATTTCTTGGAGGAAAATAAGAACACATGCGAATAGAATATACACCAAATTCTTTTATCGTAAAAAAATTGTATTTCAATGTCAACTAATGATGCAATTGATGAGAATGCAAAAAATGAGGAAAGTAATGAAAAGGTTAGGATTTTATATTAAACCAAAAAGAAAAGATCAATCATTAAAATATGTTATGTCTACTATTGCTAGTGCCATTCAATCTATTGGGAAAAATAGTTGATCTAAAGATAAAAACACAGCAAGAAGAGCTATAACTACTGCTATAGTTAATAAAACAACTTTGCATAAAAGAATGGTAAGCAATATTAGTGAAGTTTTAAAAATGCATCCTAAAACATTACTAAGAGCGGAAAAAAGAAGAGAAAGTATATAAAATGATCCTATCAATCAATGTTGGAGTTTTAGTGGATGACTACTGAGGTCTGATATAAAATTGAATGTTGAAATTAAATCTTTGATCAAAAAATATTGGCATGATAATACTAGGGTTTCATCTAATGCTAGATATGTTTTAAAATTAAGGGTGGGGTCCAAAGTTCACGATCCTCACCCAAAACGCCTATTAGATACAACAAAAACTAAATTTTATAGAAAATTTTGTAGTGATTCAGTGTTACCTAGTAATATTAAAATAAGTCAAAGGTCTTTTGAAAAATGTAAACCCTGGTATGTAAAAATTAATAAGTAATTAATATCTTATTGTTGTAAAATGCATGTTCAATTTCGTTATTTTTATGATGTTTTTCGATATATACATTGTACCTTGCATTCTAACATGATTATACAGGATTGTGGTATTGATATGCCACCTGAAGCAATAAAAGAGTTTATTTTAGGTTTGTTTTGTGAAAAATCTAATGATAAATTATTTTATTTAAGTTCTTGTATTTCTGGACAATGCATTAACTGCAGAAATCTTTTTTTTTTAAGAATTTGTTTGCATGAAAGTGTTGATCATTATTTTGGACAACAATTAGTAGATGTCAAAAGATTTAGGAATGTTCACTATTCTTTAAAAGATCGAAAAATAGGAAAGCGTTGTGATTTAGTTATAGAAAAAAGTTAGTGTGCATGCACTTATGAGTGAATTTAATAATAAAATTGTACCAAAATATGTTATGCACTCTAAACATACTCGATGGCTTGATGGTTAAGTTCACGCATGTAGAAACACATTTCCAATTGGTACTATACTTTCAGTGGTTGATTTTGTAGAGAATTATACTTTTGCTTCGCAAGAGGAAATTCAATCTCAATATTATAATTCAGTGCAAGTAGCTATGTTTGTCCATATTGTTTATAGACATGCAAATGATAGCATTGAGGATGATAGAAATTTTTTGAGGGAGTATCATTTTTATTTGAGTGACAATCGGTTACACTCATCAGAGTTTGTTCAATATTATTTTAGTATATTTTATAGAAATTTAAGAGAAAGAGGAATCCATATGAAAAGACACCTCATATGGTTAGATAATTGTACGGGGTAGTTCAAAAATTCTAGAATGTTCTATTGGTTAAGTAGGGTTCACAAGGAACTTAATGTTGAACATATATGGAGTTTTTTTGAAGCTGGGCATGGTAAAGGAGAACATGATGGAGCTAGTGCGTGTGTTAAAAGAATTCTTGCTAGAGAACAATTAAAATTTGAGGATTCAGTAAAATTTAAAAATGCACATGAGATTGTGGATTGGTGTAATAGAAGATTATCTACACCTAGTTTGAGTGATTACTCTATAGTTCATCAATTCTTTTGGTTGGTGGAAGAAGAGAACATTGTATCTAGAGTTGATTGTGAGACAATTAGTGGATCTACTAAATGGCATTCATTTAGGAGTGCAACAACAAGCACATGGACTATCTGGACAAGGGAGCTTGTATGTTTTTGCCATTTTTGTATCTCAGGAGATTGGGAAGCTTGTGAAAATACAGACTGGGTTGAATAGTGGGAGCAAAGATCATTGACACCTGTAGAAGCACATAATCAATATGAAAGAACTATTGAAGAAAATGATCAATTGTTTGCATTTGAAGATTATGATCATGTTTCAGACCTTGTACAAGAAGGTAATTTTAATTTAATTTATTTCATTTTATTTTTCTTTATTAAGTTATTTTTTAATAATAAATTAGTTATATGGATATGCACAAGTTATTAAATTGAATTTTGTTGGTAGGTCATGTGTATGCAGTTATTGCACCTAAGGGGAATGAAGAGCAAACAAAATATTGGTTGGCTCATTGTGTGGAAACTAAACATAAGTTGTTAACAGCTCGAGAAGATGATGATGGCTTTCATTATCCAACAGGTACGACAATCCCCTTAAGACACCTCCTTAAGAAAATTTTGATAACAAGTTTTAGATCCCCTTAAGTAATTTTTTAGACCAAGTCTTTGATCCCCTTAAGTAAATTTTGAGAAGTTATTTGATGATGGTTTTTGAACATGTTTTCCAATAGGATCAGTGGTGGTTGTTGGTACTTGGCTATGAAAATACTTGAGAAGAAAGAATGGTCTACTTGCATTTGAAGACTATGAAACACATAAAAAGATTATGCATTATTCACATTTGGTGATGGCAACAAGTATAAAACTAGAGCGGTATCATGGAAGACCTTCAAAAAAATTGCTATGGTCAATTTCTATGGAAGAGCATGAGGCAATCATAGATGCATTGCAATAAAGAGAGGATGCAGATGGTACAATGGATTAAGTAAATACAGGTAAATATAGTTTTAGTTGTATTTTGTCCTTTTAAATATATTAAATATATGTTTTGACATTGGTCAAGTGTGTTATTAGTTGAAATTGATTAAAATTGTTCTTTTATATATCCTTAAAGCATAATTATAAAAAGGATCTAGTCCATGCAAATTCAACCTAGACAACATGGAATACTTGGTAAAAATAGGTAATTATCAGTTAAATTATATTTAAATACATGTTTTGATTACATATTAATATTGCTTGGACATTAATATTTAAAATTGATTTATTGCCATTTTCTGTATCCTAAAGCCATCATTGCATTGATCTCATACTTTGAAACAGGATGCCTGGATTCAACCTACAAACATGTGTGGAATAATTTTAAATGCAGGTACTTGAGTTCTGTACATATAGATAGTTTTATATAAATTAAAATATGTATATTTTGATGATTTCATTGATATTGCTTGTACCTTTTTGATATCAGGTGGTGTGAAGACCTACTACATTCTAGCCATGAGTTTGAGATGTTCTTCATATGGCATATCCAAATTTTGTAAACAACATTTTGAGATGACATATATGTACATACATACTTAGAAAATTAAACATACTCTATGTACTTCTATGTATCAAATCAATATTCTATATATTTAGGCATATTATGACCCCTTAATACATCCCCTTAAGACATTCTATTATGACCCTTTTAGACATCCCCTTAATTAACATGTTCTATTATGACCCCTTTAGACATCCCCTTAAGACCCCTTAAGACATCCCTTAATTAACACATTCTATTATTACCCCTTTAGACATCCCCTTAAGACATCCCCTTAAGACATTCTATTATGACCCTTTTAGACATCCCCTTAATTAACATGTTCTATTATGACCCCTTTAGACATCCCCTTAAGACCCCTTAAGACATCCCCTTAATTAACACATTCTATTATGACCCCTTTAGACATCCCCTTAAGACATTATAACCCCTTAAGACATCCCCTTAAGACTTTCTATTATGACCCTTTTAGACATCCCCTTAATTAACATGTTCTATTATGACTCCTTTAGACATCCCCTTAAGACCCCTTAAGACATCCCCTTAATTAACACATTCTATTATGACCCCTTTAGACATCCCCTTAAGACATATTATAACCCCTTAAGACATCCCCTTAAGACGTTCTATTATGACCCTTTTAGACATCCCCTTAATTAACATGTTCTATTATGACCTCTTTAGACATACCCTTAATTAACATGTTCTATTATGACCCCTTTAGACATCCCCTTAAGACGTTCTATTATGACCCTTTTAGACATCCCCTTAATTAACATGTTCTTTTATGACCCCTTTAGACATCCCCTTAAGACCCCTTAAGACATTCCCTTAATTAACACGTTCTATTATGACCCCTTTAGACATCCCCTTAAGAAATCCCCTTAAGACATTCTATTATGACCCCTTTAGATACCCCCTTAAGATGTCATTATTTGTTTTGACAACTTATAAATTAGTGTTAGATGAACTATTATTTCTAGTATTTATTAATGCTTTTATTCTCTAATCTTCTATGGTATTGTTATGGTTAGGATTAGAATTTTAATTAGAGTTAGAATTGAACCCTAATTCTAACTGTAATACTAATTGAACCCTAACCCTAACCCTTATTAGAACACAACCCTTATTGAACCCTTACCCTATCCTAAAATTAATCCTATCCCTAAGCCTTGTTGTATCTAACCCTAATTGAAACCTAACCCTAACTCTAGCTGTGTCCTAATCCTAACCTTTACCCAAAGCTTTATCCTATAACCCTAACCTTAATCCTAATCTTAAAGTAACCTTAATCTTAATTGAATTCTAATCCTAATTGAACCCTTTTGAACCCTAACCCTAAATCTAACATTGATCTAACCCTATGCTAACCATTACTCCAAGCTTTATCTTAGAATTTTGATTGAACCCCTATCCTAACAAAGTCATAATCATAATCATAACCCAATTGTAAATAATAATGATGTTATATAATTTTTTCATATGATAAAGTTATATGTGAATATAATTCTTAATTACATTTATTTTTAAATATAGATATGCTAGCTTTAAATATATTGCTTTAAAATTTTATTTTGTGTAATAATAAATTTATTATATTTTCTTTGTATTTAATTTTATAATTTTAAATTGATTTTATATGTCCATTTATTATGAAAAACTTATCTATTTAAGTTGCTATATTTTTGTACAATAAAACCTTTAGTAAAGCTTTAAAATTTTAATATTTATTTACATATATATGTTAATTTTGAATAAAATAGAATATTAGGGATTTTTCCTTTTTGAAATTTTCTTAATTTTTTAAAAAATATTGAAGATTTGTTATGTTGGAAGATTTCTACTATTCATGTACAGTGTTAATTCATGTGTATTTTGAGCAATCATTATTATAGTTGAAGATTATTTTGATTTTATAACTTTTTTTTCCTTTTTGAAATGTTCTCAATTTTTCCTATAGTTAAATTTGACATGTTAAAGACTTTCATTACCAACTTGATATTAATCTAAATATGCAGTAATCCAAAGACTTTACATTCACATGATTATTTCCAAATAATATTAAAATAATAACTTATGTAGATTTTGGAAGTGCATCTGCACATTTTAAGCATAAGATCCATGTGCACTTGACCGATATTTTAACGCAATTCAGGTTTAGACCCTAAATTTTTGGTATATAAATAGATTGCTTTTGTTTGTAAATTATGATTTATTGACTGATTATTGTAAATATTAAAATGTCCTATATTAATCCATGCATGAGATCACTAAATTTCACATTAATGTCCTATATAATTGTCTTGACTATGAACATAAAATGCATAAATGTACATGTGTAAATTAAAATTTCAAACAATAATAGAGTCCATAATTTATGTAACATATTAAGTGCATGAAACCAATTTATTAAGCGTACATGAAATAAAGTCCAACGGAGTACATGATAAACAAGAAATATAGTCCATGAAATAAACAAATATAACACATAAAATCACATATTTCTAGGTCATGTACTGTCTCTATAATCAAGAGACCTCTTCACACCATGCAGACTATGTGGATGACCTAAAACACTCTGTACATAAGAGAAAGATGAAATTAGATGTAAGACAATAAAAAATGATTTAATGACAATTTAATTTATAATCCATCATAAAATTAAATTACCATCATATCTATCTAGATGCTCTGGTGCCTAAAGAAACCTCTAAATTCTCTAAATCAATCTACATAAACAAGACAAATAAATTCAAAATTAGATGTACAACTCTACAATTAATTTTTTTTAATTCAATTTAATTCAAAATTTATCATATTTTAATTGTACCGTATTCTGAGGTTGTGCACTAGGCTCTTCTCTAGGACTGTCTGTACATGCTCAACTACAAGATGTGTCTCATGCTATAAAAGAAAAAGAATATATGAAAATATTATATTATGTATATATTCAATTTAAAATTTATAATTCACTTTAAATATAATAAAAAAATTAAATTACCATTTGATCTAAAACCTGCTCTACATGTCCTCCTAGTGGTGTAACTATGTCTGGGTCAGGGCTAAAAGTTGCACTAACAAAGTCCTACAAGATCAAAATTAAAGCATGTGCAATTGAATTAGGTTAATATATACATATATATTCAATTTTGCACATTTTTTGTAGTAAGTTTTGTAAACAACCTGGAAATTAGTGGCCTCATGAGTAACTGCAACATCAAATGTTTGCCCAATTCCCATTCTTATTGTGGTATCAACATAGACATTTAACGCTTATAATATTTACAAGTGTACATGCATGCGTTTCATATATCTAGTGAATTCAAAAATCATAAAATTGTAACTATACTAATGTAAACTTTAAACAAATTTACAATATGAATGTACTTGCCCCTGATCTATGATGCTCAATAGTGGAGGAGTGCTTGACAATCCCTTAGGAGAAATCGATGTGGATACCGATTGACTCACCTAAACCAACATGAATATTTGAAACATATATGTGATTCAATTATAAATTTAAAACTCAAGTTAAATAATTTATGATTTCATACATAATTTTTAAAATTGAAATCAAAATACCCCATAAGGGTTGCCAAGTATGACCGGTGTTGATGTATGTTCTTGTGGAACAGATGATTTCCCTTGCATCGTTAGAGTCATCTGTACACCAAAAAATTTGATTGTTAAAATGTATTGCAAACTTTTATTTGATATATACAACCATAAAAATTATTATAAAATGAACGTACATCTAGATGCCTACTTATACCTATGTCGTAGTGTCCTCAAGGTGATGTTCTACTATGAGAAACTCTACAAATGAACTGATGCGACCAGATGAACCACCAGAATCTCCTTGTCCAGCTGAACTAGGTGTGGCCTGATAAGGTCCATAGCATACTTGATGACAACTAGTACATATATGGGGGATGGGTCTCGAGACTCCTGGAGCGGTACTCAAACCAACTCCATAAAAAAATCCTCCATCATCATCATTGTCTCTATGCTCCCCACTCACTATCACAGAAGCGTGCTGATCAAGGTCTCCTACGAGTGTACTAAGGGAACCTAATGTTGAGACCAAAGCTTGATGATGTACAGGTGCAGGAATGGGAGGACTAGGAGCAACAACAAGGGGTTGTGCATGCACGGGGTGTCGGGGATCAACCCTTGCCCCTAATATCTATTGTGGAATGCCGCCACCAACACCCTGAAATGATCTAAAATCAAAATAATTGGGATTTTTCCCCAAAATAAACTCTACATACAGTTTTCTCAAAAAATACAATGGGAACTCCCAATTAGCATGTGGGGGACTATCAAAAACCATATACCATTGATCCCAAAAATGTGCACTCATTTGTGGATGTATGCACCACCTCATGGATATTCTAGATTTGTTGGGTGGAATGGGTTGTCGAGTAACGGGGTCAAGAAATTAGGGGGCTAGATGGGCATTCATTATTTTAAGGTCTAATATTTGTTTGTAAGAGAGACCATCAAAATAAAATTGTCTCATTTGTTCTCTGTCTCGTATATGCCTATCAAGATCCGAATCGATCATCCTAATGGAATCAACAATGTTTTTCATTGCAGATGAGAAACGTCTCACATGTGGAGGAATCAATGCTTGACTCTGCATAGCATTGATTTTATTTTGTAAGGATGCAAATTGATCATTTATTCATGCTCTCAAGTGAGCCTCATCAAATGCCATAGGTGTTGGAGGTGGCATATGAGGGGGAGGGGGAGGTGGAGGTGGAGGTGGAGGTAGAGGTGGAGGGGGGTGAGGTGGATCTGGCTATGGTTGAGGTGGTGGGTTGATGATATCATCAATGTTAAAATCATCCATGATATGCTTGATATAAATGTGCATCTACAATAAATCATACAAAATAGTCCATGTGCATACATATATTAAGATCATATATTTAATTGAAATAGTATGAGCAACATATATATTAAGCTCATATATTTAATTGAAATGCACATATATATACATTGATTTTTCAACTCAAGAGCATGTCCATACAAAATTAAAAATTAAATGTATGTACATGTACATTTAAAATAAAAAATATGATGCATAATTTGCATGTGTACCATAAATCATTAAACTAAACTATGTAAATACATACAAATTTCAAAATTTCAGAACTATATATACAAATTTTTAATACATGCACATACATACTAAACAATAAACTTTAAACATTCACAAAATCTAATTTTATGTCTAACAAACACACACACACATATATATATATATATATATATATATTACAATTTTTCAGCAGGAGAAATCATGATCTAGTAGATAGTCATAAAATATATACTATTATATACTATTCATTATAAGTTCATAAATTCCACCAAATTCATTAATCCATGTCACTAAAAATATCCATCTAGAACCAAAATCATAAATTCATGTCACTAAAAATATCCATTTGGAACCAAATTTATAAATTCATCACACAAAATATCCATCGTTCACCAAATTTATAAATTCATAACTATTTAAGATCATTGTTTTAATTTATAAACTATTATGGCTCTCTACTATACAGATCTTCATTTCTTTGTGTTTTCCTTTTCAAAATCAGGAGTTATCCTCTCCTTTAGCCATTGTAGATGCTCATCTATGATCCCATCCATAGCCCTGACAACATCAACAAGGGTTTGCATCCTAGATGCGAACATCCTCACAGGAGGTGCGACACATTCTTCATTTTGAATAATGTTGATTTGATCTTGGATGGTTCTAGTAGAAGCATTCATTTGTGCTTGCAAAAGAGCATGTTCATTGATTTCAGGTGGTGGAGGTGGGGGGTTACGAGGTGGAGTGGGCGGAGGTGGAGGTGAAGGTGTTGGAGATGGATGGCGTGGAGGTGGATTGCAAATATTATTGAATGGATCCATGTGATCTTTAAGATATGAGTGAACCTTACATTAGATTTGTAATTTCAAGATGTAAGATACATGTTTAGGAAATACCTTTAAACCATTCAATATAAATGGCCTTAAATAATTGAAATAGGATGATAAAATTATATGTAAGCCTCATTTATATGTCTAGAGCACATGTTACTTGAATGAAAATACTATTAACTATTGATATTGTATAATCTTGTAGGATCCTATTATTGTTAAATTTGGTTGGGCCTTGGGAAACTTTGATCACCAAATTTTAAGAACTGCTTTGATCCCCTTAAGAAATGTCATATTGGAACCCCTTAAGAAAATTGAATTACGATTTAGGGTGACAAGATGGCTTAAGGGGATTTACATCTAGTGAGGTCCTAGGAGAAAATGGCATGGCTCAAGTGAATAAAATTTGGTGAAGCTTCCCAAGGCAACCAAATTTCATTAAGAGCATTTAAAGAAAAAATGATGGCTTTAGGGTTTAGGGTTTATCCTTTAGAGTTTAGGGTTTAGGGTAATATGATAGCTTAAGGGGATTTACATACAGTAAGATCCTAGGAAAAAATTACATGGCATAAGGTAATGAAATTTGGTGGAGTTTCCTAAGGCAACCAAATTTCATTAAGAGCCTAAGAAAAAATGATGGCTTTAGGGTTTACGATTTAGACTTTAGAGTTTAGGTTTTAGGATTTAGATAACTTAAGGGGATATATGTAAGATCCTAGGAAAAATTACATGGCATAAGGGAATGAAATTTTGTGGTGTTGCCTAAGGCAACCAAATTTCATTAAGAGCCTAAGAAAAAATGATGGCTTTAGGGTTTACAGTTTAGACTTTAGAGTTTATAGTTTAGGGTAATAGTATAACTTAAGGGGATATATGTAGTAAGATCCTAGGAAAAAATTACATGGCATAAGGCAATGAAATATGGTGGAGTTGCCTAAGGCAACCAAATTTCATTAAGAGCCTAAGAAAAAATGATGGCTTTAGGGTTTAGGGTTTAGACTTTAGAGTTTAGGGTTTAGGGTAATAGGATAACTTAAGGGGATATATGTAGTAAGATCCTAGGACAAAATTACATGGAAAAAGGGAATAAAATATGGAGGATTTTCCTAAGACAACTAAATTTCACTTTATGATCCTGGGTAGGACAAAATGAATGGTTTAGTGTTTAGGGTTTAGGGTTTAGAATTTGGAATATTTAATGAACTTGCAAGTTAGTGAAGAACATTTTCTTATGGAATAGTTGATTGAGATCTACTCAAATGTTTCAACTGACCAACCTAGATCATGATGGCAACTTTGATCACCAAATTTTAAGAACTTCTTTGATCCCCTTAAGAAAATTGAATTACAATTTAGAGTGACAGGATGGCTTAAGGGGATTTACATATAGTGAGGTCCTAGGAGAAAATGAAATGGCTCAAATGAATAAAATTTGGTGAAGTTTCCCAAGGCAACCAAATTCCATTAAGAGCCTTTAAAAAAAATGATGGCTTTAGGGTTTAGGGTTTAGACTTTAGAGTTCAGGGTTTAGGGTAATAGGATAACTTAAGGGGATGTACATGTAGTAAGATCCTAGGAAAAAATTACATGGCATAAGGATATGAAATATGGCGGATTTTCCTAAGATAACCAAATTTCACTTTATGGTGTTGGGTAGGACAAAATGAATGGTTTAGTGTTTAGGGTTTATATTTTAGATTTCAGAGTTTAGGGTTTACAAAACTTAGGGTAAAATTTTGGTGCCCCTTGGAATATTTAATGAACTTGCAAGTTAGTGAAGAACATTTTCTTGTGGAATAGTTGATTGAGATCTACTCTTGTTTCAACTGACCAAAGTAGATCATGAAATCTCATTCATATTATAATCTTGCATGATCTTATTATTGTTAAATTTGGTTGCCTTGGGCAACTTCACCAAATTTTTAGAACTTCTTTGATCCCTTTAAGAAATTTGTCATATTGGGACCCCTTAAGAAATCGATTTACCATTTAAGGTGATAGGATGGCTTAAGGGGATCTAGATGTCTAGTGAGGTCCAATTTTAGTCATACTATAGCCTCATTGGTTCCATCTAGCTCTGGGTCAAAAGTGTTTACCCCTCTAATAAAAAAAAGTATCATGATGTTAAAAATGAATCAATCTATACATATCACAAAAATAACAATAATCTTAAATGTAACCCATACTCTAACAATAATAGAATGCTAAATGATCCCCACCCCTAACCATATCCTAATTGAATTGCAAACCTAATTGAAACTTAATTAAATTATAACCTTTACCTAATCTTAAATTTATTCCTATATTATATTATATTTAAATTAATTTATATTTGTATTATAATTATATTAATATTTACTATATATTCCTAATTGTAACCTAACTACTTACTACAAGCCTAATTGAATCTTAAGCCTAATCCTCATTAAAACCCCAAGTAAATTGTAACATTACCTATCCTTAATTGTAATCTTATATTATATTTTATGATATTAAATATTCATATTATTTAATATATTATATTAAATATAATATATTAAATAATATAAATATTTAATTATATTTCTTTAATATGAATCATCCTCCTATCTCTAAATTGTAATAATAGCATGTAGTTCCTCCAAATTATTATCATGTACCTCCTCCCTTTCCCATGTAATAGGTGTACCTTGTAGGTGTTAAATGGTTCCATCTTGGTCTCCTTATTGATGCATTTCTATCCTTCCACATAAATCTATATAGTATCAAAATATAGGTAATTTTATGGTTATTGAATCTCTCTTAATTGCTAAAGAATCCATTATGATTGAGGATGGGTGGATTATTATCTAGGATCACATCTTAAAAATCCTATAGAGGTCATGTGGTATGTTTTTCTTAATACATATATTCCCATACAAACCTCTTTCCATGTATTATCAACTCTCCTATATAATAGACACCTTCCTAGATTTAAATTTCATATGATATATATGTACCCAAGTGTTTCCAATTGGAATTGCTATAATTATACTTTTATGGCATTCTAGATATTCAAAATAGTTTTCATAAATCTACCAAATAGACCCATTCTTGACTTTGAACCTACATAATTTTAGGTATGTCCAATGAAAGATTAGGGTCTAGGGTTCATAAATTTAAAATGCTTTAGTGTTATGGGTTTAGATTTTACAGTTTAGGGTCTAGGGTTTAGCAAACTTAGGGTGAAGTTTTGGTGGCCCTTGGCATAATTTAGACTTGCAAGTTAGTGTCAATTGTAATCGATTGTATGCGTTTATATTTATGAATTTGTGAACTAAATTTGCAAACAAACATCAAGATAAACTTTATGAAGTTTAACTATTCTTTAACATATTGATTTCTAATCTAATTATAATTTAATATTGAAACTAAAGTTTAATATATATCAATTTTTCCATACAAAGCAGATAAAATTTAAAACATTTAAGCAATGTGAATGATTTTTTTTGAGCTCGAAATTACCTAGTTTTCAAAATCAAAATGATTTGTTCGATTCCAATTTAGGGTTTTAAATTTTTTATTTATTCCAATTCAATTTAGAGTTTCAATTTTAAACAATTAGGGTTTTTCATGCAATTTTTTCATTTCAATTCAAACTAGGGTTTTCAAATTCAATTTTTTTCATTTGATTTGAATTCAGGGTTTCAAAAAGCTTGATTTGGATTTGTAAATGCAATGTTTTTATTTCATTTTGATTTCTAGGGTTTTGAAATGCAATTTTTTTTGTTTTCTTTCAATTAGGGTTTTCAAATTCAATTTTTTGGGTTTAATTGAACAATTTAGGTTTTAATAGTTAAATTTTGTTTCTAAAACACAATTCAAGGTTTATTTTTTCATTTTTATTAAAAAGCATTTAGGTTTCATTGCATTTTCTTGTCTATTTTTACAATTATTCAATTCTACTATAACAATTAAAAAAATGCTTAGAACGTGAAATAAATTAAGAAAAAACATGCTAAATTAACTTATTTTTTTCCAAAATTTCAATTGAAAATAGAAAAATGCAAAAAAATGGCATGCAGGTGGGTACTTGTTGCTGATCATGGGGGTCGCTGTCGCCAGTACCCGGGGTCCTATCCGCTGAGCAGTGAAATATGTCTTTTAAAAAAGATAAATATCAATATAAAACAGGATTCCGATTTATAAAAAATGGGATCCCGATTTCTATAAATCAGGATCCCAATTTCTATAAATCAAGATCCCATTTTTTATAAATTGGGATCCCATTTTTTGACAATCGGGATCCCATTTTTTGACAATCGGGATCCCATTCCTTTTCCATTGGTTTGGGATCCTATGGGAAACGAGATCCCAAGTTTTAAAAAGTGGGATCCCAATTTTTAAAAATCAGGATCCCATTTATTAAAATCGGGATCCTGTTTCCTCAATGTTGATTCCAATTTTTTGGTTAAGGGAAAAACTTCCACGTTTCATGGACTCAACTTTGTGCACTTACCCATACCTAAAAAGAGTATATCAGAAAATGAAGATCCATGTTGTCTGAATGAGGATAATGATTTTAATCAACTCACAAGGAGCATACATGTAGATCAATAAAATAGTAATGAAGATAAAAATACATGGTATGATGGAAAAATAGATATGCAGGAAATCTCTCCTTGTAATATCTTGGTTAACAGAGAAGTGAAAAAGATGCAGGATGTCATTCCATGTCATGTTTTGGTCAGTGAAAATGGTGCAAGTGTTGTGGATTTCTCATTACAAATAAATGGTCAAGATATTGAAAATGAAACTTTAAGCATTCATTCTAAAATTTCCAAGCATTGTTTATGTAATGATTGAGATTTCTTGTGATTAAAGTCATGATGATAGTGAGCTTGATTTTTTTTGTGGATTATGAATACTTTTATAAGGATGATCTAAAGGTGCTTTCTTCATATAAGGGATGCAATGATATGAATGTTGATGAAGTCACTTGTTCTCAAGTGAATGAAAAAATTCCATTTGATGAATACCTAGAATGTAGTTTAGGTTTGTTGTCAATGGAGCATATTAACTCTATGAGTGATGATGGCTTTGAAGATAAAAAAATTGTGTTCAGTATCCTGGTCCTAAGCATAATGTTAGAGGTGATAAGGATGTTGATGATGTTGACTATGGTGCTAGCGAACATGATTATGTCTCTACTACTTGTGATTGTTTATGTGAAGTGAAGATGGAAATGTCTATGATGTATGGAGAGGATATGGATGTGCATAACATTAGAAAATACATTGATTCAAATTTATTTGCAAAGCCATTAGCTCATGAAAATACTGACGAGATGGAATATGCTTGTTTCTTTGAAGAAATAGACATATTTTCATCCAATAAGGAGTGCATTGGTGTGGAAGAGAATGAAGATACTTGTTCAATTCTTAATAAGAAAATTTTAGATGTTCCTAATGATATTATGAAAGATAGTATTGACTATGGTACTCATTGCAATAGTGGATGTGTTTTGAATAGTCATTGTGTGGGATTTGTTGCAGAGAAAATTTTTGAATTATTTGGGCCTTCCTTTCAAACATTTTGAATTGAGTTGAATGATGATTTGAAGAATGTGTTTGACATCATGTATAAGCCTAAGATGGAAGTGTTTGTTTATGCATGGGATGCTAATGTATTTTTTGAAGGCGAGGTATTGAGTATAGTTAGTAACATTGTGGATAATGATAAATCTTGTTTTCATATCATTGGGTCATATAATAATGTGATTGAGTTATGTTGTTTGGATGGAGATAAATTTGCTTATGATGCAATTCAGATGAAGGAGATGATTATGTGTGAACATTCTTTGTTTATTGCATAAAAGGATATCATACCATATGTGGGGCATGATATCTTTGTTGAGCCTAATGATTACGAGGGTTTCAAATTTGATGTGAAAATAAATGATGAGGAGAACTATCATAATGACTCTTTTCATGCACAGTATGAAATTTTTCATTTTTCAGTTCAATTTGATAAGAAAGTGGTTGTGTATGATAATAACAATATATATTTTTTTTTTTCTGATGATAGGTCTTGGGTAAAAACACAAACCTGTGTCATACTTTATAACGGAATTGACTAGTTCAACAAAAAAAAATTAAACATTGACCACATAAAAGTGGTATTTATATTTTAAATTTTAAAATAATATAAAATAATGAAATGTAAAACTTTTGAAGTTTATTCTTGTAATTTTTTTGGATTTAAAAAAAATTGTTTTCATTATTTTTTCTTCAATTTAAAAAAATTGGAATGTTAAAATTATATAAAATAATGAAATGTAAAACTTTTGAAGTTTATTCTTGTAATTTTTTTGGATTTTAAAAAAAATGTTTTCATTATTTTTCTCTTCAATTTAAGAATTTTTTTTGGAATGCTGAAAAATTTCAGAAAAAAGTGATGTTCATAGGATGCCAAGAAACAAATTGAAGAAATTTTTAATTTTCTTTGAATTTTTTTCTCCAAATAAGTAACTTCAATATCTAGTGCATGGAAAAAAAATCAAATTTTTATGTATATTTTTTTTTTGTAACAACATTTTAAAGTCAAACTTGTTAGAATTTAATAGTTTTCATGGGGCATCAACTATTCCACTTTTTTAATCATTTTCAAAAAAGAAATTATACCATTTTGAAGATAACTCTCTCCTCTAGTGCACCATATATATATATTTTTAAATTATTACATGTTTTACTATTTTTTTAATTTCTAAACAACCTCTTTATTAAATTTAACAACCGACTTGCATTATTTTTAAAATGTAATATATTAAAACTAATCTAAATATTAAAAAAATACATATTCAGATTCACCACTCTAAGCTCTACAAAAGGGTATTTTTCTTTTAAACATCATTCTGATTGAAGAAATACTTAGTTGAAGTTGAAAGTTTTGGAAAATTCTAAAAAATGTTGACTTGGCTACCAACTAGGATGCAACATAGGGGTATGTGCAGGATCATGATGGGCCAAAAAGTGGCAATATGATGGGTATGTGGCTAACAAATTTTTTTACCCAAAATTGATGAAATGAAAATGGTTTTTAAAGGAGATTCTAGCTTTCCAAAAATATAAATTATGTTTCACTTTGAATTTAATAAGTAATTATTATTCATTTTCTATTTGAATTATGACTAAAGTCCTAATTGTTAAGCTGGTTGAAAAACATCTATAGCTTTCAAACGGTATCACATTTTTTGAATCCAAAACATGCATCACATTCTATGCTTCATATACTATAGGATTAAAAAAAGAAAAATTGAATTTCATGAAGTTTTGACCAAGTTAAGATGGTCGACATATGAGTTTTTATATTTATTAAAATTTGTAATAAAATAATCATAATTAATTATTTACTAGTGGAAAAAAATTACAAAAAAATGCATCACATCGGTACATGAGTCTTCTAATTATATATAAAATATTATCATTTTATTGTGGTTAGGGTGGTCAGATAGACACCTACTTCTTATTTTTTTCCTAAAATTTAAGTACTACTGCATTGAAATTTCAAATTTTCACCAAATAGATTTAAAAAAAAACCTAGTAGTTTAGAAACTACATTCAATTTTCTATAGATTCTATTCTTACATATTTTTGAAATAATATAGATAACTTATTCAAATTTTTATGTCAAGTTGCCTAACTCTAATTTTTTTGATTTTTTGCCACTTAAGGGCCTATTTTTTCCATGATAATCCTGCACATACCCATAGACAATTTCAGTAGAAAGGGTTTCGGTCAAAACCACTTATATAGAAACCACACATATTAAATAAGCCAATTTAAAAGAGGCAAAGGGAGAAATTTAATTAATTTGGATTCATTTGAAACCTATTCAGCTAAAACATTGTGTGCCATGTATAGGCCACATGGTTTCAGTCAAAATGTATTCAACCAAAAATTTTCTAGTTGAAAATGTTTCGCTCAAAACTATTTATTTAGCTAAAAGTGTGACACAACTTTGTGATTTTACCCTATTTCACCAATTGTAAGTGTTATTTATTTGATTGGTGTTATATATTCATGTTGGATGTTGGTATACTTCAACTAGTGCCTGATTGCATATTTCAGATAGATAGAATTAATGGTGGCATTGAAAAGCATAGTAACATGATTGAGCATACTATTGGTGATGTTGGTTTTTAGGTATACAATGGCAGTGTTTTCAGAATGGTCCAAGTTCAAACAGCAAAGAAAAGAGTATTTGATAGAGTTAAGGACTGGTACTTCATTTTTTTGGGCCTGGAGCCACCAAATGAAGTTTGAAAGAATGGTTTTAGTGTAACATAAGGGAGAGGTTCTAGAGTGCCCAATAGATTTGGCACTTGGTATACTCCCCAAAGAGTTGGAATCTCACCATGTCCACAAGGGGCATGCATTCTCGAACATGATCCACTGATGGCACCTTCAAATTTTACAAATTAAAAGTGCATATGTCCTTTCAATGTGTTGACAGAGGCTAGTCAACATACTACTAAATCAACCCTGAAGCCCATCATTGCCAATTAAAATTTACAACTTAGAGGTAATTTTGCAAATCTACATAGTAGAATATTTTTTGGTACATATGTTAATATTCCCATTTAGTTTCACACTTCCAAGATGAGTTTTGATAGGCTATTTAATTATTTTCTAACTATGACCAAGCAAAAATTGGTGTTCCAAAAAGCTACAAATTTTATGATTCTAAAGGAAACCCATTTCTTATTTTGGTTTGAAACATCTTCAACTCCATTTTCATCAAGAATGGATGCCATCTGATACATTATTTTAATTTATTTCAGTTGCGGTGAACACATCCTGCGAGCCAATTTACAAATGAGGTACCTAAATTATAATTGTTGGGAAAAATCTGATTTAAACCCCATGTTTTAAATATTTTTTTATGGTTGCTAGCAAAAAATCATGGCTCTAGGGGTCTCCGTTTGCATGTAGTAAATTTTCCCCATTTGGATAGTAGGCATGTTATAAAAATGGAAAGAAAAATTACATAGCTTATACCATTCTTGAACATCAACAATAATAAATATTATATTTCTTCAGGACATTTACAATGTTCATTGAAAGTTCTTAAAAAGCATTGCATTCTCATGAATTGCATTCCCATGAATAACCACCCAAATTTCCTTATGAGAATAACCCCTAAAACTAATAATTAATAATTAACTAATTTAGTAAATGCAAACTTTATTTACCTAACAATGGCCCCCTTAAATTTCACATAAAAAATTTATTGATTACAAAATATATATACATCTTTGTGAAAATCTTCTTTAAAGAAATAAATTTTAGATCAGGTGGAACTCCATCAATTTGTCGCATGACCCTCAGAAGGGTGAAACCCCTAGTTGAATTCCTATGTTCTTCCTTCCATGTACTCTTGAATCATAGCCTTGAGTGCTTGCTAGAAAACCATCCATATTGAGCTCTACACCAAACCCTTTTATCTGTCTCCAAAAAAAAACTTCACAATACATGTATCTTCATATTTGTCAGCAACAACAAGGAAAAGAAAGAACCTAAAACCAAAAACACTTCTCATGCAAAGCATCATCACAAATCAAGAAGCTAACTTGAGATGATGGAAATTCCTCCATCCTTTAGTGCCACCAGCCTCCAGTAAAGTGAAGGCTTATTATAATTCTCCAGGATCACTAAGAAAGTAATAAATAGTAGATTCATCATTTGATGAATCCTCATTCTCAATGAAAAAAATGTTACCTTCATTGGTTTTACCTTTGATATTTCCAGACTTTAAGAACATTTTGAGCTCTAGTTTTACAAGACCAAGCTATGTGACCATTTTTCTTACAATAATAACATTTAATTTCATCATTGCTTGTACTTGAACTTTTATTACGGTTTTGAACATATAATACATTCTCCAGTTGAGAAACATGTTCTAAATCTTCAACATTTATTCTCATTTCTTCTGCTAAAAGAGTTGAAATCATATCTTCTAAATTTTGAGAGGTTATTAGGTTGAGTGTAAAAAAATTACTGTATTTTGTAAAAAAAATATTTAACAAGAGAGCTTTAGCATCTTCAACATCTGTTGAAGCATAAAATTCTACTAATTGTAGAATGAGAGACCTCAAAATACTTATATGACTTGACATTATGATTCCATTTTCCATTTTAAACCTAAACAATTGAGTTTTTAGAGAAAATTTTGCATTTAATGCCTTTGCTCCAAACAGTTTATTGAGATTATCCTAAATTTCTACTGAAGATTTATCTAGATCTATATGATGTAATTTAGAATTAGAAAGAGAAAGAAAAATAATATCCTTGGCTTTATCATCTCTATTGTTACATTCTAATAACTTAGTCGCCTTTGTAGGTGTCGCTTCCTTACCACTCACTATTCTCCATAAATTTTTATTCATTAATTGCATTTGAATTTTGATTTTCCAAGAATGAAAATTGAAACTAGAATATTTGTCTACTTTATCTACTACAATCTCCATTTTAAATAAAATAAATCTAATTACTTATCACTCCACTTTTATATAACAATAGAAATTGTAAATATTCAAGATGAACTATTATGTTTTAATTTATTTTTTTAAGAAAAAATCATAACATATCACCTCTTTATAGGTCAGTTCACACATATGGCCTTGCTACAACAATGTTTATTTATTCCTCTGAATAGCTCTATGCATAAAAAATTCCCAATCTAGAGAATATTTTGCACAAAAAGTCTCCATATGTTCTTTAACCATAGGGACACATGAATCATTAATGCTATGATACCACTGTTATAAAATTGGAAAGAAAAATTGTACAACTTATACCATTGTTGGACAACAATAATAATAAATACTATATTTCTTTGATACATTTTCAATTTTCATTACAAGTGCTTAAAAAGCATTGCATTCCCATGAATTGCATTCCCATGAATAACCACCCGAATTACCTTATGGGAATAACCCCTAAAAATAACAACTAACAATTAACTAATTTACTAAATGTAAACTTTATTTACCTAACAAGGCGAAATTAAAATATCCCTATTTTGTAATGTTTAAATTGAAAATGTTTAAAGTATTTTACATAGTTTAAATACCTTTAAAAGGAAAAATACACATGAATTGGGGAAGTTTTAGGGAAAATCAAATATTTTCCAAGTTTTATAAAGTTAAAATTTAGAAACTTGATTTCCCAAGCACGACAGTGTTTGCTCACTAGCTTGTAGCATAGTAGTGCTATTGTCACTAGGTCTAGCGGTGAACTGGGGAAATATGTCAGGAAGGGTAAAGAAAAATATTTGTTAAATCCTTTGCAATGCTCTTTTAAAACCTTTTGAAGTTTTTTCTCTTCTTTCCCCACCCACTTACTACAACTTTTGTTGCCATCAAGAATGGAAGCAGGGAAGTGATGATTTGGCCATGATTTTGAATGATTTTTTGTTGGACACTCTATTGGTGTTGTTTCCATGTGATTTGAGGGTATGTGTAGGATCATCATGGAAAAAACAGGCACTTAAGTGGCAAAAAATTTAGAAAAATTAGAGTTATCCAACTTGATGTAAAAATTTGAATAAGTTATCTATATTATTTCAAAAATGTGTAAGAATAGAATATGTAAAAAATTGAATGTAGTTTCTAAACTACTAGGTATGTTTAAAAAAAAATGTATTTGGTGAAAATTTTAAATTTCAATGCAGTGGTACTTAAATTTTAGGGAAAAAATAAGTAGGTACTGACCACCCTAACCACAATAAAATGATAATATTTTTTATAAGATTTTAGATATAAGTAGAGGACTCATGCCCCGATGTGATGCATATTTTTGTAATTTGTTTCCAAGTAAATAATTAATTATGAATTTTTTATTACAATTTTTTAAAAAATATAAAAAACTCGTATGTCTGACCACCTTAACTTGGTCAAAAATTCATGAAATTCATTTTTTTCTTTTTTTGATCCTATATTATTCAAAGCAGAGAATGTGACTCATGTTTTGGATTCAAAAAATGTGATACCATTTGAAAGTTATAGATGTTTTCCAATCAGCCTATCAATCAAGACTTTAGTCATAATTTGAATAGAGAATGAATAATAATTACTTATTAAATTCAAAGTAAAGCATAATCTATATTGCTGGAAAGCTGAGAATCTCCTTTAAAAACCCTTTTCATTTCATCAATTTTGGTAAAAAAATAGTCATCAGCCACATACCAATCATATTGCCACTTTTTGGCCCGTCATGATCTTGCACATACCCTTGAATGTGTTTCATCACTATGAAGAGGGGAATTTTATTGTGGAAAGAGAAAAATCTAAAGTCTATTCACGTTTTTGTCTTTTGTGTAGATTTTTTGCATTAAAAAAACCTAGAGACAAACCATCCTCTTTCGATCCATCATCACGGGCCACCGTCCATGAAAGGCTATTGTACTTTGGTCATTGTTTGGTGGTGAAATCCCCACATTCCTCCACCTTGTGGGTCCTGCACTCCCAAATATTGTGAACATACTTGGGGCACAAATGATAAAAATCTTAAGTCAATTCCCTTTGCAAGTTCCATCATGTGGACTGCTGCTATAGAATGATGCCTATCCTAAGCCATTGTCTAATGAAAATGACCCAATGACATCCCCCTTCATGTCTTCTACACACCCAACTCCTACACCAAAAAATGGCTAAGTCTTTGAGAAAAATGACCAAACATAATTTCTCACACATGCCGAAGGACTTTGATTAACATTAATGAAGTAGAGAAGGCTTTCGGATTCCACAATGCAAAAATCTGCTTGTGTAATGTCATTTATCCAAATTCGTTCCTTACAACAAAACTCCAACAACCTTTTTCTACATGGATTCTACACCCTGATCCTTTGCAAGAGCATTAAAGATTGATTTAATGATAGAAAACAAATTCAAGCACCTTTATCACCAATTTTGCATGTGCTTTATAGCTTTATGCTAAATTTTCTTAGCAATCTAGTAATTTGAAAATTCACCATCAGGTGGCCATATGTAGGAGTCTTCCTTCCCTGTGCCATTTCTTACTGCCTTCACCCTAGCAGCTTCTGTAGGGAGGAAATCCGCACTACCAGACCCACATTTCTACATAACTTGCAAATGAGCTTAAAATGATAAACTCTGATGGATGTTATGATCTTTGAGGAGTATGTGGATGAAATTAATGACATGTTTTCAATAAAATTTTCTCTCCCAATCTGTCAAAAGACTTACTACACCTCTTGTGTGCAAGATTTATGAAACCTGTTGAGGGACTAGTGGAGAAGTTGATTGAGAAAATTGACAAAGGAAATAAACCAACAAGTACTCCATGAGGAAAAGAGGAAAAGGAAATAATGAAGTACCAATTCCACGAGGTTGAGTGCACCTCAAAAATAATCTCCAACTGGGATAAGATAATCAACATAGACCTTAGTTATGTTAGTATTGACAAGTTTAGGAAGAGGGTTATGGTCAATACTACAACAAAGGAAGCATTGAGAATCAAGAAAAGTGGACTTGCAAAGGCAGTTGGATTCCCTCGTACTTTAGTGAGCCCATAATTGTTTCTTTCTTGTTGAGAGTGTTATCACCCTCAAAATAGAAGAATAGTCACTAGGGATGGAAGATTTCTAGCAGACCTATCTCACCAGTCCATTAGGAAAATATTTGGCATTCCCATGTATGTTAAAATGGAGAAACTTGAGGAGGAATTTTCCTTGAAAATATGGCAATAAGATCCTATTGGTTGTAAAAGGTACAATCAATGAAACATGGCTAAAAGGTAAGAGAGGTAGTTCCAACAAAGTGCCTCAAACACTATATAGAAGTGATTTTGTAGAAGAAACCAATGACTTAGTCACATTTCTAAGTAGCGTGATGGGCCTCCCCACTTCCTCATTTTTTGAGGAATGGATGTTTTATTTCATAGAGGAAATCCTCTAGGGAAATGCCAAGTTCCACTAGGCCAAAATTATAAGTGAAAAACTACACAATCAATTTATGGCAGTGAAGAAGACCTCATAGTTTTACATGACCTCATATCTGGTCTACCTCCTGGATGTTAAGTTCCCATATAAAGGATTATATTGTGTAGGAGTACTAGGAACATAGAAAGGACAACTCAGGGTATATGATTGTTACTCTCAAATTCAATACAATAACTTTAAGAAATACTACAAAAGAGTCAATGATACCTTCATTAGGCATGTCATTCACACTCTAGTAGGAGATTACCACCAGAGAATGTCCCACAATGCTAAGGTAGTGGTGAAAGGTTTTAGGTATTGGTTTTTCCAATTCCTAAAGTTTACGTACATCAGAGCAAAGTGATTCTCAAGAAGACCCTACTGGATACCCCATTACCTGAATGATAGGATCATATTGTTGGAACTCACTCAACGGTTGTAGACTACCCATACTTTGTTACATAATAAGCACCATGTAGGGGTCCCATATCCCATCACATTTGGATAGGGAATGTACTCTTTGCCTACTACCCTATGCACATAGTACTCAGAGAAGGATCTTAAAGAGTATAATTTTGAGTTGCACACAGAGAGAGGAGGCTTGGATCCCCTTGACAAGAAGAAGCAAGTTGGAAGGTAGTATTCCCATCGACCTCACCTTGAATTTTTTTGGGTGAATTGTGATGATAAAAATGAATTAAGAAGGTGACACTACATGAGGATGACTTCCAGATTTGTGAAATCCATCAACTTATATCCAATCCCAAACAAAATTTTCAAAGATGATGATTTTCTAGATGAGAAGTACAATGCTCTGATAAAAGTTCCATTGCTAGTGACTGACAAGAATGAATAGGAGGTCACCGACCTGGATACTATCACCTATCCTATAGAGTAGAGGACTAAGCAATCAATAGATGATCAAATTAAGCAATTTCATGAGCAAGGTATGAATTGAATTATAGGGAGCTCAAAGATGAGATGGAGAATGAAATAGATAGTGGCACCACCATAGGACCATTGGGTGAGGTTCCCAAGTCCCCACCTATTACTTGATCAAGAAAGAGAAAGGACACATATGAGTGGAAGCCCAAGCATAAACTGTATACAAGGAAATCAATAGAAGGGATACATCCTCCAAGGAAAGCGAAAAGAACGGGAACCTCTATTCTTGAAATTTCAACTATCCAAGAGGAAGGATAACCACACAAAGATGAGGAAGAAGTTGAGTGACCTCACTCACCGCCACCCACCACCTTTGTTTCCCCATCAAATGTTGCTAATTCACCATCCCCTCCCACTCCCAAATCCTTTCCTATCTCATCTTCACCCACCATGGACATCTTTTTCCACCTCACTTCCACCTCCCCAATCGCTCTAATGGTGGTGTTAGATTTTTCTTCCTCCACCATTTCCCTATTGTCTACCTCTACTACCAAATATTTCTACTCTGCCACCTTCTCTACCAACAACCTCTATGGCACCCCTTTCCTTGTCACAATCCTTCATTGCATATTTACAAAACACACCATATGATCTCTTTGAGGTGATATTAAGCCATCAACTCAAAGTGATAATGAACAGGTTCACTACCATCTTGTCTCTCCCTCCACCTCCTACTAAGCCACCAAAGATGGAGGAAAGAATAAAAATCTCTAAAGAAATGGAGAGCCTAACCACAAAGAAGCCTAAGGAAGCAACAAAAGATATTTCTAAGGAACTAGAGGACTCCGATAGGAGGATTACTTTGAAAATCTTAAGGAAGGATTAAGGGTCAATATAGATGAGGTAGCCTCTAAGGAAGAAGGGAAAAAAATGTTTGAGGAAGATACAGGAAAGTTTGATGAATATTATGAAGTTGAGACCTCAGAACAAGAACCTGAGTGAGAACAACCTAAAGAACACATAGATGAGGAGGCAAACCTCAAGGAGCATCACTTCGAGGAAGGGAAAACTAATACAAGTATTGATACAGTAAACACTAATCAACCTTCACAAACCAGCCAAGATGAGATCCTAAGATGTGAAGAAGTGCCTCCAAAAGGAGAGCAAGAGAAAGAGAAGGAAGAAGAAGAAAGGATGCCAAGCTCAATAAAAGTGTCAAAATTCAACATACAAAAGATAAGGGGACAACAGTATAAGAAGAAGATATTGTTGAAGAAAATGTGGAATCTATCGAGATTGATAAAGGAGAGGCCATGATACAAGAAGAGCAGCAAGAAAAAGGAGAAGAAAACATCCAAGATGCTTTTGAACATGAGAAGGAAGATCCCTAAAAAGAACAAGAGGAAGGAGAGGATATCGAATCTCTAGGCCATCAAATGAAAGCTCCCACATGGTTGGAGCAACAATTAAAGAGAAAAGCTCTAGTAATTTTCAATGCCAAGGCTTGATTAGAAGCTATATTGGCATGTGCATAGGTAAAGACCAAAAAGGAAAAGAAACCCAAAATCAAATCACATATCACTATTGATGCTTCTAGGTCTAGAATATTGAAAGTGGCCACTCCAATAACAGACAAGGATGAAAGAACCATTCAAGGAAAATACTATCAAGTGACCACCATCAATCTGGGCCAAGCATCTCATGCTCAAAAGATAGATGAATTTCAAGGGTTAGTATCCACCATCCTATAGATGATGAATAAATATCAATTTATGAAGGAAGAGTTGAAGGCATAGGTGGTAGAATTAACATCCTTCATACAAAAATGGACAACCTTAGAAGAAGAAGCTCTAGTATAATCACCTACACCTACATTACTATAGAAGGAGGAGGTGGAAATAATGAGAAACTAGACCAATTCCACATCTGAATAGTTTAAGAGAGTCAGCAACATGGGTGACAAGGGAATCTATTATGCAGTTAGGAGGCATAACCACTACTTGGTCTTACAAAAGGGAATTGAGATGAAGGTGGGAACATGTAAGAATTTCCCCGAGCTTTACAAGATCATGTACTGAAAACTATAAAGCATCCTAAAGTTATCTCTAGGTGTTTGGGAGAAAGAGCTGACCTTGCCAAAAGAAGATCATGGCTTGCTCGAAGCTTGGTTGCATACCTTGGAATTTAGAAAGGTAATTTTGGAAAGGTCACTGATAGAACTAGATGATGTCCATGCTAGCATTGTTACTCACTTAGTTGAGATCGATGACATCTTAGAATTATTAATAGGATTCAAAATTCTAGCCCAGGAGATAGATCTAGAGGTAGTAAAGCGGGAGTTTCATAGGAAGGTAGAATAGGGCATCGACAACATGTTGTTACCATACTTCATAGGTTTTTCTATGTAGGCCTTGTCAAAGTAAAAATAGATGGTTAAGGTGTGGGATACATATGTGAAGCACCATGAGGAAATGGTGAATGATTTCAAGAGGATCACCTTTTGCATCACTAAATCAGATTTTGTTGAATTGGATAAACTTCAGGCTATCATAGGGAAGTTTATTTATTATGCTTCATTGAAAAAGGAAGTTGGAAATCCCATTATAAAAGAAAAATATCTGTTGAAATAGATACAAAAGCCAAAAGTATCTAGAAGACAAAATAGTCTATTTTTATATTGCAAACTTTTGTACTCATATGGGGTTAGGTGAAACTCTAAACTAGAATGAATCTATTCCATTCATTGTAAATGAATCTTGACCTCTTCATTCTAATTTTTGAGAACTATAAATAGGGGCAACCTCTCATTTTCAAGGAGATAGATGAGTTTTTGTGTAAAGACATGCTGGTGCAATATGTAAGAAAAGCATTGAGTTGATGGTTTCTTGTGTATTGCTCATTATGTGTGCATGACTCTATCTCCAAAAGTTTATTTAAGCATTGTTTTTTTAAGTTTAAGTTCATTTTCTATTAGTAGTTCATGGTGGATTTAATGGTGGATGCATGCTATGGTATTTGATGCACTTTCAACTCATATTTTTGGCCATTTGTTGATGAAAAATTATTGTGTAAAGTTAGTCTAAGTTAAAATTTTCATTTACAACACTTAACTTCATCTATGTATGTGCATGCTATAAGTATTCATGTTGTAATCTGAAAATCATAAGTAAGCCTAAGAAGATTGCACTAGTTTTATGAAACTATAGGCTGCCCTTGGTTAAGAAAAAGTCAGTTTGGAAGTCTATCTACTGTAGCATCAGCCATTGTTATTGCTCAACTTAGTTTCAGACTTACGAAAACCTCTAAATCCTTCTACCTTTTGAACTTTATTTTAAAATATGAGTTAAATATATAATTCCAGCATCACTATAAAGTTGAGTCAAATAATAGAAGTGAGTTTTAGATTGTTGTCTTGACATTGTTGTCACTATTCATTCACTTCTAGAAATATAAAACTTCACCATAGACCCAAGAAAACTCCATGCTTTTTCAACTATAAATACCCCTTGTGATTACCAGGAAATCACAAAAAATAACTAAGCTATTTTTAAAATTCATGACCTAACACCTGAGAGACCTTGGGGTGATTTTTAAAATTTAGTTGTAGATTTTCACCTTTCAAGAGAGGCATCACACTTGTGTGTTGTTTGTGTTGAGAAGTGCAAACACCCATCAATAGTTGCTAGACAAATGTTTATTAAAATTTTAATTTTATTCCACATGGAAATTAAAGAGTTTAGAAGGTTGGAGTGTATGGTAAAATGATATTTTAATACCAGTATGTGGGTAAATTGCCTAGGAGTGAATTTTTTCACTTGCACCTATGAAAATGAAGCTAATAAATGAATTTTTACATATAGGGTAAAATTTTGCACAATAATTGAATATGAAGGTAGATAGAGGAGGGAAAATAAAGGAGAATCATCTTCTAAAGACTAGTCAATTGTAGATCAAGGGAGCCCAAAGATGCAATGTGTTAATGGTAGATCAATTTTAGGGCTTCTCTAGTCTCTTCTCTTTTCTCTTAAATACAAAACCATTTCATTGTAAGGGGGTTCCAGTTTATCTAGGTTGAGAAGATATTTCACTTGCAGGTGAAAATGAAGCCAATAACTGACCTTTTTCATGAGAATTGCATATGAAGGCAGATACATGAGGGAAAATAAAAAAGGAGAAGCATCTTCTACAGATCAGTTAGTTCCAGATCAAGGGAGATCAGAGATTCCATGTGCCAATGGTCAATCTATTTTAGGGCTTCTCTATTCTGTTCTCTTTTATCTTAAATGATAAATTGTTTCATTGTAAGGGGGTTCTAGTTTCTCTAGGTTGAGAAGATATTGTAATTTTTGTACAGGGTTGTGTCTAGATCATGATTTCTTAAAATTTCAGAGTTGAATGGTTTAATGTATTTTCTAATAGAAAGAAAATTATTTTATAGCTTGGGATGAGCAATGTCATATTGTAATGTCTCCAAAACATATGCATTATATTTTTGATCAAACTAATCAAAGATTGTGATGGTTCTTGTTGCACATTTGCTACAATAAGTGTTTGGATTGATGGGTTCTTTTCAAAGAACATGTTAAAGTGTGCTTTCAGTCAAATGTTGAATATACTTTGTTGCATTTAGGATTTTTAAGAATGTTGCAGATATGTCCTAATGAGACCTTATTATTGTAATGTAGTAATGATTTGATGGTCACTGGTTATGTGTTATGGCTATTACCAGATAGGTTACTTCATTTTGACTTTGTTATGGACAAAACACTAGTCTAGTGTATTTCTTTTGTGAAAACCTTGGGAGGAATGACCATTCAAAAACTTAATGAATCTTTCTCATTTCCATCTTTAACTTAATTATGGTTTTCTCTGTATCATCATGGAGATTAAAGAACACAAAGGTTATGATTTTCTATTGTAACTAATTTGTGTGCTTGATATGAAGATTTCTTTTAATTTATTTGTTTTTAGTTTGGATTCAATGTGCAAAGGGATCATTTGTGAATGTGATAAAATGTATAACACTTTTTATACATTCATCTGAGAACGATCCACATGTTACAAATCTGCAATATGTTATCTAGTTCAAGTTTGATTAAATGTGCAGATCTTTAAATAGGAACACCCTCCTAAGTTTTGTGGAGCTCAAAATGTAGAAGACTAATTATAGCCTTGTTCATTGGCCTTTCTTGTCCTTGATATATTGATAGTGCAATACCTTTTTCCTAACCTCTTGATCCCTTGGTTTAGGAATTGTGTTTTTCATGAGGATTGGGGGTTGCAAGAAAAAACACCAACACGTGGGTGCATTATTCTGAATGTATTGTCCAAGGGACAAACCTGCCCTAATGGTCCTTCAACAAAACATATCAACCAACCTTTTCTCATGGCATTCTGCATGTTTATGGAAAAGTTATAAACTATTCATTACAATCTTCAATTTAGTGACATGTAATGCCCCACCTTGCAACCCCAAAGAAAACTAATACATCTAACATTTATGGTACAATTTTTTTTTAACAATTAAATTGTATATATTATTGTATGCCTTAGATTTAAAATATTACATGTTAAACACCTAATTCCTTTGGGGTACACGAGGTGACATTATGTAACTAATCCATTCATTCAATTAACTTCAATTTTAAACATTAATAAATGATAAAAAATGTGACAAGAATAAACCATTTGAAAACCATATATGAATTTATAATAAATTAAACATGGAAATATAAAGTACATACTTCCATAGATACAACACAAAATAAACAATAATTACAATCATAGTTCAAGGATGAACTACATAGCATGGTTATACATTACATCAGTCTACTAATACAACTCATTGAATACATATAAAACATTACATCATAGGTCTACCCAACACATGTGGAAGTGATACATCAATACATATAATAAATTTGGAGTACAAGTATACATGCGGTAACATAAGAACTTTGGATCAAGTTACATATACAAACTCTATACTAAAAGGTTCAACTGCATAACAAGGGTCCCAATGGGATGCATAGCACATTCCACCCGACCACCCCCATGCTAGGAGTAAATAAGGAAGGACCCTTGACCAAGAACATCCAAACAAAAACATAGAATATACTCCAAACATGAGAAGTAAAAGAATAGGCAAGATAAACTTAATATCCAAAGACCACTTCCAAAACATAAAAACAATAAATCACAAAACATATCATCAATAGACCACTTTCAGAGGTTAGCAATAAAAACAACTCAAGGGAATGCTAAAGGAAATTCCAACCATAACCAATTGCCAAAATCATAGATCAACATTAAATCGCCATAAGAGATGCCGACGACAATAAAATTCCAAGCTCAACAAATGAGTCTGCAAAATCAATCAACAATAAATATCCAAGGGCACCTTTCACCAACACCAATAAAGTTTCCATGAGGCATATATGCAAGATTGAATAGCTAAAAGGAGGCCACAAAGACAACATCAAGAAATAATTGCCTTAACAACATAAGACACAACTGCCTACAGATACACACAAAAGAAAACACAAGGTAACCTACATGACAGTGTCATCACATAGTCCTACATGGGTTATCCTGACTACCTCTCTCTAGGTGCTAACTCCCATCTATGGTTATCTTGATAGCCTTTCTAGGTGTTGGCCCCATAGGGTGACTCATGTGGTTAACCTCTCATGAAGACAAGGCAACGATCTTGCCAACCACGACCTTCTTGGCCCACCTTTAGTCTATGAAAGAGCTAACAGGTGGACAAGGCATCCACAATTATCTTATTAATTATTTACCACCCACCCCCTAATTAATTAATTAGGTTATCACCTACTACTCTAACTCTAGCATGGGTTATCCTAATAGCCACTTTGTGCACCGATGCCCACATAGAGCCACTCTCCCTAGAAACCCAAAACATAAAATCCAATACCAAGGGGTTGTACCAATAAGTAGACTAAATCACAAATGGAACATCCCCGAGGAAAAACCATCTCGCCAATAGTCATATAAACATGCACCCATAAAAATAGGTACAACCCAAGTGTAAACTTAAAATCACAATTAACATTAAATGGGATCAAGCATAAAATTAAAACCATATGACAAACCACCATTTCCCATGCCTCTGGAAGTCTTAAACAACAACTTATGCTTCTATAGAAGGATACACTAACTTAAGGGTTTTTCCTCATGAACACAACCCAATTAAATGAAACCACAGTTAATACAATAATTCAAGAATAAAACAATCACGTACTCAAGTATTCCATAGTTTAACATATTCATTGCAAGATTTCATCAAGGAATATAGATGATTAATTCACCCAAAATCATTCAATTTAATTTAATCAAAACTACTTATTTCTATTTTAAATCAATCAAGTCATAAAACCGACTTGCAATATAACATCATCCTACTTTTCTTTAATTTCAACATATAAAAAAATATATAAAAATATATTTATATTCAGAATCATACATTTAATTTAACATTATAAAATTAACAATATAATCCACTGTATATTTACACACAGACACACAGACACACACATAGACACATATATATTTATAATAAAACAAATTAAATAATTTTAAATTTAATAAAAGAAATTTTATTTACCAAATTCGTAGGCAGAGAGACTATAGGCCTATCTCATAGGGAGGCCGCAGCCCCACCTGTGGTTGCGTCTAGCAACCACTGGATGTTGTACATAGCCATAGGTGGTTGCGTTCCCCATAGGGGAAGGCCTTGGCCCCACTCGTAGCCACAAGTTGTTGTAGGTGGCTGCATCCCCCACACAAAACATAATTTAAAAAAAATAAAAAAATTCCCGTATATTTTTTTTTACAATTCGTCGTATGAAAAACATATAGGCCTTTAAAAAAAAAACAATATTTCTTCAGAATATTTTCTGAGAACACATTCCTATATATATATATTTGTATGGCATATATATATATATAAATGTATATAAAAAATTTATTTCAAATGCTTCATTCATGCATATTTTAGTAAAATTTTCACTCAAAAATAAATTATTTACATAGAAGTTTTCTGCAAGAATTGTTAAGAAAATTTTCACAGAGGTTTTCAAATTTTTCTAGCTAAACAAACTTATTGGGAAAATAGATTTAAATCATATTCTTTTATAGGCAATAGGAATATGGGGTTTCCTCAATTTTAACAGGAAGGTTTAAAAGTTTTCACCAAAACAAATTTTCAAAACACAATCTACTTTTTAAATAAAATTTTCTAATTCAAACACACAGGAAAGATATTTATTTTTCCAATAGAAACTAATAGAACAAATTAATTTAAATGAAATGAAGAGGAACCTAGAGTCCTTGTTTTGATGTCGAATCCACCGACACGGTAGCCTTCTTCCTTTCTCGAAATTAGTCTTCCTCAATAGTTTCCTCTCCAACTCCTTCTACCAAGCTAACTTCTGAATCAATCTATTTTATTTTCCTTTATAGACAAATTAATAGAGAAGTACACACATATTTTTCTCAAACTGTTGTTACTTCTTCTTCCCAAAAAACCCCAACAATCCAAAACATGCATTGGTTCCTTTTTCTTGCTTTAAAAGTTCACATTTATCCCACTAAATTATTTTAAAATTCATTTATTTTTAATCTTTATCTTCACCTGATAATATCTTTAAATTTTATAATTTTAATTTTTGGAAAAGATAATCTATAATCCTCAACCCCGTGTATGGTATTGCTATGTATTCTCTAGTTAAGAAGCTGTATTATGTCAAGTATCATCTTAAGCGATGGAATAAGTCATGTTTTGGTAATTTTCGGGCCAGGAAAAAAGAAGCACAGGATCACCTTGTTGTTATTACTCGCTAGATTCAGGATTTGGGTTTCTCGGAGGCTATTGGGCATGCTGAGGGTTAGGCTATGAAGTTGGTAGAGGAGTGGGAGCTTATTGAGGAGATTTTCTAGAAACAAAAGGCTAGGATTGATTGGCTTCAAGAGGGTGATAGGAATACTTCTTTTTTTCATCATTCAGTAAAAGCTTGTTGGAATAAGTGTTTTATTTCTTCTCTTGTTAATTCGGAGGGTCTTTCGATCTCTTCTTATTAGTCTCCGTCTAGGGAGGCTCGTCAGTTCTACTCTGATCTGTTCATTGAGGATTCACTTCCTGCTGAGGTGGATGAGAATATGGTCCTTGATTGCATTCCCTCCTTAATTTCTATTGAGTTGAATGCTTCTCTTACTCGCCAGGTGACTTTGTTGGAAGTGGAGGAGGTGGTGTTTGGGATGAATAAGGGGAAAGCTCCTGGCCCTGATGGTTTCCCAGTTGAATTTTTCTAGGAGTTTTGGGATATTGTGAAGTTGGATTTGTTGGAGGTGGTTTGTGAGTCTCTTTATAGTAAACAGATGCTTTGTGCCCTGAATGCTACTTTTTTGGTTCTCATTCTGAAGAAGGAAGGTGTTGACAGGCTTGATCTCTTCAAACCTATTGCGCTTTGTAATGTGGTGTACAAAATTATTATGAAGTTGATTGTTGAGAGGCTTAAATCTTGTTTGCCCATGATCATTTTTAAGGAGCAAGGTGGATTTGTGGTTGGTCATTAAATTTTGGATGGGGAAGTGGCTGCGACTGAAGTTATTCATTCCATGGAAAGCTCTCAGGATAGGTATATGTTTATCAAGCTGAATATGGCCAAAGCTTATGACAAAGTTAAATGGAGTTTTCTTCAAAAGATTCTTTTTGCCTTTTGCTTTTCCTCTGATTGGGCGAGTTGAATCTTGAGCTGTGTGACCTCTTCCTCCTTTTCGGTTATTGTGAACGGGGAACCTTCTAAGCTTTTTGGGGCTTCTAGAGGCCTTTACCAGGGAGATCCACTCTCTCCTTATTTTTTTATTATTATGGTGGATGGGATGGGTTGGATTCTTAAGTCTTGGGTTTCTCATGGATTGATTCATGGTTGGTAGTGGAGGATGGGCTTTCCTATGCTTTCTCATCTCCAATTTGTGGATGACACCTCTCTTATGAGTATGGCTCATATTAGGGAGGCTGAATTCTTTAGGGCAGCTTTGGACATCTACCTTGCAGCTTCGGGCCAGAAAGGCAATGAGCAGAAGTCCTCTATATTCTTTTTTAATAATCCTCATGCAATCCAACGGATGATTGTTGCCATTCTATGATTTCAAATTGGGTCTCTTCCCTTTGTCTACTTGGGCATTCCTCTTGCTATTGGTCATCAGCCCAGATCCTCTTGGCAGCTTTTGCTTGATAAGCTTAGGTGGAAGGTTACTCACTGGAACCATCATTTCCTTTCTACTGCTACGAGAGTAACTCTTCTTAAGTCTGTTATCCAGGACCTTCCCATCTATAGGGGCTTTGTTAAGGGGGCTCCTATGTATTTCCTTAAGGAATTTGATGCTCTTTCTCGTCAATTTCTTTGGAGCAGTAATTTGTTGTCTTCAAAGTGGAGCCTTGTTAAGTGGGATTTTGTGTGTAGACCAAAGTAGGAGGGTGGTCTTGGTTTACGCTCTGCTATTTTGAATGGGAAAGCTCTTGCTACCAAGCTTTATTGGCGTTGGTGTACCAATCAGCATCAGTTATGGGCTCGTGTTCTCAACCATAAATATCTTCAGGGTGTTGCTTCTTTTGAGGTTCCTTTCTATCCTCTGGAAGGCTTTGAAAGTGGGGGCATAGCTGATCAAGAGTTCACTCTTTTGGATCTTTCATTCGAGGTCATAGGCTCTATTTTGGTCTCATTCATGGGATGGATACCCTCCCATTCTCTCTTCTTTTCCTCACCTCTAGCCCCTTTGTGATGTTTTTATTGTGGTCAGCTGGGATACTATGGAGCATTATAAGGTGGAGCAGCATGATAGTTTAAGTTTTCACTGGAAGCATCCCTTTGAGTGGCCACCTAGCGACTCTCAGGAGGATAGGCATGAGCTTTCCCTGCTCCTGGATTCCCATGCTTGTAACTCTTTGAGGGGACCTGATGTATTGGCTTGGGATGGTTTGGAGGTGTCTAGAAAGTAATTTGTGGTGGCGGGTTATAAGCAGTTAGGTAGACAGTTGTTTGGGGACATTGAGGTCCCTTGGTGGAAGCAAGTTTGGCACAATCTGTCATGGCCCAAGTGCAACTTCTTTATGTGGTTAGTGGCTCAAAACTGGTGTCTTACTTGGGATAATTTATGTAGTCATGGTTTCTATGGTCCCTTTATGTGTGTTTTGTGTCATGGTGCTGAAGAGAGTGTCTCCCATCTCTTCTTCCAATGCTCCTGTGCTCGAGAGATTTGGCATTTCTGGTGGGGGTGTGGAATATGGCCTGTTGGCATGATTCCTCTTTGGTGGAGTTTGGGGAACGGTGGGGTAGGGCCCTTGTCTATACCTCCTTTCTTCAAGCTGCTTGGGCTCTTGGGCCTTCCTTCATTATCTGGAACCTGTGGTTGGAGAGGAATAGACAGATTTTTCAGGATTCGTTGTTGCTAGCCCCTCATCTATGGTGGAAAATTCTTCACTCTTTAGGGGAAACTATTGCAGCTAAGTGTGATATGTCTATGTTGGTGGATCCTCATGATGTTGGTTGTTGTAATCGTCTTCATCTTCCACCTCTGCAATGGTTGCTCATGTGCAACACATGTAGACATCCTACCCCAAAGGTGAATAGCGAGGGAAGATGGACCCCCCTCCTGAGGGTGTCCTAAAAATCAACTCGGATGGCTCTTCTTGTGGTAATCCGGGTCATGCTAGCATTGGGGGTATTGGTCGGGATGGCTTTGGGGATGTTCAATTTATCTTCTCTATGTATAAGGGTCTTCATACTAATAATCTTATGGAGGCTCAGACCATTTTATTGGTTGTGGAGCGGGCCAATCTTTTGGGTTGCCAAAGGGTCATATGTGAGTCTAACTCTCAGGTCATGGTGAACTTACTAAAAAGGCAGTATTTAGATGTTGTGAGCTAGTAGCTGGCTTTGATTGTTGAACAAATTCTCACTCTTTGTGCTTCTCTGGACTATATTACTTTCACTCATATTCCTCAGGAATGGAATGGTGTTGTTGATTGCTTGGCTAAATGGGCTTCTGATCATGCTCATGATTGGAAGGTGGTGGATTGGGGTCAACTTCCTACAGATCTATCTCTTCAATTGGATCAATTGGTTGAACTTGATAGGGCCATTTAATGCCCTTGCTTTGTAATGTTTTCTTGATTGAATAAAGTTTTTACCCCTCCTTGATGTTGTTGAATCCTCAACAACATATTTATTTAAATTAATTAATTTATCCCTATTAATTAATTAAATAACTTTAATTTACAATATTTAAATCTAACATTAACTTAAATACAATTTCCTACAATTAACTTATATCAATCAAAATAACATTAATTAATCACATATAAAATAAAGATTAATTAAATAACAAACATTTATAAACTAAAATAAATAATCTCGAGACAATGACACCATATGACTCACAACAAGGTGATGAACTTGGGATGGGGACACTTCCTTATCAACTCCCTGGGTTTATGGGACATGCTCAACCCTATCAAACAGGTGGAGTCAGTGTCCTGTACCTGCATCCTACATAGAAGCAAACGTCAAGTACCATGTAAATCTCCATTACAAACACACTAGGAGAAGTAATCATGGAGTAGTAGGGCACTCACGAGTGAGTGATTCTACTCCATCCTTTCACCAAGACTCAATATCAAACACATTAGAAACCATAGTAACATAGAATCACATCACTATATATATTATTAAAGAAAACCATAACACAACCAAATAATATGATCACCACATAATGTATCATCAGACATCATAAGTACTATCTTGTGCAACAAACCAACTAAACTATAAATCCACACACAACCAATCCGGTGAACTAATTACCATCACAAACCAAGTACAAAACCAACACATATAAATAATAGTTGTTACATATAAACCAAAATAAAGAAATTAAAATATGGTATGCCATATAAAATTAAAGAAGTAATAGAAGAAATGAAAGAAAATACAAATTTGAATTTATCTTCCATAGTAAATCTATCATAGATATGTCAAAAAAACAAAATCAAAAAATAGGAGGAGATGGTAAGCTACTAGTAATTAGAGGGAATTGGAATAGAAAGTAGAAAGTGAATTATTATATTATTAGAATGTTTATCAATGTGTATAGGTGAAAAGCACTAATAAGAAATCACAAGGATCTTTAATGAAAAACATAAAAACATTAATATGTAATATTTGAAAACAATAAAAGAACTATAATCCTAATAACAAAGGACAAATTAAAAAGTCACAATAAGTGAAGGGAGAATTCAAAATGTTGGTTGTACCCTAAAACAATCCTAAAAAAGCTAACTATAAAATCATTGAAGTCCAGATTGAATTTTATTTTAACAAAACCATACAAATTAATAATTAACGAGCATATCATACCTACACTGTCATTTTTGCTAAAGTCTCGGAGACTAAAAGACACATCAAGAAAGGAAAAATCATCCATTCCGAAATCAAAGCACACAAATTTAAGTATGGATGCCATGCCGAAATCAAAGCACATAAATTTAAGTATGGATGTAGAAATTTTCCACAAAAAGAGTCAAATGAAAAAATCTAATTCAGATGTCATTGTTAGTATGTAACTATAATGTTCTTACGAAGATAGGAAACATAATGGTATAAAATAAATCATGGTATTTATTATAAAATATTTATTAGTAATTTGTACTTATTATTTTTTAATACTAAAGTACCCTAAATCTGCAAGTAAGACCAACCTCAAATACTCATTAGAAGAGTTAGTCTAAACATACAAATCTGCAAATACCTCTATGAAATAAAATATCTATTGTAAATAAATGCCACAAGTAACAAAAACAACATAAGAAGACATTTCAAAAGCAAGATAATAACCTATTCCATATTGGATTGGTGTCACATGTGCTAGTGACCCTTTCTCAACCCTTGCTAAGAAGCCAAAATGATGAAATGCAAATACAATGGAGATGATGAGCAAGATGAGTTCTCAAATCAAGAGAGTAATCTTGCATAAAAGTTGTGGATGGATGAATGAGGATTAAAGCCTTCTATTATAGATTTTCTTATGAGACATTGGCCAAGAGGGTGAATGTGAGACTAAAGATAGTCCAATGAGAAGAGGCCACTT
This sequence comes from Sequoia sempervirens, assembly GCA_007258455.2. Classification (NCBI taxonomy): domain Eukaryota; kingdom Viridiplantae; phylum Streptophyta; class Pinopsida; order Cupressales; family Cupressaceae; genus Sequoia; species Sequoia sempervirens. Next base: position 442,348,847 of record VDFB02281492.1, read on the forward strand.
GTCAAGTGGTGATAGGTCAATGGATGTGCAAGATTTGGGAAGAGTGCCTATGAGAGGGAGAATTTGAATTCAAATTTTGCAATAAATTTAGAGAGAGAGAAGAAAAAGAGCAATAAATGCTATGTTGGAGGGACAAATAAACTTGTCATGATTTTCAAATTTGAGGGCCATGTTGAGTGAAAATGAGAGTTTTAATAAATCAATAAATTGATTTATTTGTGCAAGTGGCATAATCTAGAGAATGCAAGTGGGTGAGAATAGCATTTAATCATGGTTAGATTAAATTAATGATGATTAGGATGATTTGACTTTTTAGGACTTGGATATTTGATTTATTTGAATTAGAAAATGATGGAATATGATTTTGGATTTGATTTAAATGGATGTTTGATTTATTAAAAGGTTGATGATAATGTTTATTTGATTTTAAATAAATGACCTTAGGAGATGAGATTAATGGATGGAAGTGAACCAAATTAATTGATGAATGGACCTAACGTGAAATCTAGTTTACTTAATGAATTTATTTTAAAAATATTAGTAATTGTGAAAATCAAATCTTATAAAAATATATTTTCAAATTACAATAATATATATATGTTTGTCAAATAATGTACTTAAATATAGGGATGATATAGAAAGCATTTATCCACCTTGTTCATTGATCTAGACTATTAATTATTGGTAACTTGTTAATATGATAAGTTACTATAAAATCTAATCTTTCTATCTTGTGATCCAAAGCTCTCCAATAAACTTTAAAAGAAAAATATATAAATATAAATATTAAAAAAAATGTAATTTAAAAACATAAAATATATAATTGTAAAGGGATTGGATCTAGAAAAATTTAATCCCTTTTAATATGCCAAAATAAAAAATATATCATTTGTACAATATAATAATGTATAGCTAATGTTAAATAAATAAATAATTTTATATATGTTTAATAGAAATATTAATTTAAAATAATTTAAATAAATTTAGATGAAAATAATAAAATATATTTTTTATTATATTATTTAGTATATTATTTTAAAAACTAAACACGAATATACAAGCACTGTATATATTTATATATTTAAATATAAATATATCAACACAAGAATTGAATTAAAATACTTTTGTCTTATCATGGGTTAAATAAAAAAGACCCAAACTGTCAAATGTAAATATATTATTTAATCATATGGTATGATAGTTAAGTTATTGTGTTATTATTGGGGATGAGGTCCCCTCTTTCTGACCTCACCAGTTCATAGCTAAGGGTCAAAAGTGTTTACCCCTTTTAATAAATTGAAACATCTTAAAATAGAAATATATGTAATATGCAATTATATAATAAATAGAATAATAAATTTTAAAATATCAATTATATATACAGTTTTTCAAAGATAAAATAGAGAAATCATAATAAATGATTATTATTATTTCTATATAAATACCAAAAATAGTAAAATAGAAAATTAAAATTAAAAAAATACAAAAAAATCAATATATATATATATATATATAGTTGGAGTATCCCCATGACCTTGTCTAGTGCTAAAAAAAATTAAGATATAAAAATTATTATTAAAAGAAATTCAAAACTACACTCTTTCTATAATGAATTTCAAATATTAAAATAAATAAATAAACCATTAAATTCAATAAAACTTGTATTGGTTATTCTATATCAACATTAATAACAATTAGTTTTTGATTAAAAAAATAGGGAAAGGCTAAGAAAGAGAACAAAGATCAAGCCTCACAACCAAAGCTTGTATTGGTTATTCTATATCAACATAAATAATAATTAGTTTTTTATTAAAAAAAGAAAGGAAAAACCCTTGAATCCATAGAGAGAACAAAGATCAAGCCTGGCGACCAATAGTTCAACAATAATAAAACAACCACACCAAAATAGAGAACATAAATAATAATTAGCTATTCTATATGAACATTCTTCTAAAGAGAAGCCTCATTCTCTTCCTTGCTGATCCTTGATGGACATCTTTATAAAATCTCCTTTTGCAATCATCAAAAGAATAGTTTGGTGTTATGCACACATTTCTTTATCAAAATATTTTATTCGTCTATATATGGATGTAAATTTTGTACATATAAATATGAGTTCAACATAAGAAAATTATGTTAATATTTAGGTAGTCAGTTTATTTTATGAGTTTCAACATAAGTATCTATAAAAATTACAATCTTAAAAAACAAGGTCATGTGAATTGTTAGTTAGTCAATTATTTTGTGAGTTTCCAACATAAGTATTGTAAAGATTACAACCCCAAAAAGGAATGACATGTGAAACAAATTTTGAAGATTACAACCCTAAAAAACTAATAGCATGTGAACTGTTAGATAGTCAATTATTCATGACCTCAAAAATAAGTATTTGTAAATATTACAACCCTAAAAATTAAGAGCATGTGAATCATCATTCAGATATATTGTTTGTTCCAACATAGATATCTATAAATATTACAACCCTAAAAAGTAATGCATATGAATATTTATGTAGTCAGATATTTTATGAGTTCCAACCCAAGTAGGACCCTAAAAAATAATAGCACATGAAAATTTAGGTAGTCAACTATTATGCAAGTTTGGATACAAGCATTTATAAGAATTATAACCCTAAAAAATAATGACACATGAATAGTCATATAGAGAATTAATTTATAAGTCCCAATATAAAAAGGATTATAATATATGCAACTAATTCTACTACAAAAATTAGGAAATAAAAATGAGACAATTAATATATATTTATTTATAGATATAATTCATAACTTCTTTCTTTTATACCTAAATTTTAATTTAAAAGATGTTAATTGGTTCAAATTGTTCCAACCAAAAGTAATTTATCATACATCAATTTTTGTAAGTGTCTAAGGGAAACAACATAAAATAAAAGAGGATAAAATCTTCGTACCTTTTTAATGAATAAAATTGTAGTTTCAAAATATGATAGTATTCTCTCTATATATATAATAATAAATTAAAAATATAAAGACTATACTCATGTTGATAGAAATAATGAAATATAATTTAATTCAAATAAATTATATATTAAAATAAAATAAAAATATATTTATTGTATATAATTTGTGGGTATCATAATTCTATATATGTGAAAATTTTGTATATAAGGAAGAGCGGTCCATTGTGGAGTGGGCTCTAATAGTGGGGATAGAAACATGACTTAGTGCACCACTATCAGTCTCAACATTTTTTAATCATTTTTTAATACCTTAATAAAACTCATGTTGATGTGGCATCATATTTGATGATGTGACCCTAAAATTATTTTTTTTAAACACGGGAGTTGTCAAATAAGCTGTTGTACAAAATTAAGAATGATTTGAAATTTCATGTAGAATTTTGAGAAACATGAAGTTAGGGTGCTCCACTATGGGCCCCTCTCCCCTATATCTTGGTACTATTATAATCTCTTGTAATGTAAACCGTTGCATCAGGAAAATCATTACCTATAGAATGCATTGTGTATCATAGGGAATCAATATTTTGGTAATGATGAGGAAAAGATACATTCACATTCTAACAAGGTTGATTATGCTAGATTCGAGAGGGTTAATTCCCTCTACCTAAGGATTCATTACCAAATATTCTTCAATTTTATATCTTTGCAAGGTAATATAACTTATCAAATTTCTATGTATCTTTAAACTTGAACTTTTTTTTAATATTTTGATAATTAATTTTATATTATAATTATGATTTTATTATTTTATATATTGTTCAATCTTGTGTTTTTTTATGTTTTATTTTTTATTTAATTGATTTAAGTTTTATTATTCAAATATTTTACATATTAAAAAATTATAAAATAATAATTAATAAAATAAATAATTTAGAATTTAATTAAACTAATATTATAATTAATAATAGATTGAAAGTAAAAAATTGGCACATTGTACTTTACAAGGGAATCTCTTCTAATTGGAGACCAATAATGTGTCACTTTGTAACTGATCACAAAAGTAGAATCTCTTGGAACCTATGGACCAATAGTGTGTCACTATGTAACTCATCCCAAATAATATTGGGCATATGCCTCTATACAACCTTGTAATACATCTCTACTATTATAAAGAAGGTATTGTACCTAAGAAGGCATTACATTTTGATTGCTTTGAAGAGATGGAGAGGAAAGCCTTTCTCATAAGGTTGATAACCCTAAATCTATAGGGAATTTTACTTTACATAGGGAATCTCTCCCCACCTAAAGACCAACAATGTGTCACTTGACTCATCCTCTCCCTACCTAAAGATCAATAATGTGTCACTATGTAACTCGACCCAAATAACATACCATAATTTTGGGGATATGCTTCTATATATGTGCAACCTTGTAATACATCTCTACTATTATAAAGAAGGTATTGTACCTAAGAAAGCATTGCATTTTGACTGCTTTGAAGAAACCGAGAGGAAAGTCTTTCTCAAGAGTTGCAGTGAAACATTACTATTTTAAAGGTATTAAGTGACCAACCTTAACAATATTATTTTTCAAGGTATAATTTTATTCATGCTATTGGATTCTCTTATGTAATATTTCATGTAGATTTTGCTATATTTAAAAAAAAAAAAAAAACTATCTTTGTTTCTTTATTAATATATTGTGAAAGGATGAAATTGTTGTTTTGGTGCTACACTCACTTTTATTAATATGTTTTGAAAGGATAAAATTTCATCAATTAATACATTTTCCAGTTCTTTTAGGTGCTACATAACATATAAGAACTCAGGAGGTGAGCTTACTGCAGGCTGAAGACTCTTTCACAAGATGGAAGGTACGAGATTCTATTAACTATTAATTTATATAATTTTTTATTTTCTCTAAACGCCATGGTTTTATTATAGATTTGATTGAATCTGTTGTTTATTATTGTTTTATTTTTATTCATTATTCTTTATAGATATGATTTTTCATTTTAAAAATAACTCTATTTTTTTATCATTGTCAGATTGCACTCAGTAATTTACCAAAGATGATGATTACTCATTAAGTGTGATCTAAATCTTTAATGGAAAAAACCTTACACAGATTTTTCTTTCTTGTTCTTTTATTTGTTCTTTCTTTCACAGTCTGGCTACTGCTGTTTTATCTCTATCAGATCTGTATGTTTCATATCTTGTGCAACTTGTTTTGAGTGCCTTAGACCATTCTTGTTTCCCCTTGTTGTGCCTCCTGTTCTTGTGCTTGTTGTTCCACTGTAACAAGTTTCAGAGCCTTCTCAAAACCTGGTTTTTATCCTTAATAAAAACCAGATGTCATCTAATCTAATTTGCATTCGGATGAGATATATCTTCTCTTTGGGACCACCATGGTTGAAGATCCTGTAAACTTGCCATAAAAGAAAGTACGTTGTAAAAATAATCATATCATGAAAGCTAAGCAATAGTCTTCATTGAAGATTGTTATCACTTCACCATTCATTTTTTTCGCGCTCTTGCCCTGCTCTTGTATTCTGATTTGGTTTCCTTTAGCAATGGGAATGTACAATATACATGGTATTTATATCATTTTTAATATTGGTTCTTTTAATGACTTTTAAGTTTAGCTTGAATCTCAGTATTCTATTTATTATTTATTAGTACAGTTGACAGTCACTAAGCTATGGATTCTAATACTAAATTCATGTATGTGCCCTACATTTGCAGAATCCTAGAGGGATAAATTGATGGATAGAGAAAACATGCCCGTCGTTCGGTTTGGCACTGGAAGAAGTTCAATCTACCGTGGAGTTGCTAAGTGTGTTTGCATTTACTTCTAATAAATAGAGAGATTGATTGATAGATATTCAAGTAAAATGTTAGTTTGAACTTTGAAGTAATGTTATGCGGGACTAATTGCAGGCATAAATGGACAGGGAGATATGAAGCCCATCTTTGGGACAACAGCGACCAAAGAGACGGTCATAGCCGTAAGGGTAGACAAGGTTAGTTTTATGAATAAATATTGCACTAGAATTAAACCCTTTTCTTTCTACAGGCCTAAATGGGCTCCAGTAGCTAATAAAATCAGGTACCTTTAGAAAGTTATTTCTATAGATTCAGTGCTTTGAAACAAAATCTCTGAGATTTCATTGATGGGTTTCTTTTGAGTCGTGTTGTACAAAGTGTGTTATGTTTTGAAACAAGATCTCCAATATATATATTTTTATTGTCTTTAGTAATATAAACAGGTTCCTTCTTGAAAGTATGCATTTGACAACTAGGGTAATTCTTACTTGGATACTAATTAGAGTACTTTAACCGTCTTATTGTGATTCCTCCATTGTGGATAATGATTGGACTCTCCAGTATATCTCGGTAACCAGATACTTTTAATTAGTTTGTTGTACATGTAGTAAGTGATTTCAGTTCATAGAGCCTGTGAAGTTCCAGATCTGTAATTGAACTGTCCATTGATGTAATGTAGGCGGCTTTGATAAGGAAGACAAAGCGGCCAGAGCTTATGATCTGGCAGCTCTCAAGTCTTGGGGTCCGTTAACTCTAACAAACTTTCCGGTATGATTTTCTAAGAGTTTTTCTGTTAGCTGATATTCTACCATCTCTCATAAAATGCCTTCGGTGGCCATTCTAATTTTTCTCATAAAATATTTAGCATGTTATTTTATAACATTTGATTTTCCTGTATCAAATGCAGGTTAAAAACTATGAGGGGGAGTTAAAAAGTATGAAGAACATGTCAAAGCAAGCATATGTTCAATTTATAAGGAGGTAATTGGGTGTCCTACCATCTATGCAGATTTGTATAGGGCTGTATATCTGGAGAGATTTCAGTATCTATCAGGAAGATTAGATCAATTTGGAACAAACTATGTAATAGGTCACAAACCGCTTCACATGGATTTATCACACTGTTTGATTATTAGGGATTTTTTCGATTTATGTTTACAAACTTTAAAAGCGATAAATAATTTTTTCAATTCATTATAATTATTATTTGATTGTGTACAATTATTGATTGTAAATGTGTTTTTTTCTCAAACCCCAATCAATTTTGCAGGACTAGCACTGGCTTTTCAAGGGGGGCATCAATCTACCGCGGAGTGACACGGTTTGGATTGAATAATTTACCTAGATGAACTTATAATATTATCTTAAACATTGATATGGAAAGGTGAAATTAATTTGTCACTGATAAGCTGATTAATATAAATGCCAGAATTGACCTAACGTAGCTCTACAAATCCTTCATATGACTTGGCAGACATCATAATGATGGAAGGTGGCAGGCTAGGATTGGGAGAGTTGCAGGGAACAAGGATTTGTATCTGGGAACATTCAGTGAGCACATCTCTCTCAGTTTGTAGTATAATGTTTATGCAACACATTGAGCTGTTGTTTCATTATAAATGCATCCAATAATAAAACCAGATGAAAAGGCTAATGTTTTTTGTTTGAACTCACAGACACAGAGGAAGAGGCTGCCGAAGCTTATGACATTGCCTCCATTAAATTCAGAGGAGAAAGTGCCATTACAAACTTTGACACAAATCGATATGATGTGAAAGCCATTATGAGCAGCACACTGCCCATAGGAGGAAGATCAAAGAGGATTAATATTGAAGAAGTACAAAATGAGGGAAACACTGGGAACACATCTTCCTGCACAGACAATAGTGCACCTACAACCATTAATGGGCATGCAATCTCAAAAACTATTGCATCATACACTTCTCCCGCAGCTCCATTCAGTTATATTAAAAAAGGATCAGTTGTTTCAAAGGCACCACTAGCTTTTGAAAGCATGCTGTCTTTGAGTACTTCCACATTCTACTCTCCCTCGGAGTCCTCAGGTCTTGTGAGAGCTGGTCATGAGAAAGTGAATGAGGATTCAGAATGTGAGCCTCATGCAGGAGCAGCATGTCAACCTCCTATTATGTTCAATATCTGGAGCGACATGAGGATGTCAAAATCTTAGTATTTTATCATGCTTTCAAACATTTTAAGACCTAGGCTTGGTCTTTCGCGATATGTCTAATCTTGGAGGAGCTTTTCGGAGAAGATTTCTCTCTAGTTTATACGATATGCTTAACATTAAGTAATGCAAAGTTTTTGAAATTATATTCTTGTGATTTTTTTATTGGGTGTTTTATTTAAGATTGAATTTAGGTCACGTTATGTTGAATAGTAATGTGAAGTTTTTCAAATTATATTGTTGTGATTGATTATAGTGTAGTGACACTACTACACCAGGAGATTTAAAACATTAATTTAAGACAAAATATCAATTTTATCTTAAATATATATTTTTGTTTAAATCATATTTTTAATTTTCTAATTGTCTTAAATTAAGACAATAAGGAAAAATATTTTTTTTAAATAAATATTTTATTTCCCCCTTCTCATTCATTTTCCCTCCCTCATTCAAAATGCATTTTCATTTTCCTTTTCTCTCCCTCATTCGATTTAGTATGCCCTTCGATGGATGAGCACTGCAGAAATTATCAAAGGGATGTGAACGCAGTACCCAATCTACAGATCGATTCGAAGGAAACTCCTGATGCTCATGTCATTATGGCTGACCTTCCTGGTGCTTATTTATTTATTTACTATTTCATTGTCTATTTTGATTCAAGAAAACATTTCCTTGGAAATGGAATGCGATTACTTTGTTGCAGGACTGAAGAAACAAAATTTGAAAATATTAATGGTAGACGATCGAATCCTTGAAATAAGCGTAGAACACAGATTCAATGAGGTGCGGGAGGGGGAGAGATATCGCCGTATGGAACGGTGGAGAGGGATGTTGATGAGGTGTTTCGGGCTACCTGAGAAAGGTGGATGAGGCGAAGGCTGGAATGGAAGATGGAGTGGTGACTGTGGCAGTGCCAAAGCATCCACAATCACAACCACAACCCAAAGTTGTTGAAATTTCTGGGTGAGTCCCATTTTGTCATCGAATTCTGGAGTGTTGATCAATAATGTTATGTTATCTTTGGTCGTTGGCTAGGCAATAAACAATCTTAGTGTGAAGAGATTGAGTGCATGCAATTTTGGAAAAAAACTTTTTCCCAATTCAATATATGCCCGCAAACACACAAAACTTTGATAATCTGATGAAATTTGTCCTCACATTTGCGGTTTTTAACCAAAGAATTCACTGCATTTGTCCTTATTCGCAACAATTATACCCGTCTATTGAGAAATAGGGTTCTCGCCCACCCAATTAGGGTTTGATTCAGAGAAGGGTTGTTTCTTTTAGGGTTTTGTTGCAGCACCTGGAAATTTCCTATCATAGATAGATGCCAAATTCATGTTTCTCCCTTTCTTTCTAATAAGAACCCCATGTTTAAGCTTATACTACTGTTGTCCCAAACCCGAATATGCAGTCTAAATATGCTGAGGAAGCCAAGCGAGCTGCTGCACAAAGGCTTGCAAGTTTGCACTACCCCATTGCTCTATAATTTTTAATTACTTCGGAGTAGGAGAGCTCAATTCTTGGAGTTGGGTATGAGAAGGCCAACTAGCAGCAGGGTTGTTGGGCTCCCCTGGTCTTCAGAGGCACTTTTCAGGACTGATTATGAAGGAAGTGTGAAGCTTCAAGAATGCTTGAAACAGGACATTTCAGAACTGGAATGTTGCAAGCAGCAGGCAGTGCAGTAGACTCAGTTTATTTCTCCTTTCTCTCAGCTTTTTATCAATCAAAAGGTTTGGATTATATGTATATATTTTTAATATTTTGTATTCATGTATATATATGCTCATGCTTAGGAAATATTTTTTTAGTTTGGATTCTTTGTGCTACCAATGTTAGTATAATCAAAATACTCTCCGAGAAAATGATTGTAACTATCTAGAAAGTTATTAGAGTTTCAGTTGGGCTTAAATGAATCATAGCATTTAACAATTAGTTTATGTTAAAGCCTTTATAATCAACTCTTTACTGAGTTTTATCACTACTTATCTTCCAATCAGAATGTGTTGTGGGCTGCATAGTTTGGGCTCAGCTAAAATATTGTGAGTATGAGTTTGGGCTGCACAGAGACCCTGGCTTGCCTTTTTCGTTAAGGATCCATATCCACAAGCAAATGAGACCTTCTTTGGGGAGGACAACAAGAGATGACAATTAAAAAAGGAAATTTTAAAAATATAAGAAATTTCAAATATTTATAGGGCAATGCATTTACTATATTCATTATATAACTGTATTACAGAACATTAGAGCTGAGTTGAGAATTCACATTAGTTAACATACAACTAACAAAATTTCATTGTTATCATATGAATTTTTATTATCAATGTACATATACAATAAAAGGAAGAAAGCCTACAACTACAAAATGAAAAAATATAAAAGAATCTGGAAACATTATATTCCATAATTCAGTGTACTTTTCTTGATTGTGCATTTTATTAAATTAGTAACCATGCTGCTTTCTCTCCCTATCACTTAAATTTTGTTTGAAGTAAGGTTTTAAATGTTTCGACAACTGACAACCATGGTACTACTGTGATTTGGTAATGCAATATCATTCACATTAAAATACCTGCAGTACTCCATTACTGATGAGGCAGGTTACTTCAGATATATACAAAGCCCCTTTAACCACACACGAATTGCAGCTGTATATGAAAGAACTGAAAAATCTCGTATATAATTAGAAGGAAGCATTATAACTGGCTTTAAGGACCTTTTTCTGTCACATTGTATGAATTTTTGGTTTCAACTTTCAGCCATGGAGACATCTTATTCAGTCATTATTATTAGTTTTATGGTAATGACGGGAATAACAGTTTAAGCCAGGCGGTGATGTATGGACATACCTTTAACAAAAGTTAAACATTTCATTGTTGCATTCCTTAATAAAGAGGTCAAATTATGGAATGCTGTATGATATTCCCAAATTGATCACAAATCCATTTCAGAATATTTGACTGAGTTTAACAAAAAAAAAATATATATTTGTGACTGCTATCTGGGTAAAGCTGTCCATTCCTAGAGGGAAGAAAGCTATTTCCAAGATGTTCCCCAACAGGCAAGCAGATAGGGGACAGTCAGGAATAGATTGTACCGGATTTTCTATCTTTATTTTAATCTAAACTAATTGCATACTTCATTGCTCTCAATCTTTTTCATCAAGACAACGTATTATCTTGATTGGCATTTCAATAATGGTTGTCTTCTTCGTGCTTTACATGGTGCGAAATCTCTTAGAGTTGGACGTGAAACAGAGTCAGTCTATTCAGGGAGTCACAGTCTTTGAACAGAAGCATTTCCTTCACCTGACAAAATGCAAAATATTGCATAATTAGGTAGGAAAGCTCCTGTTCAAAATATTCAATAATTAGGTAAGAAATCTTTTTGGCAATCGAAAAGTCCAATGAAAGCATATACAAAATTTAAATATGGAACTGTTTAGATTTTGATACTTATGTACATAATTATAAATAATTCCTTGATGTACTTATATATATCCCTGCATACATATCATCACTTTGCGTAATCTGATCTGAAAAGATAAGAGACCGGCCCACAAGAATAACTAAAACAATGGAACTGTTTAGATTTTGATACTTATAAATAATTGTAAGTAATTCCTTGATGTACTTATATATATAGCCCTGCATGCATATCATCAGTCTGTGTAATCTGAGCTGAAAAGATAAGAGACCAGCCCACAAGAATAACTTGGAGATTTTCCAGTATGAATTGAGAGGGTCCTCAAATGGCTTCACTGCAGATAGCAACACTTAGTGCATCTAATAAGTCTGCTGAATATCACTTTAAAATGCCAATTTTAAAGGATTGTGATGACGATGGATGGTCTAAATGTACAGGTAAAGCTCACTAATTTAATTCAAAAGATTGTTTTGAAATTAATGTCTGTTTTTAATTGACATTTCAGATCACACTCAATAATTAAGTGATGACGTTTGTATACATGAAACACAGGCACCTTATGGATTGCAAGTGCTCATATAATCACAACAGTAATAGGATTGGGAGTGATGTCACTTTCATGGGCTACAGCTCAGCTGGGATGGGTGACTGACCTCTAGTTCTCATTGCTTTCTCTGTTGTCACTTTCTATACCTCCACCTTACTCACAGACTGTTACCGATCTCCTGATCCAGTCAAAGGAAAAAGAAATTACACTTACATGGATGCTGTCAAAGCCAATTTAGGTTTGTGAACAGAATGTGTTGGTGCGTCAAGCTGGTTCCAGTTTTTTTCAAAATCTTTTCTTAAAATTTGGTTAACATTTTACTTGGAAGAATGTTGAATACTCACATATTATTTCTTTAATCTCAGGAAGCACACAAATATGGCTTTGCGGCTTGGCACAGTATGAAAATCTATATGGAACTGCTATTGGCTACACAATCACGGCATCTATCAGCATGACGTAAGATTTTATTCCAAATTTCAGAAATAAAACCTGTTAGCATGAGATGTTCTTAGATTTGATTCATAACTTATTTTTGGCTTCTATCTCTTGATGATGATTATCGAGTCTTGTAGACATTCTATAGGAAAAAATTGGATGTCTTGGATCTTCCTTCTCCCTTTGTTATTGTTTTAGCCATCTAGCTGCATTGTATTTCTATGTTTTTAATCGACATGTATTTGTTTCTATATTTTATGTTCCGAACTATAACCTTGTATGGACTCTAAAAAGTGATTTTATAACCGCCTACAATTTTTTAATACATGTAATATTATTTTATAAAAGATAATTTAAACACTTATTCTTCAAAAAGATATCTATGATAAAACTTACAAAATCAAATCAAAAAACATTGAGTAAATTTCTTATATGTAGTAAAATCCATGTTTTTATATTTTGACACAGCTATTAAAGTAATTGACCATTGTTGGACAATCTCAGGGCTATCAAGTGGTCGAGTTGTTTCCATGACAATGGGAGGGAAGCTCCATGCCACTCCAACAACAACCCTTTTATGATTCTATTTGGAATCCTACATCTTATTTTATGTCAAGTACCTGACTTTGACAAGCTCTGGTGGCTTTCTGTAGTTGTTGCAGTTATGTCATTTACTTATTCATCAATAGGACTCGGCCTTGCTATTGGTAAAGTTTCAGGTATGCCTTCATTTAGTCTACCCAAATGTCAACTCCATTATTTGAAAATGTGACCTCCAATATAAAATACAGAGGCATGTTCATAGCCTATCATAATCTGATGTGAAATTACTGAAGGAAACTTCCATGGGACTCTTACAGGAGTGCCAATAAGTAGAGTCACTCAAGCCCAAAAGTTCTGGAATGTCTTCCAAGCTCTAGGAAATATTGCTTTTGCTTATTCATACTCCATCTTAATTGAGATTCAGGTATGACACCCTATCACTACTACATAAGGGGGGATTTAAGATATTAATTTTGTCTTAAATATATATTTTATGTTTAAATTATATTTTTAATTTTCTAATTGTTTTAAATTATAAAACTTTACTTTTAATGGCAAAAATGGTGGATTTGAAAGGAAGTCTTCAAGGTATTCTTGTAGCTATCGGAGTTGAATGTTAAATGAAACATACTACATTGTATCTGTTTTAGAAGTATTTTCTTTGACTTGAAATGGTACTCTCTCTTGCAGGTCAGAAATGGCAATATAAACAAAGTTCTGGTGTTGATAACAATACTTGGCAGTGTTGGTCCTCTCACGGTTATTTTAGACTCAAATGCTACTTCCAGTGAGGTGATAAAGCAAGCTTTGGAATTGTACTCAATGGCTTTGGAATTGTACTCAATGGAAGGATGACGACCTGCAGGACCTGAATAGCTCCCATTTTGAGCTTCATTATTTGTAAGAACCTTCAGAAGGTGAGTGGATTTTAAAGTCATTTTCATTTTTCTAACTACATAATTGCAGAATTCTTTGTATTTTCAATTCTGAAAAAAGGAAAATTCTATAGGGTAGAAGTTATGAGTTACAATAGAGGGGGAGCTTCTATTCACAAGCTACTGCAGATGTGATGGTTAAAATTGAAGTCTTAAGAGTTTTTTCCTGGGGAATATTGTTCATGCTACTTAGGATTGAACACTTCTATTGTTGGTTTTAAATTTTAACGAGTGCTTATAAAAAGAAAGGAATTACTTAGACGAAATTTCTCAAATATTGATGATGAAGTATAATCCAATATCCATGAGTTTAATATCATTGATTCTCATAAATGCAGACATGTATCCGTCTACCTATACATTTGTTTTTTTGTGTATATATAATCACACATTCACATAACCCCAGTGTTTCACACAGACAAGATCCTAGGAGTGTGAGTTACATCTTAGACATCCTGGGGACTTGGGACTTGGAAGGGATATCCCTTTTTTTCAGGACGGACAGCCTGCACCATTTGATGCATAAAAATAAGAAAGTAATCTTTAAAAAAAGGAATGTTAAACCCCCAAAACAGCTAAAAGGGAGAGGATTGTCATTTGAAATTGGACACTTTGCATTTAGTTTTTAAAATTTCAGCATCTTTTGATTTGTTTAAATTATTTTAATTGTTTTCACCCCACTATCCTCAAAACTACGTTTCCCTGTGGTGGAAAAATGGAGAAACACTTCATAACCAGTAATGGTTGTTGGTATTTATTTACTTGCTGCCTTCATCCCTTCATGAACTTCTAGTGTGGTCCAACACTTAAATTGAGTTTGAAAATATCAATATCTTGAAATGTATTTTGCACCAAGTTATTGCATCAGGAACTTCGAAACAAAACAGATACTGTTAGGGTCAATCTCAATCCAAAACTTGAGTTTAAAACTTTAGATATTATATGCACATGAATAAGTGAAATGCATGGACACAGCAAAGAAAGCAGTTTGCTTCATAGTAGGGGAAAAAATACGTACAATTCCCAGAAAACCTTTTGAAGCTTTTTGAAAAGCTCATAACTATCCTTGGAAAATTCAAAAACAACAAAGAGTTCCCCCTTTTTCAGGGGACATATTGGGTAGGGTTTTCTACTATGGTTCTTGGAACTGCCAAGATGAGAAAATATGTTATAGTTAATACAGTAACTCAATGATATTCTATTGCTTTGGAGAGTATTGTATCTAAACTAGTTTACATAGTTTTTGTTATGACCATGGGAGAACTAAGCTTTACTTAACAAAAATGAAAAATCCATAATTTATGCTCAGAGGCATTGCCAGGAAAAAAACAAATATTGCAACTTTTAATTCCTTAGAGTTTGAAAGGGCTCTTCATATAGGCAATGCATATCTTCTCCTAGGGATCTTATACCCCTGGATTCATTATTTCAGCTGAGATGATACTTAATGATAGAATAATGGGTTGATCTATACGTTTTAAGTAATGTTGAGCTATTCACTTTATCTTGGGAATTTGTAACGAAGGTGTTGCTTAGATTGATCCATAATGGAGAAAATATTGCATTTGTATATTCAGAAACTCAAATATCTGATACAATTGTGAGACATAATAAATATTTGTATTGTACATATTATTGAAATATTATTGAAGGGTCGTGACTTTTTACTAATATTTATAGTGTTAATTATTATATGTTAAATTTATAATTTAATTTATTTGAACTACTATTGAATAATTGAGTATATATCCTTTCATACCTCTTTGGTAAGTTTTTCCCTCAAAACATCCTCGTGTATTTGAGTGTTTCATTTCATGTAGGCTTAGTGTGGGGCTCCTATTTTCCACAAATACTCCAGACCAGACATCACACCAGGATACATTTCTCTTAATAAGTATCTCCAAATTTTATACCATTTAAATCTCTTTTTGAAATCGTGTTACATATGCTCAAAAAACACATGCATAAGTTACTCATAGTCATTAGGCCCTACAAGCACCATGATAAAAGCAATATTTGGAGAGAGCTGTCCTTGTCAGCAATTTATGGCCATATGAAAAGGGACTAGGGACTTCTTGGGATCTACCGAGGAGGATCACTATGCAAAAATTCTCTTCAATCCTGTATGGAGTAACTAGAACACTTTTTGAATTTTAGAATTTTTGGCTTGTATTTCCATATTATGAGATGAAATAGAAATATTATTTGTTAATTTGAAAATAAACTCATTTTAATATTCATAGATATTTCAAATTTATGGCTTGTAGGTACATTTCTTATAGCAAATTGAGTAATGTATTTTATAATTATGTTTGGCTATTAATCTCTTCATCGATATAGGAAGATTGTCGATGGCTGCAAAACATTGCAAAGTAATTCAATGTTTGAACTAGGTGTGGGATGATCTAATCATTTGAGGTTATCAAAGTTTGACTTTGAACTAGTTTAAGGATTTAGATTCTTATGATAATATGTTTGATATGTTGTTAAGACTACAAATTTCTTGGTTGGATGCAATATATGTAGGAATTCATTGGAGAAGCTGTATGGTTATTTTGTGAATATCTTTATGATGATCAGGTTGAGTAAATTTACCTATTTGTTTTAGATAGGGATCTTTATTGAAATTCAAAATATTGTTTTCTATATGAAGCTGAAGAAAATTTGGAACTGGCTTTGGAATATTCTAAGCAAGCTACAGAGCTCTATCACAATGAAGAAGTTACTTATAGCTAACTAGTGCCAAGTTGAAGTTGCACAGTTTTTAGCCTAGCTTGACCAATAAGTTAATATGAAAGAAAATATTTGTAAAAGTTTTTTGGATCACATATTTTAACTTTTGGGCTATCAAATGACCACAATGCAGTGGCTACATCTAATTGGATATATTTACTTGCTAGATCTAATATTGTTTGCCTGTAGGAAAATTTTGCTTTCACCCTGTTGGTTATCTTAGAGGAAGAATTCAACTCCCTCCATAATCCTATCTAAATATCAAAAGATTGTGCTATGGTCAAGACGATTTGGAAATCCTATCATTCATCAATAATAAAGTACAGGATTTAGTGGATTGTAACAATGAAAGGTTATCAGCCTTTTGAGAGGACCAGACATAGGCATGCAAGAAGAAGAAAATTCCCACTCTGAAGCAGAATTGTCACAATTGAGTCAACTCATTGTCAAGCTACCTTGCCATGCTTGAAAGAGTTATGCCGGTAGTTGGGTATATTCCACTAGTTTTTAGGGATATGGTTGGTCATAATAGTCGTTCAACTTGCTCCATCTTTCATATGTTATGATGTACTTGTTGCTCATGATTGTACAAACAATTTTATAGACTATAAATAAAAAAATACTTATTGGCATTAACTTTTTGAATTTGGATTAGGGTGCATTATTTTCTTTGTTTTTTTATGAACATTATGCTTTGCATATTCGGCAGCTATTCATTGCTCCCAACTTAAAAATCATTGATAATTTCTATCATAATTTTTCCATGGAAAAATAAAAAATAAAAATTCCAACAAATAGGAGGACGACGAAAATTTGAAAACATTGAATGTTGAAATCCACACTAAAAAATATTTAAAATAAATTGTTTATTTTTTTAATACATTTTTACATATTGTCTCTAATCCGAAGTATTGTTCCTAAAGAGACATAAATACTTTTGTTTAATATTGTCTTTACAAAGACAAATTTTTAAGACGATAATTTGAGACACTCGTTTAAAGACAATATTTAAAACAATACACAAGTTTTTTTTGTCTTAAGTTAAGATAATTTACTAAAAAAATGTCTCAAAAAGTGTCTTAAACCCCCCCTCTATGTAGTCATGATTTTTTTATTGAGTGTTTTATTTTAAGGTTGAATTAAGTCACACTATTGATAAGAGTAATATATTGAACATTAAGTAATACATTTTTTTTCAAACTGTATTGTTGTGATTTCTTTATTGAATTTTTTATTGTAAGACTAAATTAGGTCATGCTAACAATAAGTGTAATGTGTTGAACATTCAAGTAATGTGGAGTTTTCCAAATTATATTGCAATGAATTTTTTACTCAATGCTTTATTTTAAGATCAAATTAGGTCATACTTATAACAAGTGCAATATCTTGAACACTCTGAGTAATTCAAAGTTTTCCAAAGTATATTATTGAGACTTCTTTACTAAGTGTTTTATTTTAAGTCATAATTATGTCATGCTTACAGTAAGTACAATATGTTGAACATTCAAACAATACAAAAATTTCCAACCTATAATATTATGACTTATTTACTAAGTGCTTTATTTTATGGTCAAGTTAGGTCATGCTTACAATAAGTCATTAAAAAATAGGATTGAGAACAAAGTTTATAGAATATAATATTTTTTTTCTTAAGTAATACATTTTTTATATATGATTGAACTTATAGTGTGATAGGTATAATCTATAGAAGCATTTTATGTTATGGTGTGAAAAAAAAAGGAAAATTATTTAAAGCTTTTATATATTTTTTACATGTAAAATTATAGTTATAAATAATTAAAATAGATGTCATAAATTAATTAATTTAAAAGTAAAAATAAAAGAATTATCAAAATAAGAAATATGTACAAAATAAAATAACTCTTCAACTAAAAATAATGTAAATAATAAAGATAGAACAAAAAAATTCTTAATTATAAATTAAAATCAATTATAGAAATCATGTCCATTTTTTTCACAAATTGAAATAAAATGACTGATGATGTACGAGCATTAGGTGCAGGTGCAATCCTACACACCTTAATTTTGTGCTTTATATTTTCATTTTTGAGGTTGTGGTGTCTTACAAGTATGATATTTCAAATGTTTAATTAATTTATCCCTTTTCTCTTTCATCATTAAGCCAATTTGTAAGGTTGATTAATTAAAATTGAAAGTGAATGTGTTGGAGCTAGAAATTGATATTATTTACAAATTTCAATTTATGTACTAAGTCCCATGCACAGGATGGAGGAGGCCATATTTGGCATCTTGTAACTCCTCGGAATTAAAATTTTGCATCAATTAAAGGAGGATAATATAGATGAGTGGAAGTGGGAGTAGTGGAGTGAGACAATAAAAAGGAAATTTTAGCAAAGAATTTGAATTCTCCTACTAGGAAATGAAGAGGTAAGTTATGGAGAAATAGGATGCCCAAAAAATAGGGGAGTAAAATGGCTGGATTTTAGAGGAATTTTGAATGCCTAGGTTTGGAAAGAGAGGAAGGAAGGAAAAGATGAAGAAAAAGATGGGGAAATGAAGGAAAAACTAGAGATACCTTATCTTAGTGTCCAAGATGGAGTACCAATAATTTAGAGATACATTGGTTTTTTTTTGTATAGTTGCATATGAAGCTTTTTGGATCAAACTTGTAGCTGTTATGTGATCAATCTTATGTATAGCAGAGTTTGGGTGGTGAATAGCTTGTTTCATGTAGCTTGTTTTTGTAGATAATACAAGTTTAAATATGAAATTTGAATTATCTCTCAAATTTTGTAGCCATGTGTGATGTTTATTTATTTTGAATGGACTCTCTATAGTTAAATTCATGAGTTAAACCATGATTTTCTTGGCTAAGTGATTTGGGCTACATTGACAACTTTTTTATAATGGCAAAATTTTATGGGTTTTTTTTGGTTTTCAACTATGAATTTGAGGAGTATTATTGGGAAAATTTATAATCTACTTACATTCTTGTAATGAATATGGGGTGTTTTATTATCCAAGTTTTTAGTAGGAAAGGAATTCAATATATTGTTCAAAAAATCTTCAAAAGAGGGTATGCCATGAGTTTTTGAGTGCAATTTCAAAGCTGCATGAATTTGCTTTATGGGGATGCAATTTTCATCACTTTTATTTTTGGAAAACTTGGTTTGGAGTGTTGGTTCTTGTCTTGAATTAGATGGTATCATAGGTAGAAGATCTTGTGAGTGTAGAGTATGCACTAGGACCTACGGGTGAAGATTGGTGAAGAGTGAAGTGGTGAAGCCATGAGAGAGCATTGTGAGAATGTTTGTTTGTTGCAAGTATGAAAGAGGGTCTGTGACTACTATCCTCTAGAAGAGATCTGGGTAGAAGGTGTAGAGTTCATCCATTGAGATAGAGTGGGTAGAGGATGCATGTTATAATATAGGGTAAACCAATCTAGCCTAGATAATAGTGACAACCACAATAGTTCTAAGATAATAACATCATCCAAACAAGAGAAAGCAATGAAATCATCAAGAAAATAAAAGCCTCAAATAAAAACACTCCCCATGCTTGAACTTGAATCACTTCTCTTGTCTCTCTTTCTTCTTCTTTTGCAAATATGCCCTTAGATGTGTAGTCTAACTTGTGCAAATGCCTACAATCGTAAGTAAGAAAGTTGGAGATAAGTGGCTGTCAAGGAAAAAAAGGAGGAAGAATTCTTTTTTAGACAACCATTCAAATGGATGGATGAGATTGATCTTCCAGAAAGATTCCAAGATCAATGGATGAGGATTCATTAGATGAAGGTTACAAAATAGACGATCAAGATTGAAAAGAGACGAGAGACGATCAATGATCGAGATTCAAAGATGAGAGAGTGCAGTGACACCTTCAAATTTTGTAAATTTGAAGTGCCCATATTGAGAATTTCACCTTTGCACACTTAGAAGTGCACCTGAAAAATTTGCCCAAGTGTCTTACTTTGGATGGTCATAATTCAGAGCTAGTTGATTGTCAAGACAAAAGTGTTGTTGCTCTCCATTCTCCATAAATTCATGTACTCCCCTGTCCAATTTCAAAGCCTCATGATCTGATTTTCTATGTTTTTTAGATCAAAATCAAATGCAATTTGCTCAGTTTTACATTTGCATTTCTGATAGTGTTTCAAGGTGGTCAACTTTGACCCCTAATATCTCGTGAAGATTGATGATTGAAGGAAATAAATCTTGTGCACATAATTTGGGTACCTAAATGAGCTTTTTTTCCCATTGGAAGCCCCCAAAAAGTTGTTTTGATATTTTTTCAAAGTTGTGACTTTGAGAGCACTAATTGGTTCTGAACAAGTGCAATTGTGGAAAATGCCTAAGTGAGCAAATTTGTCGATTAATATCTTTCACCTCAAAATATTTTTTGTCAAACCATCATTTTCACTCCATTCTTGGGTCAAATGTATACATGCCTACTCAATTTTAGGCTTCCAGGATAAGTTCTGATTGGTTATTTAATTGTTTTCTGATCATGACATGGCCAAAAATGGTGTTTCAGAAAGTGTCAAATTTTTCAATTCTAATGACAACCCATTTATTTTTTTGTCTAAAACCTCTACAACTCCATTTTCATCAAGATAGGAGGTCATTTCATACATTATTTAAATGTATATATGTTGCAACAAACATGTCTCGGGGGCCAGCTTACAAAGGAGGCACCTAAATTTTAAAGGTTAGGAAAAATTGGAGGAAGTAGGTTTTCTATAAATAATTGATTATGATCACACACAAAATTTCACGGCTCCAGGTGTCCTGGTTTGCACACAATAAATTTTTTGCCAAAGCTCTCATCAATTGTCGCGTGAAAGCCTCTGTATTCCAATCAATAATCGGTGATGAGTGATGGTGTATGTTTTCCATTGTTGGCCTTTGAACTATCACTAGTTCTTTCCTCCATTTCCCTCAACAATGTACGATGAGCGATGGCTTGGTAAAAGTGTGTGAGAAGAGTTTTGTGGGCCTGTGAAATGATAGGCATTGGTAATGGTGCCTAGTGATTTTTTTTAAAAAAATGTTGATGCAAGCTAAAATTTTGGGAAAATATTTTAAATAAAATATTGAAAATGAATGGGAAAATATTTTAAATAAAATATTCAAAATGGATGCATAGTAAATTTCATTTCAACGTTGGCCTTTGCACCATCATTGGTTTTTGTAAGGAAAGCTTAGGTGCAGAACAAACTCTCCTAACGCCAAAACCTCAGGGAAGAATGAAAAGGTGACTTTAAATTTTCAATTACAATTCAATTAAGATACTCATGAAAAGAATAATAGAAAAGAGAATTGAACACACACACAATTGGGCACCAAATTTACATGGGAAAACCCTTACAGGAGAAAAATCCACCACACCAAGAAAATTCTCTTTGTATTATAGTAAACAAAATTACATATAGAGTACAAAATTCACTTTCTGATGTCAGTTTTATAGCAACACATTTACTAATCAATCTTGTACAAAATAGCTCTCAGAAAACATACAATGAATTCACTCAGATCAATCCATGTTCAATCAAGCAACACTTTGTTATCTCACACTGTTCATCGTCATTCGCCATTGCTAGAGAGTCATCCATTCTCTCATAGTTTGTTCATCTCCCTCATAGGAATGGTGCAACAGTCCAATTGCTAACGATTCACATTCTGCTTCTCTGATTGGTCCAAAATATACCACATAGGATAGTCATTTCAGTCAAAGAAGTTCAAACGAAATCACATGTCAGTGAGACACTAGGTTGTGTCTCCCCGATGCCACAAGCCCAACTATCGTTATGGCAAGAGTCATATTGAGTTCAAACCTATCACCCAGACTCACTCTATCACTAAGACATCACATTGATATCCACTATAGAATCATCAACAAGACCATCACTATCGCTAAGACTTCACACCGATGTTCAACTCATGTTGCTCTATCGACAAGACCATCGCTATCGCTAAGACTTCATACAGATGTTCAACTCATGTAGCTCTATTGGAAAGACCATCACTACCGGCAAGACGCCATACTAAACACAGAACAGTTGGAGAGACCAACGCTATTGCCAAGAGGTCATACCAAAATTCATCACGTGGAGATCCATTGAAAATTCATAAACAAATCCATCAGAAAGACTAGCACTCTCAGTAAGAGTTCATACCGACTGCAAACCTATCAGCCAAGAGTCTCCCCGAAGATCACCAGGATCCAACCCATCGGTGAGACTAGCGCTATCAGAATGAGTCACTTTGAAGTTCATACCATCTCCCCAATGACATATGTTTCCAATGTGTAAAACCTTGGCGAGACAAACTCTATCGGAATGATTCATTCCAAATGTTGATGCCTTTCTCTGATGCCACTCGTCACCAAGAGTCTCCCCGATAACCACTAGGAACCATCCCATCGGCAAGAGGTTTGTCTAGGCAGAATGAGATGGAAAACTCACAGTGATAAGAATGTCTTGCTGATGACTCCCGTCAGCAAGAAATAATCAAATTCTTGGTGATCTGAGCACTTTAGAAGTTTAGAATGCAACTACTAGTCAATAAGACATTCAGATGGTCTCACTGACTTTTCCCTTTCAGGAGTTTCCTGTCAGTAAGTTTGAGGCACATTTTCCAACAATCTCCCACTTGATGAAGATCTTATTGACACCTCCAGAGCATAACAAAACTACTGAAATTCATGGGCACTAAGGCCTATCAAATTGGAACACCACCTGAACTTGTTTGTGCTCACTGGCTTTTTCAATGCATCTACAAATTTTTCCAAAGTATCCACTTTTTCTAAACAGACCTCTCCATCCTCCACCATATTTCATACAAAATGATACTGCACATCAATATGTTTCATCCTGGCATGGAAAGTAGGATTTTTTGCCAAACAAATAGCACTCTAACTGTCACAGTAAATTGTAATTATCCATGCATCAAACCTAATGTTAGAACACAAAAGTTTTAACCAGATTGCTTCTTTACAAGCATGTGTTTTTGCCATGTATTTTGCCTTTGTAGTGGACAAAGTAACTACAGCCTGTCGCTTACTCATCCAACTAACTATACCACCATTCATCATGAAAATATATCCACTCATGGATCTTCTACTGTCAATGTCCCCTGCCCAATCAAAATCCACATAGCCTTGGATGTTGAGAATCCTCTGTGATTCTACCAAATTCCCATGGTAACATAAAACATATTCTGAAGTGCCCTTCAGATATCTAAACACTCTTTTCACAGCATCCCAATGTGTCCTTCCAGGATTTTCCATAAAACGACTAAGTACTCCCACTGCTTGGGTAATGTCTGGCCTTGTACAAACCATTGCATACATTAAATTTCCAACTTCACTAGCATAAGGCACTCTAGTCATGTCCTCTATCTCATTAGGATATTTTGGACAGTCTTCAACAAATAGCTTCGTTCCTGAAAAACTGGAACAACTAGCTGCTTGCACTTAGTCATACAAAATCTCTCCAAAATAGTATTAATATACTTACTCTGACTGAGCCAAAGTTTTCTACTCTTCATGTCCCTAGTTATTTCCATTCCCAGAATATACCTAGCTGCACCAAGATCTTTCATTTCAAACTTTGTAGACAACTGAGATTTTAGATCATAAATCATTAACTTACTATTGCCCATGAACAATATATCATCAATATAGAGAGGAATAATAAGAACAAAATCATTTTCAGCTTTGTAGTACACACAATGATCAAATTTTGATCTTACAAACCCCAATGACAAAACAAAAGTTTCAAACTTCTGGTACCACATTCTAGGAGATTGTTTTAATCCATACAGAGATTTTTTCAACTTACAAACCAGATTTTCTTTACCTTTTTCCACAAAGTGCTCAGGCTGGAACATGTAAATTTCTTCTTCAAGGTCACCATGAAGAAATTTTGTCTTCACATCCATTTGTTCAATCTCTAAGTCATATGCTGCTGCAAGTGACAAAAGAAGTTTGATAGATGTTAGCTTAGCTACAAGAGAAAGAATTTCTCCATAATCAATTCCCTTCACTAGGGAATACCCCTTTGCAACCAACCTTGCCTTATACTTTTCCACACTGCCATCCAAACCTATTTTCTTTTTAAATACCCATTTGTAGCCAACAACTTTTCTACCTTCAGGCAAGGGCACCAAACTCCAAGTATCATTCTTTTCTAATGATGCCATTTCTTCATTCATGGCTTCCAACCAAGAGTTTAAATCAGACATTCTAAATGCCTCTTTCACAGTCCTAGGCTTATCAGTGCTAGAAATTAAAGCATAGGCACAAGTAGAATCTAACAAAGAAAACCCATACCTATCAAGTTGCTTTCTTTCACGTGTTGACCTCCTCATAGGTTGAGGCTGAGGTTGATCCTCTTCTTCATAACTCTCAAAACTACTTGAGCTCTCCTCAGTTTTAGGTACATTTTGAATTTTTAGTTCCTCTTTATCTAGTGTCGGAGGAATTTCAACTACATCCCTTTTATCTTCTGATTTTGTCTCTGACTGTAGATCCAAAGTAGAAGGCTCCAACTCATGAAAGATAACACTTCTGTTGTATAGAAACTTCTCCGTATCAGGATTCCAAAGCTTGTATCCTTTTATGCCAACAATATACCCAATAAAAATACATTTAACAACCTTGTTTTCCAATTTAGACCTTTTCTCATTTGGCACATATGCATATGCCTCACAGCCAAAGACATGAATGTGTCTCAGAGAGGGCTTCTTTCTAGACCATGCTTCCAAAGTTGTTTTCTCAACAAGAGTGGAATTAGGAGAATAGTTTATTAACATGTTGTTGCAACTGCCTCAACCCAAAACTTCTCCTCCAAGCTAGCACTGCTTAGCATACTTTGTGCTCTTTCCATCACTATCTTATTGAACCTTTCAGCAACTCCATTTTTGTTGTGGAGTGTAGGGTGTAGTTTTATGTCTTTTAATTCCATGATCTTTACAGTACCTTTCAAACTCATCAGAACAAAACTCATCGCCATTGTCAATCCTTAAAAAAATTATTTTTCTTCTAGTTTGATTTTTCGCAAGGTTTTTAAATTCCTCAAAACAACTAAACAGTTCTGATTTACTTTGCAAAAAATAAAAAAAATGCTCTTCTTGAATAATCATCAATGAACGATACATAATGTCTTGATTTAGACAAAGAAGGAACATTTACTAGACCAAAAACATTAGAATGAATGTAATCAAGTAAACTAGAAGATTTATGAGGACTAGAGTAAAATGAAACATGGCGTTGTTTACCATATATACAATGTTCACAAAATTTGAATTCAAGGTTACAATCATCAAGCCCTTCAACTAGGTTTTTATTCTTCAAGGTTTTTTAACCTTTTTCTCCAATGTGGCCTAGCCTATGATGCTAGAGTATAGTCTTTTCTACTGGAAGTTTAACATCCATAGAGTTTGCACTATCAGGAATTTTTTCCTATTTTTCTCCATCAGTAGCCTTATGTGACTTTATAGAGACACTATTGCATTGCACAACATGTGCATCCAGCTTATACAAGGTACCAATACCGGCAACCCTTTCTAGCACCATTGAGCCTCTAGTCATCTTGCAGTCATTTCCAGAGAATGTGACTTGCACTCCAATATCGTTCAACTTACTAATAGAAAGTAAATTTTGATCCAGACCTAGTATATGTATTACATCATTGATTCCCTTCACTCTTCCATTAGGGAATTGAATTTTAACTCTTCCATGACCAACTATTTCCAGAGATGAATCGCTTGCCAAATACACCCTTCCACCATTGTATTGTTCATACTTAGTGAACCGGTCTCTATGAGATGTCATGTGGAAAGATGCTCTAGAATCAATCAGCCAGACATCATCTCATGCCTATGTAGCCAAGGCTGCAATGAAAGCATCTGCATCACTCGAAGAAGAATCATTGTCAGAAGAATACTTCTTCTTATTTTTATCCTCTTTGCAATCCTTTCAGACATGACTAGGTTTCCCACAATTCCAACACTTCACCTTGGACTTCTTGCCAGGAGACTTTGATCTCCCTTCTGATTTTGATTTGGACTTCTTTTCCTTCTTCTTTCCTTTTTCTTTCGATCTTCCTCTAATAGCAAGAGCCTCCTTCGCCATCTCAGAATATTTTCTTCTCATCTCTTCTGATAAAAAAGAAGCAACAACATATTACATCTTAAAAGTGGATTCCATACTCCCAATAGCCATCACCAAGTGATCCCAAGAATCTAGCAAAGAACATAACAACATACAACAACCTTTTTCATCAATCTTCACACCCACAAATGCTAACTGAGCAATGAACATATTGAAAGCATTCAAGTGATCAGCAATAGATGCTCCTTCCTGCATTTTCAAAGAGTACAACTTCTTCCTCAAGAACAATTTATTCACCAAGGACTTCCCTTGATAAATAGCTCTCAGTCTTTTCCACAAAGAGGATGCTATCTTTTCTTCATGAACATTTAGAAGAACAGAGTCTGCTAAACTGAGCCTTATCAATCCCTTTTATTTTTGATCTGCAAGGTCCCAATCCTCTTGCTTCATGCTTGTAGGCTTCATTCTAGACACAGCAAGCCAAAGATCATGATCAACCAACAGATCTTCCATTTTGAGTTTTCACAACTCAAAATTACTACCATTGAATTTCTCAATTTCAATCTTTCCTTACATGCTTGCCATCTTAATCTATAATTCAAATTACCAAACTTCTACAAGACTCCCACTAAACAAAATTGGCACAAAAAAACCAGCATACCCACACGGATAACACAACTGGCCAATCTCTGATACCACTTGTAAGGAAAGCTTAGGTGCGGAACAAACTCTCCTAATGCCAAAACCTTAGGGAAGAATGTAGAGGTGACTTTAAATTTTCAATTACAGTTCAATTAAGATACTAATGAAAAGAATAACAAAAAAAATAATTGAACACAGACATAATTGGACATCAGGTTTATGTTGGAAAACCCTTACGGGAGAAAAACCAACCATAGGGTGATCCCACAATAGTGGTTTACAATTTTTGGCCAAACTGGACACTGATTTTTTTTAACTAAATCTTCACATTCATGCACCTATAGTGGTTAAACTGTGAGAAATTTGGAGATGATGTAAACTAGAGTCTTTTCACATTTTGTCTGTAGATTCTAAAAATATTTTTTTCAAAATTTTTGGAATCATATTGCACTTCTTTTCCCATCTCCCACGAAAATTGGTTTTTTTTTTTAAAAAAACATTTTTAAAAAGTGACGCACATCGTTAGATTTTAAAAATATTTTCCATCTCCAATGAAAATTTAGATTTGTAACTCCGATATCTAGTGCTTCCACTTGGTTAGATAGTTTTTTTTTGAATATTTTTTCTTTAATCAAGTTTCAAAGTCAAATCAATTACAATTCAGACATAACACGACCGTATAACATATAACTTTTACTGTATACATATCAAATTTTTTTTTTTTTGTTGGATCAAGGACTCCAATATCTAGTGCACTCATATTTTTAAATTATTATTTTCATAATCTTCTATTTTTCCACATGTGTAGAATAGAGAGTTTTTTTTTGGTGAAAAACCTATATTTAATAAAACTTAAAAAAAAAGATAATATAATCAAAACATATTAAAATTATATTTTTTGGATAGCTCATTTTGAGGCCAACCTGATACCAGTTGGGTTTCTAAGATCTCCTCCATTTTTCATTCTCAAATCGACATTTGAAGTGCAAAATTTTGAGCGATTTTGGTGCCTGAGAGGATGTGGGAAAAAATAAGTGGGTTTAGTTGAACAAAAAAATAATGTTTGGTTGAATGTGGGATCGACCAAACCATTGTTTCACTGAACCCATTTAACATACAATCAAAAAATAGATTTAAATGGGGTTTGGTCGAACATTCTAAAGATGTTTGGTCAAACCCCCTCTATTAAAAATTAAATTTTAATATTTATATAAATAGAAATTATATTCTTTTTAAATTATGACTTGAGAGAGAGATATGCAGGGAGTGGGGGTAAGAGGGAGATACATG
>VDFB02281492.1:442379094-442432349 GCA_007258455.2 Sequoia sempervirens
TACAAAGGTTTAGGATTTAAGGGTTAAGGGTAGAGGGTAGAGAGGGAGAGGGGGTAGGAGGGAGTGGGAGAGAGATATGTGGTAGGGTTTAAGGGTTAAGGGTAGAGCAAAGAGAGGAAGAGTTGGTAGGAGGGAGAGACTTTCAAGAGAAAGAGGGGGGGAGTGGGAGAAAGACAGAGGGTAGGGGGTACAAGCATTTAGGGTTATAGGGTTAAGGGTTTTTTTTTTTATTTGCATTGATTTATGTTTTATAAATGTATACAATAATTTTATAATTATATAATACTTAATTTTAAAATTTACATAGTTTCCCATGGAACAATTTGATGGAAAAGATTATATAAGCTGTATATAAGTGTATATAATATTCTTGAACTTAAGAATTCCATGAAAAAAATATAAGTTGTATATAATTTTAATTTAGGAAAAATGATTTTAAAAAAATTCAATATGTTTCAAATAAGGATTGAAAGCATATATGTGGGTTTACATGCAGCCAAAAAAAGTGAGAGATGATGCTATCAAAGATTCTTGAACTTAAGAATTTTCCATGGAAGAAATATGTACATATAATTGTAATTTAGGCAAATTATTTAAAAAAAATTCACTACGTTTCAATAAGGATTGAAAGCATATATATGGGTTTACATGCAACCAAAAAATGTGAGAGATGATGCTATCAAATATTCTTGAACTTAAGAATTTTCCATGGAACAAATATGTACATATAAGTGTAATTTACAAAAAATTATTTACAACTATGTACAAGTTACTATAAGTTCTCATTTGAACATGAATAGGGTTACAAGTGAACTTGAAAACCATGGATATAATCTAAGTCAAAGATTCTGGTTCAGCCCGCTCTTCAATAACATGTAGAATTTTTTGATGATCATCACTATCTAGTCTCCATTTTCTTTGGCCACGTGCATGTGGAACTGCATGAAGATGTAGAGTGGTAGCTATTATTAAGTGACTATATCGATATACCTTGTTATCAGGTTGATAGTCAACAAAATGAATCCCATACTAAACAACTTTCACTTGTTTTAGAGATGTTTGTTGCACTACAATAGAACCTGCATGGTAAACATGAACCTAAGGTAAGACATATGAATGTGTGCAACATTTTTGTGCTCAAGGTTTGTACAATATATATTTAATGTTTATAATGTACTGTGCACATGTGAATACAATGTATATAAAATTTTAAATTCAAACTCACTTGTGGGAAATGACATTACATCACTTGTTTCAGGTTTTGTTAGCTTATTCCTCTCTTCTGTGCAATGCAATAAATAATAGCTAACACCTTCGATGTTTCTAGGCTCTACTATGACTAGAAAAACATCTCCTGTACACCAAATTTACACAAAAAAATTCTAAAAAAATTAGAAATGTCTCTAAAGATCATTAACTAGATATATATAATATTTAAATTATTGAAAACTTACACATGTGTACCTTTTCTAACCAATCCTAAAATATGGTCATAATCAATTGAAATCAAAGGAATGTCTTCAAATCTTTCTTCCTCGTTTTCATCATATGTTTCTGAGACAACTAGTGGCAATGTATCCCATTTACCAACATATCCAAGTTCTTGATTGTTGCATGCATAATCAGAGTTTCCCTCCATGCACTCAGTGCAAAAACAAGAGTAATCCCTTGTGTCTAATATCCATCCATGGTGACTATTTGAACTCCTAACACAATGCAAAGATCTTGTTTTTTCTACCCTCTTGCATCCATGCATCGATCTTCTATCCACACCTAGATACATATGTACAACAAAAACCTTATGTGAACAAATATGTATATATATATTTTAAATTTAAATAAATTCAAATTTTTGATTTAATGTAATTTATACATACCCAATATCTCCCAAAACACTCTATGTGGAATGAATTGGTTTGTACTTGAAGATGTGCCAACCACATTCGATGCAAAGTGTTTCTTGCACCATTCAAAAACATCATGTGCATTGTCTAGACGATCTTTTGGATAACTCATTTGATTCTTTCTTAAAGCTCGTTTGATGCAAGCTCCTGCTCCATCATGCTCACCCTTTCCATGCCCACTCTAAAAAAAACTCCAAACATGTGGTAGTTTGTAGATTTTATGATATCTACAAAGTGCATAGAATGCTTGTGAATATTTGAATTGTGCCGCACATCCATTTGACCATACAAAATGATTTTCAAATTTTACACCCCTGCTTCTCAAATTCTCAAAAAATATTGTAAAGAAATGTTGGACAAAAAGTGTGTCATGCTCTTTATCATCACTAATATAAAAGTGATATTATTTCTTAATGGCTTGTTCTTCATCTGTACTCTCAACAACATCCAATTCTGATTGTGCATGTAGATAACACATGAACCATAATAGTGATCTGCTTTGAAAAGTAATACTCTAATTGAATCTCCTTTTGATGTACAAAGGAGTAATTTTCTGCAAAGTCAACTATTGATAGAACTGTTCCATGTGAGAAAGTATCTCTCAATGTTTGAAATTGTTGTGCTTGCCACTTAGCAAAAAAGGAATGATGTATGTATGGTCGTATCAATTTTCAAAAATCTTCCATAAATTTTCCAATGGGAATCTCCTCTTCTACATAGTTCAACCTTGTGGATTCTTTCCCAAAATTTGTTTGCAACTTTACATACTTGTACCTATGTCAGTAAAATATGTGAATAACTAATAAACCACACTTGATCAATGAAAAATTACATCAAAGAGAATCCAAATAACAATCTATGAGAAATTGAAACAAATAAACTCTCTAAAAATAATAGTTACATCTTGCAATTTACTATCTTTGTTAGGTCAGTATCCTCAATTCTTGAAGGAAATTTAGCCAAATTTCCACATGTCTCACAAATTCCTTTTATGCAGTTTATTTGAGGTCCATTTTCATGATCACATAATATAGAATTTATGAAAAAACTTTCCTGTTTAGGAGGTGCATTTTGAAACACATATCTTTTTTCTCTCATCTTTCAAAACACGTGATAGTAGAGACCAAATTCAATATGATAACAATAACAAGAAGTTTCAAAAAACTTGTTTATCTTAACATAATATAGCTTTAACCTTTAAAACATTGTTTTCCCAATCTTTATATGAGGATATGCATTACATAATTTCATATACATCTCAAATTGTGTTATGTCTAGCAAATGTTTGATATGATTTTCATAAATACTAGGTCCAATCCTGTGTCTCATAACATCTCTAGTATTTAATGATGGACAAGTCTAATCATGCCTAAAACATGAGACCAAGTTCCTAACAACATCTTCAATCCTATCAGAATAGGGAGCTCTACACATAATTGCCCAATTTCCTTATAAAAATCATCCAAAAACTTTCTCTTTTTCTCATATTTTATCAATGTGGCTCTACTATAACCAATTTCAGTTGAAAGTGCATACATTTTTCTTTTTCTTGCTATATCTTGATGTATAATAGATGTCAACATCACCCTTCTTGTAGTGGCCTTATCCACTGATCGAGATCCTTTCCCAATGGAATGTAAACCCTTTTTAACATTTTGAACAATATCCTTTTGTAATCCCATGTGCTTCTTCTTATTTGATGCCAAATGTACACCCAACAATTGTAATGACTCTTTGAGCTCATCACGAATAAGTAAACATGATAACAATTGGGTTTTTTCAAGTGTATCAAGATGATTGAAATGATGATTGATCATTCCATTTACAAATTTAGTCATTGATCTCTTTCTCTTATTATAAGGTTGGTTGGAATAATATTTCAGTTTCTCCATATCCATTTCAAGTAAATGATCTAAATTTCTATGAGAAATTTGTTTCCTCACCTTCTCAGCTAGTTTTATATGCTCATCCATACCAGTAGAATGAAGTGATCTTGACCCCTCTTTGACATGAATTGTTTGAACTTGTGCCTCCTCCCTATCTTCAAGGATCATACATTCTTGAGCGGATTCATTTGATCCAATGTCTATATTTGGCTCAACTTGAGCATGAAAACTTCCTTCTTGTTGAGCCCTTCCTATATGTCACAAAATATTTTGCAAACAAAAGTGAGAGATGATGCTATATAAGTGAAGTTTATGTATGCAAGAAAACAAACTAATAAAACATGATGCTATAAGTGAGAGAAGTTTGTGCTAGTTTTATATGCTCATCCATACCAGTAGAAGGAAGTGATCTTGACCCCTCTCCAACAAGCATTGTTTGAACTTGGGTCTCCTCCCTAACTTCAAGGTCCATGTGTTCTTCAATGGATTTGTTTGATCCAATATCTAGATTTGGCTTGACTCCAGCTTGAGGAATCCCTAGAGCATAAAACTTAAAAATAATTTGAGAACATTGAAGTGATGAAAATAGAAGACCAAAGACACAAAACACAAATATTGAAAAAAAAAGAATTGGCTTAAGGAATTGGAGTGAAGGATCATATAAACATTGCAATTTGCATAACCAAGATGACTTGAGGACATTTAAAAGTATTTATAGTCATTCAAGTGCAATGATGGCTAGAAACCTTAAAAAAAATGTGTGTTAAGACATAATTTAAAGAATAATCTATCATATATAACTAATAGTCCTTGGCACCATATAGCTTGAGTTTTGATGTATACATGTGTTAGTCTCTAGAAAACCTGACATTGCATTGCCTTTAAGTATAATTTGAGTTCTAATTTTCAAATAATTCTAGAGCTTAGAATTGGATATTTATTAAAATATTTAAAAAATATATTCTTAAGGAACTATTGATCATT
The DNA here is from genome assembly GCA_007258455.2 of Sequoia sempervirens. NCBI lineage: Eukaryota > Viridiplantae > Streptophyta > Pinopsida > Cupressales > Cupressaceae > Sequoia > Sequoia sempervirens. The sequence goes on from VDFB02281492.1 coordinate 442,383,869, forward strand.
AGATTAAATTCAATGGAAGTTTAGAAAAATCAAAAGCTAATTATATTTTTCAATGTAGATTGGATAGGGGATATTGATCCCCAAATATCAACATTAGAATGCTACTTAATTGTACATGAAGGTGTAGTTTCATGAATAATTAAGAAAAATAATGGTTTCTTTCAAAGTGCAAAGTTAGAATATATAGGATTTTGCAAAGCCATAAAATAATTAATGTGGTTGAAAAAATTATGAAAATCAAAGTGGCATAGTGAGGGACACAAAATTTAAGGTTTCATTGGAGAACTAAGCATGTATTTAAGTACACTATCATTTTCTTCATAAACAAAGTAAAGAGAAAATTGTGTAGATGCAATACTCAACAATGATAATGTGATGACAAAAACATTAAACAAAGGTATTGGTAAAAGATAAGTGTAAGGTTTGTAGGGAAGGATTTAATGTACAATATTTTAGTTTAGGAGCACATTTTAAGTTGGGGTATTGTAAGTTAAAAAATGGTCATACATTAAAATTTTCTAATTTTAATAAGAAAGCCAATGCAAAATGTATGCACATACAAATTTATGTTTAGGTGTACTAACCAAATTATTGGGTGGAGTAATGCACAAATTATGGATTCCATCCCATCAAATGAATACTCATGTTTTTCCAAAGTAAAAGTCCTAAATACACACTTGAGAGTGAGAGAGAGAAGAAACAAGCATGTACCTTGTTTCTTTCTATAATAATTTTCCAAGTTTTGTTAATGCCTCTTATGTTCTTCTTCTTTTGACAATTTTTGTTGAGACACATTTTTTCTTTTTCTTTGTTGTCCCATTTTTTTCTTCAACTTAAAGATGACTCAAAACAAGTCCTCTACCAACTTAGTTAAATTATCCTCCAAATTTTTCCTTGATTGATAAAAGTGAAAAGTTGTCGAGCTCCAATATTTGCCTCCTTGATAAATGTGCAAAAACTTCTCCAAAATCTGCCCTCCAAGTGATATAAATGAGAATTAATCTTGTAATTTGATATCCAGAATAATGAAAAATAAGCTTCTATTTATATGCATATGGGATGGGGAAAAAATTATTCTAGTGTACATGGAATAACTAGATCCTAGTTTAAATGAATCAATTAGTAAACAAACAAGTTAAATTTTATTGTGGAGTTTGTTGTTATTTAATTCATAGGTATGCACAACATATCTAGTAATTTTAGAATTTTGTTAAAGTGTCAAAAATGTATATTAGAGGTATAATTTGAATTGAATTTTCTTAATTATATTTGAATTGAATTTCAAGTTACTTGTCATAAATGTATAATAGAGGTATAATTTGAATTAAATTTTCTTCATTTATTTGAATTTAATTTCAAGTTACTTGTCAAAAATGTATAATAGAGGTATAATTTGAATTGAATTTTCTTAATTATATTTGAATTGAATTTCAAGTTACTTGTCAAAAGATTATATCTCGTTCTCAACTCAATGGTTCATGTTGCTTAAGTCATTTTTAAAAAAATATTTATTGTACATGAATGAACTTAATTATAAAGTGGAATTGATTTCCCTAAAATTCTACTAGAGATCAAATGTATATTGAATATAAGGAAATGTAAGTTGTAATAGATCATAAAATAAGAAAATATGTATGTATATTGAATATTTAAAGCAAATGCATACATATATTATGTGTAAACATGTTTAAACCATAAGCAAAGACATGTACATACATGTAAAGGGATTCAATACATATAAATATAACACATATTATAAGAAAAGAGGAAAATGTATGTATATATCATAGAAGAAAATATATGTACATATCATATAAGGAAAATGTAAATTAAAGATCATCAAATGTTGAATACTAAAGATAAAAAAAAAGCAAATGTATGTATATCATATAAGCAAATGTAAATTAGAGATCATCAAATCTCAAATACTAAAGATCATCATGTATAAGCAAATACATGTGGTAAAGATCATAAATCTAGTGTGCATGGCCTAATATGAATGTCTACTCCTAGTCGAATGGCCATCTGAATGAGAACGGTCCTGCTCTGATAGATGTGTTGAGCCCTGCAAATAAAATTATGTAGAAGATGTGTTAAATACATATAATTTATATTAAATTAATTTTATGAAAGTTATTTTTAAATGAACTTGTATTTTTAAATATCAATCTAGATCTATTCATACATAAATATTGCATGTACATATACACGTGTGATTATATAAAAATGTAAAACTCACATGTCCACTGGCAGCAGATTCATCCACAGAGTCACATCGATCATGCACACAATCTGGACCAAGGCTAGGAGTGATATGAGGTATGTCCACCTATAAAAATATATATACATATATATCAACTTACATGAATATCTAGTTAAAAAAAATAAAAAAATAATGAAAAAAGAATTGAAACATGCACATGCACACATACATGAATATCATCTAATATCGGATGACCTAAGTCCTCTGAAATAGTCGCCTCCACCATATCCACCAAATGATCAAGCGATGAATCAACATCTGCATCCATCTTAACTATCCCATGTCATGCTAGAAATGATGAATGTAGAGGACTATGAAGGTGAGATGGCATCAACAATGATGAACTGAAACCAATCAACATATCAGTAAAACCCATAGTCTGTGCAACTGTTGAATGAATTGTAGGTCGATCTTGATGTGCACTACTGCTCGGCTGAGAGTGATGGGATCCTAGAACTGAACAACCTATGCATCTCAAATGATCTCTAACATGCTCTACACCAATGCCATTGTTTGATGCAATGTTGGCATATGCCTCCAATAGGTCCTCAGCCAAACAATGCAGAGTCATGCATGCCATATCTCCTGTAAGTGCATCAAGCTGTGTAGGAGTAGGGATGTCAACCACTGTAAAAAGACCCATGGTGGTGCACTGTGTTGAAAATGGCGTGGATTAGAAATGTTTGGACATCAAATACTGACCTACACGATCATCAGATATCTTAGTGGTGGCAACCACAATGTCACTTATAGTCTCAATTGCTTTCTTTTGGGAAGCAACAACAACCTCATTTGCTATGGGGGCTAGAGTTAGGGTGAGAGAAGGAGACCTCTCACAATAGGTGGGCCTATCATAAATCCTGCCATGCCCCTGACTAGCATATGGTAGAATATCCAAGTAGTTAACTTTGAGGCCCAAATGGACCTCAGCATACAACTACTAAACAAAATACAATCGAATCTGGTTATTTTTTTGGTATAGACCATGTGTTGTCATAGCATGAGGCCATAGCATGATCGACACATCTAGTGACTTGGTATCCCCTAACCTTACGCATATTTTGATGAAATGGAAAAAAAGTGGCTTTTATCATTTATTTGGTGACACTATCTTGTATTTTTTTAAGGGGAACATCACCATGGACTTCTTCCCGCATGCGGGAAAGAATAGCAGTCACTCTATCCTAGGAATATGCATTAGTCCTCTCAAGTTCATCTTTTAGTTTTTCTAGACTATGCAATATTAACATGCATGGTTCACTATATATCCCTGGGTTTGCACCCTGTGCTAATGAATCTCTCAATTTTTTAATCTCATTACTAGTATTTGCAAACAAAGAATCTAGCGCAGGTGGAACATGATCTGTATTTTCCATGTTATATATATATACAATACACCTAAAAGAGAAATGAGACTTTGGTAAATAATATATCTAGATAAAGGAAATACAAATCTAAAATAGTTGTAATAATTCATCTACTCATCAAGAATATTTTCATACCATTAACAATTTAAAAATAATTGGAAGACAACTATAATCTATAACATAACATCCTTAAATGGTTCAAATTTTAAATGAAATGATGAAAGAAAGAATAAGAATACAAAGATTAGTATAAAATTATTTGAAAATAATTGGGGATACAAATATTTAATCTAATTTAGTGGTTAACATAAATGAACTTCAAAATAGGATTATGTAAGTGAAAAAAAAGTTCTATTTCCTTCATTGAACCTAAATTTATCTAGTTAAGATATGTCTAAAATTAAGAATTCACACTAGAATATCAATATTCCATAAGAATCTCATAAAGAGGATGAATTTAATGGAAGATAATATAAAATCCTCCATATGAGGATGAATTTTATCATTACAATATGAATGAATCATCTCAATTATCTAATAAGAACATAAAATTTTTATAGATTGGAAAGCAAAATAATCAGACATTTATCATATTTTTATATGTATAAAGTTTAGATACCATCAAACTATTTAAACTTATAGATTGCATAATGCTATAAATTTAATCATTAAAACTATTTTATTAAGAATCAAATCTAATAAATTTTGACTTCATATTGCATACTTGTTATAAATATTTCACTAATCTAACCATACATTTTATATATGTTAAAAAATATATAATTGTTATGCCCATAATTTTTCACTATATCTTGACGTGGATCTCCTTCAACTAGATCAATTAAAAATTATTTGTGATGTTGGAGGAAAATGGTTTTAATATCATTAGAGTTGTCATGGAACTACCTCTCTTGATTAATGATAGATATTATCCACTCTCGAGAATGTAAATATGTTCGAGATAACTAAAAAATAATTTGTATGGATCCCTTATATCATTTCATCCAATGTAGCCTATCTCTTAATTGAGATCCTCTACCACAATTAAGTTCAAATCTTCTAAGTTTTATTTCAACGAAAGCAACCACTCATTGTAGAAAATTTATTAGTAAGTGCTAAAGCCAAAACAAGTTTTTTTTTCTATTTGGATCCATTTTTTTTTTCCACTCTAGATCTCTTTCTAGCCATATTCTTATTGTAAGATCATAGTAAGGTAGTGCAATAGATTTAATCGCATCATTCCACAATTGTATCCACTTACCATTTTGATGAGGTCTAGGAGCATCAACCAAAGGGATATTAGGGAAGCAAGGTGATCAATTTGATTGAGGTGGGAAGTGTTGAGCTTGAAGGATAGATTATTAGGTATGAGGAATAAGAAGTTTGAAAAGTTTAAAGAATTGGGAGGTGATATGTGAGATAGGTTTAATAGAATCTAAGGGTGTTTTGTGGAGAGGGGACAATGGAAAGAGAAATAACTAAGTTTTAATCTATCAATACAACTAAGTTTCCCTAGTAGTTCACTATCTCTTTAGTTGGTGCAAGTGAAGTAGTGATCAATATAAGAATATTTTTTGTCTAAAATGAGATCTAAACCCCTCATGGTATTTCTAGTTAGGATGTAGGAATTCAATTATTTTTTAGAGAGTTTATGAGAACTAAACCAACTTGTATCTTGGCTTTTTCCACCATATCATATTCACCTTCTTGTAGCCATTTAGTCATAGGGAGGGCATAACAATCCATTCCCACAATTTAACTTGAGATGAGGAGTCATTAGGCATATAATAAAGAAAAAATGAATATGTATTCCTTGGATTAGTAGTAAGCACTAAAAACAATTGTTGTTGGGATCCACTCCTCAATAGATGATAAACTTAGCCAAGTATTGGGAAAGGTGGGTCAACCTTGCATCCCAATATTTTGATTTATTATTTTGTCCTCATATTAGGAAATGAGGCATCTCACTTTGTGTTGGTAGTTATTTGTCATTTGTTGAATGCTTCAAGGGAGGTGTCTAAGATGTTCTAAACGCATATAATATTATTATAGCTTTATAAGATGAAACCCTCTTATGAATTATTCTTATGACATTTAAGAGCATGACTATAGAATATTTACAGTAAAGTATTGACCAACATTATGAAAATTCATAATAAACCTTTTAAGAAATAACAACTGTGTCAAAGAAAAAGATGTGGACATTTACAAGAACTTTTTTTTAAAGAAAAAGTGGAAGACCACTTATAATTTTATTTATATATAATATTTTACATATAGCTGTTTCAAGCATACATACTGGCGGGAAAGAACTAGCAAGAAAACCCCCAATTGCAGTCCGAGTAACAAATTTTACAAAATATCAAAAAGACCAGTGAGGTCCTAGTATAAATGACCAATTGTCTGATTACAATGTTACAAAAGCACATTGGTTGAATACATTAGTACATATGCACATTCTCTTATGCACCCAAAATACCCAAAAGAAGACATCATACTAGATGTACCCATGACCCGAATACATAACACAGTGGCGATTACAAAACCTTACTAAACATAAGACTGATAAGCTAGGAAGCCACTTTCAAAAAGATGCAAATTTTACACCAACATGTTGAAAGCCATTAACTGAGCTTTCTTTTATTTACACTCATTTACCTTTGTGTTGGCGATCATGCTCAAATGAAGGTTTTGATTTGTTTTAATATTAGGCACATAACAATAACAAAATTTATTTTTCGATGAAGATGGAAGTTGCAAATCATGAATGCAAACATGACTTCTCAAGATATTTTCTTTTTAAATCATCAATCTCCTCCATGGAAATGGGAGATCTGTATCTATTTAGAACTTGGTAGAGATGTGAAGAAATTTCATGCATTGTGGATAATAACATGCCTTGGAATATGTGAACATAGGTCTCTTCTTATGAAACAAAACCTTCTTTGAATAATTAACATTAGAAATTAATACAGTTTGGCGAGAATATTGTATAATCACACTAGAAACCAACAATGGAAGATTGAGTCTCAACTAAGAATTCCACCTTATAGATAATATTCATACTAGAATCCAACAACAAAATACCAAATTTCATAAATAAAGTTCATGTGATATATATCATGCCTTTGAGGGGTCCACAAGTACCATGAGCCTTTTGAAATCTTTTTCCATCTAAATGCATGCATTCCAAGACCATTGGGAGGTGGGTATACAATATGAGCCAAGTATTAATTTCTAATGTTAATTATTGAAAGAAGGTATATAAATTATTCGAGCATCTTAATTCTCATACAAAGTTACATATTAGTCAATTTCTCAATGTATGAGTTCCACATATTTGTAATTTTTTCTTAACATAAAACATATTTTATTTCATTAAAATTAACCTACCTATTCCATGTTACAAAGGATGCTCTTATTTTAAATTATAAGTATATAATTCAAAATTAATTAGTAATTTTCAAGATAGAGTACAAACAATTTCTTTAGTTAAAATAAAATAATATTCTTATTTCCATGTGAGAGTTATGTAGAATGGTAGTTTGATGTCTCAAAAATATTTCTTTCATATATACTAAATTTTTATCATTGTACATTATGAGTGAATCATCTCAATTATATATCCAAGCACATCAAAAATTTATAGAGTGGAAAGAAAAATAATCACACATTTATCATATTTTTGTAAGGTGTTCGAAAAGACTAAAAGTTTACCTAGAAAGAACTAATTAAGGAATTAAAAAAATGGAAAATGTCTACCTCATTGTATGTTGACCTTTCCCATATAATGTAACCATTTCAAAATTTTAAATTTGTTTCACTATGGTGATCAATAGCTAATTTGTACAAGGATGCCACAATTTATAGGGAAATGAATACTACATAAGAGGATAATTTATAACATAGTAGCTTGGTTGTAGTTTTTTCTTTAGCATTAACTATTTTATCTTTTTTCTCTTGTTGTTGAATATTTTATTTGATCTCTTAAAATTTATCAATGGTACTTGATCTTCATATTGATTATTTTCTTCTTTTTCAACTATTATCATCTTAGAAGGAATACCATTTCAATTTAGAGCAGGGTGAAATGTATTTTTATTTTAAAGTATTTAAAATATTATATTTATTTGATGGTTCCTTCTTAACCTCTTCCACTCCTTGGAAAAAATTATCCAACCACTTGAATCTCCTTATATTAATCTTGATTTACTTCTATGATTTATGTATGTGTTTTTAGTGATTTACTCTTTATCCTTTCAATTTATTCATGATATACTTTAATATAGTTATAACAAGTATATAATAGTTTTTCATAATTGGATATGCCTTAAGGAACTCTTTAAACATGAAACTATTTGATGAGGGAAGATATAAATTAAGGTTATTCTTTCTTACTTACCTCATGCTCATCCATATTTTTTTCCATAAATATCTCAAATCAAATTGGATTTTGCAAAGAGGATAGCTATATTTTAAATATTCGCCCCTAGTCAAAGTCATTTATTTCTTTGTACAAATTTAAAATTGATTTATGTAATTTAATTTTTAATAGTTTTAACATGGATATATGAAGAATAGTTTTAACTATATATATATATATATATATATATAGTAAAGTGGACATATTTTTATATTTTCCTAATACTAAGAAATTTAATAATACCTTCATTCCTTCTAATCCTAATAGAACTATTTTATTATACATTTCATTCAAACAGTCTAGTTTCTTTCCTCTAAATTTATTCTTCGATTCATACATTTAGCTCACCAACCATTTTTGGAGTAATGTCATAAGACTCAAAGGCAAAATATGAAGAATTTTATCCAAGTTTCCATTGTATGCACCCTAAACTTTATATCATGAACTATTTGATATAATTTCTCAAATAAATTTGTTAATGAACTATTTGATATAATGCCTCATATAAATTTCCAATAGTGTTTTTGATATAATGCCTCAAATGAATTTCTAATAGTGTTTTTGACAGAGTATGATAGAATTAGTGTTTTTGATATAATGCCTCAAATAAATTTCCAATAGTGTTTTTGATATAATGCCTCAAATAAATTTGTTAATGAACTGTTTGATATAGGTTGCATACAATGGAAACACTATTTCTATCATACTCCATCCAAAATTACCATGAACTGTTTGATATAATGCCTCAAATAAATTTGTTAATGAATTGTTTGATATAGGGTGCATACAATGGAAACACTATTTCTATCATATTCCATCAAAAATTACCATGAATTGTTTGATATAATGCCTCAAATAATTTTTTTAATGAACTGTTTGATATAATGCCACAAATAAATTGGAGGTGCCCTAGTAGAAATGTATGCAAAATGTGGAAGCATAGACAGGGCATGTTCATTTTTTGACATAGTAGAAATGTATCATAGAAATAGTGTATGTTGAAAGGCTTTAGAAACTTTCAAAAAAATGTAGTTTCAATTCAACAAATTTGAAAACTTTCACATTTAGGGTTTCAAAATTTAGCAAACAAATGCATTTTGAACTCTACAAAATTTGAATTTGACAAACCTAGTGCTTGATATGCAAGTTGGGTTGATCAACTTTGGAGAGATGAAGTTGAGTTTGTGTTCGTAGGAGAGATGAAGTTGAGTTTGTTTTCTGTTTGCAGATCACGTTCGCCATTCGCTTCATGCACAAGCACAAGGAAAACAGAAAAAAGAAAAAATGACAGTGACAAGTTCATGTTTTTTTTTATGTCTTATTTGAGGGGGTTTGATCGAACCCATGTTCAACTGAACCCCTTAAAATATTATTATTTTTGTTTAGGGTTTGTGGGTTTGGTCAAACGTATAAGGTGGTTTGGCCGAACCGTTGAATTCGACTAAACCCCTTGAGTTTGGGGAAATGAAGAAAAATGAAATTTCCTTCCTCATAAAATTTTTAAACCACTATTGTGGTTTGACCCCACACTAGGAAAATTCTCTTTGTATTACAATAAACAAAATTACATATAGAGTACAGACTTCACTTTTTATGTCAGTTTTACAACAACACATTTATTGATCAATATTGTACAAAATAGCTCTCAGAAAACATACAATGAATTCACTTAGATCAATCTGTGTTCAATCAAGAAACACTTCATTATCTCACATTGTTCATCATCATCTGCCATTACTAGAGAGTCATCCATTCTCTCACAGTCTATTCATCTCCCTCACAGGAATGGTCACAACAGTCCAACTGCTAATAGTTCACATTTCGCTTCTCTAATTGGTCCAAAACAGACCACGTAGGATAGTCATTCAGTCAAAGAAGTTCAAATGGAATCGCATGTCGGTTAGACACTAGGCCGTGTCTCCTCGATGCCACAATTCCCAACTATTGTTATCAGCAAGAGTCACTACCATTGGCATGAGTCATATATCAAGTTCAAACCTATCGCCCAAACTCACTCTATTGCTAAGACATCACATTGATATCCACTACAAAACCATTGACAAGACCATCGCTATCGCTAAGACTTCACACTGATGTTCAACTCATGTAGCTCTATCACCAAGAGGTCATATTGAGATTCATCACGTGGAGATCCATTGGAAATTCATAAAAAAATCCATTGGCGAGACTAGCACTCTTAGCTAGAGTTCATGTTGACTGCAAACCTATCAGCCAAGAGTCTCCCCAAAGATCACCAGGAACCAACCCATCAGTGAGACTAGCACTATCAGAATGAGTCACTCTGAAGTTCATACCATCTCCCCCATGACATTCATCGCCAATGTGTAAAACCTCGGCGAGACAAACTCTGTCAAAATGAGTCATTTTGAATGTTCATGCCTCTCCCTGATGCCACTCATTGCCAAGAGTCTCCCCAATAACCATTAGGAACCATCCCATCGGCAAGAGGTCTGTCTAGGTGGAATGAGATGGAAAACTTGCGGTGATAGGCATTTCTTGCTGATGACTCCCTTTAGCAAGACAAAATAAAAGTCTCGGCGATTTGAGCACTTCAGAAGTTTAGAACACAGCTACTAGTCAGTAAGACATTCAAAGGGTCTCACCGACTTTTCCCTTTCAGGAGTTTCATGTCAGTAAGTTTGAGGCACACTTTCCAACAGTTCCTTTTGCATTTTCCTATTTCAACCCAAGATGCCTAATGGAAAGGAAAGGTTGGATGGGCCCGAGAAAATTTATAATGGAAATGCATTAAAGAATAATGAAATTTTGGGTGAAACTTTGTGCCTCCAAATGTTACAGAAAGCATTTTGAATATAATAAAAAATGGACTCATAGGTGAAGTAATTTTTGACCGATGTGGTGAGCTTTTACCATTTTAAATGGTGATTGAGGGAATTTTTTCTGCCATCCCTCATTGCTAGTTGGTTTCCATTGTGGCTTGGTTAGATGATGCACTATGGGTTAGCGATGAAATTTTGTGGACCCAAGGAAACTTTTAAGTGCAGTAAAAAAGGGTTTAAAATATTAAAGATCAAGTGGCCCGATAAAGTTGGGCATGGTGAAAATTGAATAAATCAAAAGCTCTATTTTGAGGCAAGATTATTATTGCCAAGAAGTGGAAATATAGTGCATAGGAAAATAAGGGCAGAATGAAGCTTTCATGAAGGAGTTATTTTTCAACTGCAGAGTAAATGGAGATAAAGGGCTTTTCATGGGCAGGTGAATTTTTTGTTGAAGGATCAAGAGGCAAGAAAATGCAGAGGATAAGTTTGTTGCAAAGGAAGAGACAAGAGAGGTTTTTGATTTTCTTCTTATTGATGGACTAAAAACGAAGCTACCAAGTGTCTTCTATAGATTTATCTTAGGGTTTCTTCTGTTTCTTCTTATTCTCTTCTTTTCTCATTGTAAAGGGTTTTTATTTTCTATATGGGCTGGGTAGATAAAGAAATTTTTATTTTGAGTCATGGAATGATAATGAAAATTATAACAATTGATTTCATGAGTAAATGTCAATTAGTTTATGCAAATAGAATATGAATGTCATCAAATTGTCTGCAAATTTGTACACATTTAATCATGTAAATTCAATATATCAAATATGTTTGAGTTTGTCATCTCAATTTCCATAAGATTGTGTTTTTTTTTCATGGTTCTATTTCAAAGAAATAATTAGATTACTTTGAGCAGATAATTGTCATTTTAGGTGTGCAGGCTGGATTTGTAAGAAGAATTTGAATGATAATTAGAGTGGATCTATTAGTTGAAAGTATTAGCAATTTTAAATCCACTGGTTCAAGTTTGTTTACTAATGAGGTTGTCTTTATAAGTCTATGTTTGACTCTGTGGCCCAAGATTAGTAACTAATTTGTCATTCAACTAAATGCATTTTATAAACATTTATAAATTCAAAATCATTTTAAATCCTTGTTGTTTGGTTGAGGTTTATGTTGGTGTAATTAATATTTAATTACACTTGCATAAGTTTACTTGGGTAATATTTTAATTCCTAAGTTAATAGTTTTCATCCTTATCTTGTTGAGCTATCTTGTTGCTCAAGATAAGATTAGCGTTATGCATACTTTCTTTTATAAAGAAAATCATTTCATGTAATTATTTATTCCTAAATAATAATATTTTTCACATGTTTTTGCAATAGCTTTTCTTTTATTTTATTTTCTCTTATGTGGAAGGTTTTTTGGTTTGCATGTCTAATATTGGTTTGTAACATGGTATTAGAGCCTTGATATGCAACCCCTTCTTAGATTTTTTGAGAAAATCATTGCAAAGTTGTTCAGGATTCCTCGAGGGTATCATGCCTTGATTTCATCTATGCAGCATTTTGGATCAGATTGGGCATCACCATTGGATTTAGAGTGCTGGAAAAATTCAGGATTGGCTTTTATTTTATTCATTTTGGTCATCATTTCCTAGATCCATGAGGGTTTCAGGCTCGGTGATTTTTTGCAAGCTCTATAGGTAGCCAATTTTTTGGAGCATTTTGGGCACAAATGGATGTCACCATCATGTTTTCCATAGCCAAAAACCCTAAGATCACCCTTTGTTTTATCAATTTTGGAGAAAGTTGATTATGAGGCAATTTTTTTTGCCAGGGAGGCCGTACAGCGTCCCCAGCACACTTCCCAACACATGAAAATAAATAATTAAAAATGGCTTATGGGTTCTATGCATGCACCCCTAGTTTTGAAGAATCTCACCGCTCGATAGCCACAGGGCAGCCACCAAGTGGCTGCCAATTTGACACTACCACCAGCCCAAATCCAACCCTCGCAAGCCCCTTATACATAGGGTCAAGGTTGTATGGTGGACTGGGTGTTGTGCGCCCAACCCTTGGATGACCCCTCTGCACTCTATCGGTCCTATGGAGGACCAAGGGCTCCACTACAACCCCAACCCACCAGCCCCTAGTCACAAATAGGACCAAGGGCCAAACATTTTTTTAGCTCCTTGGGGACCCTGTAGGCCAAATTGGCCATTTTGGAGCATTTTTACAAAATCAAGCGTAACTTTTGCATACAATATTGTTTTTTTGCAAAAAAGATACCATTGGAAAGCTGATTCTGACAGTGATCTAGTCGTGGAGGTATATTTTTCTATTTTTCTACAAATTTATTTTGTAGGTCCTTGAACTCAGATGTTTTTGTTTTCACTCTAGAGGGCATATCTTTTGACTTGATGATCCTTTTTTGCCATTCTTGTGGTGTTGGAAAGCTAGCCTAGTCCTCTACACAGATCTGAGGTCTATTTTTATTTTTTGTTTATACATGTTTAGCATTATCTCATTTTAAAATCATTGGGTTATTGTAATAAATGAACTGAGATAAAGTTCCATCATGGGGGTTTCTTGCATAATAATCTAATTAGAGTATGTATGCACTTTGATCTCCATCTTGTTATTGATGAAATATATCATGGGTTATATATAGTTTCTTAGATTATTCTAGCCACATCTTGCTCTAGCTTGACACATATTAGATTCACATTGATTCACACTTCAGATTGGGAGCCCATGGTTCTTGATCCGCATTGGTTCAGATGCATCTCAGTTTAAGGGCCATGTTTTTATGGTTAATGTTCTAGAGTCTTTATGGTACTTATTCCCATGGAAGAGTTTTAGTCTTAGTTTGGCATCGACATTGAGATACATGGTTTCTAGATTCTACCATCATAACATCTACTGTTGCTTCAAAGATTCCAAGGTTGTTCTAGTTTGTGAGTTTTCCAGTGTTTCATGGCATCGGATTTGATGTTGCATTATTATGATTCTACCTGAGTCCTTCAGTGACTCTCGTTTTGTTTCTTGTAAATAGAAGTATCTTTCCTTGCTTGTCATATTCTGATTCTAGTGTTACTCCATAGTGTTCTTCGAGTTCTTCTTTGCAATAGTCATCTAATTGTAGGGGTGTTTTGTTCCACTAGGTTTTACTTCTCTACCTCATTATTGCATTTGTACATGGGTACCTGATCATGCCTTGTTGTCGGGACCCATTCATGCTTTCTTGCATTCATCTTAGCATTAGGTGCATGCTTTTTAAGTCTCCCTAAGTTGCACTTATGGGGGGGTGTTGGTGTAATTAATATTTAATTACACTTGCATAAGTTTACTTAGGTAATATTTTAATTCCTAAGTTAATAGTTGTCATCCTTATCTTGTTGAGCTATCTTGTTGCTCAAGATAAGATTAGGGTTATGTGCATACTTGATTTTTGTTATGCCTTGCATAACCACCCCATTTTAATCTAGATCAAAATGGGTCCCCCTTTGTTTTTTTCCTTTGTCCTTTGGTTTTATGCCTTAGGCGTTTTCCTTTCAAAGTTCTATCGGAGGCGGAACTGGGACCAATACCGGACTTGGAAATTCCTTCTATGTTTTGGTCTTGTTTCATCCCTGGTTCTAGTTGTGACTGTTCTTTTCCTTCTCCCTTTGTTCTTTGTTGGAGTCGGGTCCAAAACCGACTCGGAATGTTGAACTTTCTCAAAGTGCCTTGTTCGGGTCCTGTCCTGGGTCTGACCCCACCTTTTCTTCCCTCTTTGTTGATATTTTTCGATAAGTGTCCTTTACCTTAACTTTCTTTTTAGCCTTGGGCATTTTATTTTTCATTTTGGTAGACCCAGAATCAAAACTGGGGCCGAACCTGGGAACTTCCTCAAAGTTCTTGGTTCAGATTTAGTGTCGATCCCAGTTTCACATTTTTGGTTCTTTTCCTTCTGGTTTCCTCTGTTTTGGTCGTAGGGTTTTCCTTCCCCTTTCTCTTTCTTTTTGTTCCATTCTTTTCCTCTTTTTGGGTGACATCGGAGGCGGGTTCGGAATGGAATCCTAACCTGAAACTTGGAGACTTCCTCAAAGTTTCTGGTTCAGATTTTGTTCCGACCCCGGTTCTGTCTGTTGTTTCGCTCTAGCTCCGCCGGTGTTTTGGTTGCCATCCTTTACATTCTGAGTTTCTTTGCAAAAGTGGGGTCGGTTCAAGGTGTGAACTTGGAAATGTTGGTTATTTCCCTGGCTCGTCCCCACCCTGACCCCAGTCCTGATTCCATTTTCTATTTTGGTTCTGCCCCCGCCAGAAGTAAGCCTTTCCTTACGAAGTATAGTAAAATAAGAAGTGTTATGGGTAAGTTTGAGTGAGACATTTTTGTGATTTAGGAGACTAATAGAGAACTTGTTTTGCAGGATCAAGTCGTGTACATGAGGATATTTCTTAAGGATCTCGACGAAAGGGTTTTCCGACCGTCTTCAGATGGATTCTTATATCGCCATAAGGTTCTCTCCCTACCAAGAAGTCTCGGTGAGATCTTCAGGTCTCACTGACGGGAAGCAAAAGGTATTCACTGTCGGCACAATGTTCTCTCTTCGCTGAGATGTCTCATTGAATCCATAATGTCTTGCCTACTGAGTAAAGGGCCTCGATATGTTTTCCTTTGGTGGGAGTCTTGCTGACAACAAAAAGGTCTAGCCACAATAAGGTTGTCTCCTCGACAAGAAAAGGACTTACTGAAAGGCAAAGCGTTCACCAAAAGGTCATGGCAACCAACTGAAGTCTCACCAAAGGGGCGTGGCTTCGGTGTAAGGAATGAATATTGATGAGATGTCTCACCGATTCCAAAGTGTCTTGCCAATAGCTGTCCGATGGATGAAGTCACATCGGGGAGACACCGATGGTGTCTCACCGACATGCAACGGCCAAGCGAACTATGTTTGACCACCAAAGAATCCTACATGGCCTATGATCATCCAGCGAGGGAGCCAAAGGACTGACTCATCAGTCCCTTTGACCAATTGACCGCCCCTGTGTAAGAGACTAACAAAATGCAAGCAGGAAGGATTCCTTCTAAGAATAGATGATGATGGATCGACTCAGGTGATAACGCAAAGATCTATAGGGAGGCCCGATGGTGCTTCCAGAAGTTTTCAATGGATAGAAAGGTCTAGAACATAAAGGAGGCCAAGAAGAATGAAGAAACCATGACTCACAGGGATAGCTATGGTGACCACTGGAAGAGGTAGATCAACATTAATGATGATATTCTAAGCATTCAAGACTGATTTAAGAAGGAGTTCGACTATGGACACACAGATAGATGAGTTAATGTTGTAGCAGCAAAATATCTACATATATTTTCCAGAAATCCTTCCAGCAATACGGATAGCAGGGCTTCACATTAAATGCACAACCGACTCTTTCAAAAAGATCTGAGAGCCGACTCTTCTATAGTCAACAGATATTTTGTAAACCCTAATGCGGGGGGACAACACATCTTTTTTTATGCATCCTATATATAAGGCATTCTTGCCTCTTTATAAAGGGGAGAACGGTTAAGATTAGAACTTCTAGGGTAGAATTAAGAGTAGAACTAGTAGGATTAGAACAAATAGGAATAGAGGGGATAGAAGCTGAGCCTGATTCTTTGTAATAGGAGCTTCTTTTGTCTTCTTGAGTAGGAGTTAAATTCTAAATAGACTAATGTACCTTTCAGTTTCCTTAGTGTAAATGAGAACATTCTAAAATCACAGATTATCTATACACTAGTGATTGTGCCAGCTTTGTAATTGTTGTTTATCTATTTCATCAATAGTAGGAACAACTAGATTAAAATCTATTTCATGTTGTGTTTCATAATGGTGCTTTGTCTTGAATTAATCATTTGATTTGCGAAGCTTTCAAGGGATGAAGTTTTATTTTCTATTTTGTTTGAATGGTAACTTGCAATCTGCTATTGAAATCAACACTGTGAATGAATGCAACTGTGTGTTAGTCACAAGTTAATTTTGTTCTGTAGTTTTAGTTAGGAATTCCTTGAAAGGAAATAGGTCTAGTTAATTTGGATGAAGTGTCATTATTTTCTGTTCCAAAGCCCTGACCTATCTCTTTTTATATTTCTTTAAAACCCTGGTTAGAATAGGTTTTAAGTATATGTCTACCCCCATAACAATCCAAAAGCTCAACACTAGCAGACCCCTTGAATATTACGTTTACATTGACCACTGAGGGACATTAGCACAGTTGAGACCCAACTATAAATACCTTGGGAGCTAAGGCATCCATGTGTTTCCTTTCTCTTTAAGGAGAAACAAAGTAGCAATATTCTGTTTGCATGTTGTGCCAAAACACACATCAACACTTTTATAAAGAAAATCATCTCATGTAATTATTTATTCCTGAATAAAAATATTTTGCACATCTTTTTGCAATAACTTTTATTTTATTTTATTTTCTCTTATGTGGATGTTTTTTTTGGTTTGCATGTCTGATCTTGGTTTCTAACAGTTTAATGTTGAGTTATACTTCCCAATTGTTGACTGAGTGTTGATATACCAAGAATTCAGCCAGATTTGAGGTTGTCAATGCTTTCCTTGGCCTATTTCATTGGGAGTTATCTGCTATAAAAATCAATGTTTGTGTATGAGTGAATTAATATTTTAGGCATTCTATAGGTTAACCCACCTTGGTCTTGCAAAGCTAGAAGTGTAGGAGATTTTAGTCTTTGACTGAATCTTGTTAGTTGGCCAAATCCATCATTGAGTCTGATCATTAGAAAGTGGCTAGTCTATAGGATTCATTGTATTGTTTGATTTGGAACACCAACCTAATGTTGACTTTGCTAGGGGGAATTTGATAATCTCTAGTTTTAGTTTGTTCTATTACAAAGTCATATCATTTGCATTGAGTTGGCTATTTTCCATTCTGAATTTGGTTCAAATATTGAAGAAATTCAAACCTGGAGAAAGAAATCATTGTAGATAACTTGAAAGTTTCATGATTTGTGGTGCTCTACTAGTGAAAGGAACTCAGAAATAAATTTATCTATGAAAGAACTTCATAATGTTTGAAGTTTAGTCCTCTATGAAGAGAGGTGGAAAATTTGTCAAAAAAACCTATTGAAGATGTAAAGAAAAGTTCCAGATCTACAATATTTCTAGTCAGGAAGAACAATTTGCAGCACTGCAGCATTTCTTGGTATTCTTCACTTTTCCTTTTCAAGAAAATTGTGTATGAAAACCATATTTGAACATATTTGGAGAATACTTTGCTTCCCTATTAAGTGAATTAGCACTGACAAAGGGAAAGGAAAGTAATTGATTTTGCACACTCCCATTTGTTGGATCTGTCATGTTAAATGTAATTGCAGTTCCATTGAAAGATTTTTGTCTAGTGCTCAAATATTTTCTAGTGTGGCTGGTTAAAATGCATTTGTATATCCTAGGTATTTCCATCCATTTGCATTATCATATGTTTCAAGCCCAAATTATCACCGTGTCAGCAATTGTCATAGCAATCCCTCATTTGGTCATTGTTAAGATTATACACAATTAGTTGAGCCTTGATTTGCAAATACCTATGGATCATCAAGATAAAATAGGTATACCAATAGACATCTTAATAAAGCTTGTCAAGAAGCTTCGAAAGCCTAGTAGTCCTCATACAATTGATACTACAAAGTACAAGAGTCCAAGAGTGCACAAGCCTAAGATAAGGTTGGAATGGAAAATTGTATTTGAAAGGGGACTTAAAGAGATGGATAAAAGGAACTAGATGTTTTTACAAGCCCAATTAAGAAATGATCATACTGTGTCTACTTGTCAAGTTAATGCACCTTTTGTTAATTCCTTTGATCCATTGTATGTTGAATTAGATTTATCATGGGTTGATTACAAGGTTGAGAGTATGTCAACTCAAGTCTATAAGAAGATACCTAGATTTGATAGATATAATGTGTGTGAAGGAGATCCACATGTAGAAAATTTTCTAGGTTCATGGGGGTATGTGCAGGATCATGATGGGCCAAAAAGTGGCAATATTATGGGTATTTGTAGGGTATGTGGCTGACGACTTTTTTTTACCCAAAATTGATGAAACGAAAAGGGTTTTTAGAGGAGATTCTCAAATTTCCACCAATATAACTTATGCTTTAATTTCAATTTAATAAATAATTATTATTTATTTTCTATTAGAATTATGACTAAAGTCCTAATCAATAGGATGATTGAAAAACATCTATAACTTTCAGACAGTATCACATTTTTTGAATCTGAAACATGTGTCACATTCTATGCTTCACATACTATAGGATTAAAAAAAGAAAAATTAAATTTTATGAAATTTTGACCAAGTTAAGGTGGTTAGACAAACAAGATTTTATATTTTTTAAAAGTTGTCATAAAAAATTTATAATTAATTATTTACTTGGAAAAAAATTACAAAACAATATGCATCACATCCGAACATAAGTCATCTATTTATATATAAAATCTTATAAAAAAATATTATCATTTTATTATGGTTAGGGTGGTCAGACAGACACCTACTTCTTATTTTTTCCATGAAATTTAAGTACTACTGCATTGAAATTTCAAATTTCACCAAATAGATTTTATTTATTTTTAAATAAACCTATTAGTTTAGAAACTACATTCAATTTTCTACAGATTATATTCTTACATATTTTTGAAATAATATAGATACCTTATTCAATTTTTTACGTCAAGTTGCCTAACACTGATTTTTCTGAATTTTTTGCCACTTAAGGGTCTGTTTTTTCCATGATGATCCTGCACATACCCATGGTGAAAAATTCATTTGGATATCAACATATGTGGATGATATTTTTTGTCAGATCTATTTAAGTAAGAGCTAGGGATTGGTACTTGAGTTTTCCTGAGAATTCTTTTCCTTGCTGAGATAAATTGGTAAATTATTACAAAGAAGAATTTGCAAGAGAGCCTTCTAACCTTGTGACAAGGTTAAAGCAGATTAGAAAACAAAATGAAGAGTCAAGCATTGATTTCACTCATAGATTTGCTACTGCTCTCTCACTAATCCCTGAAAATTTTAGACCTAGTACTCCTGATTGCATTCATATGTATTTTGTAGCCTTTGAGGAGGGATCTAGTGCATTGTTAAAGGATCATAGAATATTGAGTATGCAGATGGCTTACATATTTTTAGCTGATTTGGATAAAAGAAGAAATGAATATGTGCAAAGCTTTTTGTCTTCACTTATGGATAAACATGGTGATAATAGTAGCAGTTGTGTGAATGCATGTAATACCCCCATGTGGCTGATACTTTTGTTACTATTGTTACTCTTATGTGGTGTGTGGATGCATAGTTAGATTGATTGAGGATTATGTTATTTCAATTTATGACATTAAGTTTACGTTGGATTGTGATGTTTAATTTGATTCAGTAATATAGTTTGATGCAGTGATTTTGTAATTTATTTTACAATGTGATTAATTAGTTAGAAATGTTATTTCATTATTGATATTAAAATTGCTAGTGTAGTTTTGGTGAGAAGATAGTGTAGCACCACTCATTTACGAGTGCCCTGCTACACTGCAAATTCTTCTCACAATGTAATGTTTTAATTATTTATATATATATATATGGACATGTACACAACCTTGTTGTTTGCAGGGATTGCAGGTACAGAGTCTCGATTCCACCTGCTTCGGTAGGACAGGGCGAGCATCAAAATAAACTCAACGGGATTGATGTTGAAAAAAGGAGTGGTTAGGAAAGAATTCCCATCCCAAGTTCGTCTTCTGTGAGTCTTTGGTTGTCTTTGTTTTATTTGTCTTTGAATGGGAATGTATTAGTATTGATTACTGTTTAGTTGTGACTTAATTAAATTTTTGTCAAGTGTGACTTAATTAATTTTGTTAAGAGTTGTTAAAGTTAACTATATTTAAATGTATTAAATAATATTATGGTTTAAAAGGATAATTTAAATAAAACATAGGCTGCTTGTTATTATTCAAAATGTGAGAATTGCTATTTTAATTTAGAGTTAATTAAATTGTTTTTAAAGACTATATTATTATTATTTGAAAGTTAAATAAAATATAAATATAAATAAAATAAAATAAAATATAAGATTTTTGGTTGATTTGTAGAATGTTAAATTTTCCATTTAATTTTGGGTTAATTAAATATCTTATAAAGTTATATTATTATTATTAGAAAAAAAATAAATAATATGAAATATAAATAAATAAATTAAAATTGATTTTTAAATTTATTAATTTTTATTTATTGGTATTGTACGGGAAGTAGTGGGGAATAATGAATTTCGGTTAAGGAAATTATTCCCAGAAGAAAAAGGGGCATGGGTAACAAGAGTTGTTCACGGGAAAATTTTGGCTGGGGGATGAAAGATTGTCTGTAGGTAATATAAGTTTCTTTTTGTAGAAGTTTCTTTTTTGTAGAAAACTTATTATAACATTGTTACTATTGTAGAATATTTTCCTGTAGAAAAATTTCACGACAAGTTTAGAGAACCAGTTAAATAAAACTCCTGTGCTAGAAGCTCTAAGAAAATAGTAGAAACAGAGAACTTCTTAGATTTTAA
This sequence comes from Sequoia sempervirens, assembly GCA_007258455.2. Classification (NCBI taxonomy): domain Eukaryota; kingdom Viridiplantae; phylum Streptophyta; class Pinopsida; order Cupressales; family Cupressaceae; genus Sequoia; species Sequoia sempervirens. Next base: position 442,405,307 of record VDFB02281492.1, read on the forward strand.
ATTCAAAACCCCATTGTTGAACAGGAGAGATTTAGAAAAAAATGTGCAAGGAAAATTGTGAACAAACTCATTTAAATTTAAAAATAATAATTATTGTATAGCTTTTAATTTCCTAGAGAAATTCTCTGTTGGCATGTTATGCTATTCTGAAACTATTTTTTTTTTTAAAGAAAAATTATGTATATTTCCTTACAGTCTAATTTTTTTTTTTTAAATATACATATATAAAATCTGACAAAGTTCCGTACTTCTGAAATTCATCAGAATTTATATAAAATATATATATTTGAAGTTTAAAAAAAAAATATAATAAAATAAATTAAAATTTTAAAAAAAATATTTTTGAAGAGGTGGGGTGGGGACAGCTACAGCTATACCCACATGCAGCCCATAAAGGGCCACGTACAACAGTCCTAAGACTGTTGTACACAGTCCTTTGGGGGCTGCGTCCTCCCCTATGGGAAGCTACACAGCTCCCACGTAGGCTTGCCATTATTTGTTTTGTTATTAAATTTTTTGTTTTGTTAAAACAAAAATAAAAAATATGAATTTTCATCGTACATTTTATTTTAATTTATGAATTCGAAACTTTAGAGCTATTTAAATTAATTTATGTTAATTAATATATATATATATATATATATATGAATATGTAAATGTATATAATTATAAATAATATTATATACAAATATATATATATATATATATATATATATATATATATATATATATATATATATATATATATATATATATATATATATATATATATATATATATATATATATATATATATATATATATATATATATATATATATATATATATATATATATATATATATATATATATTTTAATCGAGGAGTATTATATTTTGATGAATATTTAAATATGATTGTGCATTTTATTTGGTGAAATTTGAAATGAATGATTTATTAAATTTATTTAATTGTCTTTCATTAGAGGAGTTAATTGAGAAAATTATTGAATTGATTTTGTAAAGGAAATTTTTGTGTGCGATGATGATTGTTTTGACTTATGAATATATGTTATTAATCAATTTATTGATTTTAAGTAAATAGTTGGTTTATTTTATGGATTTCGTTATCGAGATTTTTGAGTTGAGTTAACCACATGAGTGTTCGTTTATTTGGTTAAATTTATTATAGGAGATAGGGTTGTTGTTGAACTTCCGAAGGTTAGAGAATTTGGTATATTTATTTTGGGTATTTTATTCCACTTTCGTGGTGGGTGTAATTGTATGTTTACATTGATTTGCATCAATTTGTTGAATAATTGAGTCATTAGATTATAGCGAGATGGTTTAGCATCGCGAATTTCTATCCTGTGTTTTGTGAACTTGAAAGTTCAATCCCTTATGTTTGTTGTATGTTAGGGAATTCTATGGAGAGTGGCTCTATGTGGGTGTCGGCGCACAAAGGGGCTGTCAGGATAACCCATAGTAGAGTTAGTGTAAAAAGTGAAAACCTAACTAATTAATTAGGGGATGGGTAGTTAAACACTAAAAGATAATGATAGATACCTCACTCACCTGTTAGGGCTACCAAAAACTAAAGGTGGTCGAGAAGGCCGTGGTTGGCATAATTGTGATCTCATTTCCACGAGTAATGCACGATTCCGCATGAGTCACCCTATGGGGCGACACCTTGAAATAGGCAGTCAGGATAACCATAGATGGAGGTGGCACCTTGTGATAGGATGTCAGGATAATCCATGAAGGCCATGCGATGACACTCTCCTCTAGCCTTCCCCTTAGTCATTTTAACTGGAATCCTCTGGAAGTAATTTATTGTTTTGACTTGGAGTCATTTGTTGTCATGTTATGTTAGTAGACTTATGTTGTCACATTTCCTTTGTGTATGAATTCTTTTCCATGTTTGGTGTTGAGTCATATGTGTTACTTTTGACATCTTGGTCAGGAATCCTTTCTTAACTACTCCTAGCACGGGGGTGGTCGGGTGGAATGTGCTTCACACCCCATTGGGTTTCCCATTATGCAGTCATACCTTCAGTGCAGAGATTGTGGTGACAGTTTGTACCAGATTTATGTACCATCAGATGTATACATTTATACTTTATTCATGTCATGTAATTGTATTGTATCTCGCCCATGTGTGGGGATAATGTACCTTGAAACTTGGATAAATGGTTATTGGTATCTAGTTTGTAACATGATGTATTGCTATAAAACACTTTGTAATGCAAACATAATTCACAGATGTAATTATATATATTTGATGTTGATATGTTGAGTAAATTAGTTTCTCATTATTTCCAAGTTTTATTGGTTATGTAATCTTGTTTAGCATATGTGGTTCATTCTTATTTTAATGCTTAGCGTTTATCACTTTTATATGAGAACTCATATCCATGGAATGAATGTTGGATTAGTTAAGTTTGTTAATCGGTAGTTAACGTAATGTCTCTTTGTGTACCCCAAGGGACTTAGTAGTTTAGTATGTATTTTTAATTATGATAGTTGCAATTGATAACATAGTACTTCTACTTTATGTTTAAAAAAAAAAAATTGTTGTGTAGTTAGTTGTCCTTTGGGGTTTGCGTGTTGGGGTGTTACAATGCAAATGATCAGAGGTCTGCATACAAGTTGACACTTGAAAGGGTAGAGAACACGAATGATGCATCATCAATAGGTGATAAGGAAGTTTTATTTGAACAACATACAAAGGAAATGTACCAAGTTGAAAGTTTCAGCCATAATGATGAAAGAAATGATGCGGTAAATCAAGCATTTGAAGTTTCTTCTGCCTCCTCCAAAAATGCAAAAATAGAGAGAAAATTTTTTGTAGCAATTTAAGGTTGCAATGATGTAGACAATTTCGTAAATGACCATCTCAGTTCAAAATGTGCTAATAATACTTCCCTTTCAAGCAATGAGTGTGATGTTTCAAAAAACAATGGGATTCCAAGTTTTCCAAGCCAAGAACATGATGAGCGATATGAATTGGATTTACTCTTTGAAGAAGAGATGTGCAATCAATAGTATTATGGTGTAATTGATCACATGTCAATTCTACAAGTGAGCATAGCTTTAATGCAAGCCTTCATAATGAGACATTGTAATTTGCTAATTTAGAGAATTCTCCTGAGAATGTTAGTGTATCAGCTGCAAGTGATAAATTATTTAATGAATTTCAATTGGAAAGATCAACAAGTAGTTGCAATGAAGAAACCATTAATGGTTTCTAGTTTGACAGTAAAAATGCTTGTGTCTATTCTCAAGAGGATGAAAATGACAAACTAAATTAATACACCCAACTCAATATTGAAATGCAAAATGATGTGGATTGCTATTATGATAGCCTATAAATGAGTAAGAACGAACAAATAAATAGCTTATTCTCTGTGACGGGTTGTGACTATGCTTTTGACAAGGTTATTAGCAATTCAATCTCCTACGATTGGGAAAATCTTGTTTATGATCAACCCATTGAGTGCTCATATTTTGATGATGATGACATCATGATATATCTTGATTCACAATTTGATAATGCATCCAATTCAAGTGAAGTTCAAGGAAAGGAAGTCATTGAAATAATGGATCAAAACAATGATTTATTGAGTAGTGAACAAATTTCAAATCTGTTGGCCACTAAATATCAGAAATGTACACATGAGAATGTCCCTGAGTTGTTGTGAGCTACCCCTATTGATTTTGATAGTGATGATGATCTTCAATATGCAAGGTATGATGCATGTGTTTTTTATTCTCCTTCTAGTTATGAACCAGTTGATCATGATGATTATAATGTAGATGAAGACAAGCAACGACTTGATTGTAATGATGCATTGTATGATGAATATGAAAGTGTGCATGTTGATGCAAACTCAAAAATATTTTTTGATGTGTTTGAAGTTGTAGATGACTATGAGGTTTGTGTATCCAATGAGACAGGTTTTGAAAATTTCAATGCACATTTAGACAAGCCTTTTTTTGATGACTTGAATTAGCCTAGTCATGAGTCTTTTATGTGGATGTAGATGTTGATTTCAAAAAGAAATTAGATAATCCTTCTGAACAAAATTGCTCATTATTGAGAAAAATAGTGATGCTGAAGGGATTGATATGCTATGTTCAGAGGATATAAAAAATTGAGTGATGATGAAGATAAATCATAAATTCTTAATGATTCTTAGTACTAGCATGATGGAGAATAGTTACAGAGTGTGCTTATGCATTATTGTATCTCTTTACATACACTTGGAGATGGTTTGCATGATGAGAGAGATCTTCTGATGGAAGAATTTTTCACAAAATGTGGCAATGTGCAAAATATTGAATCAAGTTGTTTTCAGCTTGAGAATGATTCATATGATGAACATGATAAGCTATTGCCACATGATAATCAACATTTTGAGAGTATGCCTAAATTTTAGATGCATAGTGATTGTGAATATGTTGATAATGTTGTATATGATTGCCTAATGGGAGGTATCAACATGTTTAATCAGGAAGATGAATGTGATTAGGTTATGCTTTCATATGGTCTTGATCACTATATTCAAATGTTGGCACTTGTTACAAAATCAGAAAATGGAGAGTGGTAGTGATGTGGCATATGTGATTTGGTTTCCATGTGAACTTGGAGTCAAACAGAGAGCAAGTTTCCACTTGCACAAGGGCAGCTTGACACTTGTGTTTGTAGAAATATAGGCACTCATGTTTTTGTGGTTTGACAGAAGCAAGCATGAGTTGAGGAAGATTAGTTCCTTTGTTAGATTGGTGTTTGATAGAGGTAAGAATGGACTCCCCTTTTCATTTGGTGGCTTGGGATCACCAAATGAAGTTGAAAAAGAAGGTTGAATAAAGGAGTAGTTTGACAACACCCAATGGACTCAATATTTGGTCTATTACCCAGAGATCCATAATCTTACTATGCCCATATGTGGCATAAATCCCCAGTCAAAGCCACTGGTGGCACCTTAAAATTTTGCAAATAAGAAGTACCCATATTGGGAATTTTACCTTTGTACACTCATAAGTGCACCTGCAAAATTTTCCCAAGTGATCTACTTTGGAGAGTCATAATTCAGAGCTAGTTGATTTTTAGGACAAAAGCGTTGTTGCTATCCATTCTCCATACATTCATGTACTCCCTTGTCCAATTTTAGAGCCTTGGGATCTTATTTTCTATTTTTTTGAGATCAAAAGCAATTGCGGTTTGCTCAGTTTTACATTTGTATTTCTGACAGTGTTCCAAGGTGGTCAACTTTGACCCCGAATATCTCGTCAGGATTGATGATTGACGGAAAGCCTTATTGTGTTTCCATTCAAATCCCCCCATAATTTTTTTTGATATTTTTTCAAAGTTGTGACTTTGAGAGCACTGATTGGTTTTGAACAAGTGCAATAGAAAAAAATGCCTGAGTAACTTTGTCAATTAATATCTTTTTCCTTGTGATCTCTTTCGTTGAACCATATTTTGCACTCCATTCTTGGGTCAAATGTCCACATTTCTACTCAGTTTTAGGCTTCTAGGATAAATTCTAATGGGTTATTTAATTGCTTTTTGATCGTGACATGGTAAAAAAGTGTTATGAAAAGTGTCAATTTTTGCAATTCTAATAACGACCCATTTCTTTTTTTGGTCTAAAACCTCTATAGATCCATTTTCATCAAGATTAGAGGTTATTTGATACATTATTTTAATGTATATATGTTGCGACAAACACGTCCTGGGGGCCAGTTTACAAAGCAGGTACCTGAATTTTAAGGACTGGCAAAAAATTGGAGGAAATTGGTTTTCTCTAAATAATTGATTATGATCACACGCAAAATTTCATGGCTCCAGGTGTCCCAGTTTGTGTGAAGTAAATTTTTCCATTTTAACTGCAAGCATAATTAAAAGTCACTTTTTTTCTAAAGTTTCAAATGCTAATATTTAAAATATTTAAAATATTTTATATATTATGAAAATATAAAGCACATTTATAATGTTTTGGAGGACAAACAAGTTTAATTCTTAGCTCTGATTGGTTGAGAGGCAACTTTCACAACTTTCACAGTTGCACGGAAAACTCATGGGGCCAGTTAGAAAAAAGCTTTATTTTTCCTTATTGAAATCAATGATACAACATTTCCATCAAAAAATGCTGATTGGGAAGGTTTATTTAATGACTTCCTTGGTTTTGGAAAACATTTAATTGCATGCCAAAGCTCTCATTTCCTATCATGTGAAAGCCTCTCCATTCCAATCAGTAACCGAAAATGAGCCATGGTGTATGTTTTCCATCACTGGCCTTTGTAGTATCACTAGTTCTTCCTCCATTTCCATCATTAACATGTGATGAGAGATGGCCCGGTAAAAGTGTGCGAGAAGAGTTTTGTGGGCCCGTGAAATGAGATGCATGGGTAATGGTGCCCGATGATTTTTTAAAAAATGCAAGCTAAAAGTCTGGGCAAATATTTTAGATAAAATATTCAAAATGAATGCACGGTAAATTTCATTTCAACTCTAGCCTATGCACCATCATTAGTTCCTTCTCCATTTTCCTATTTCAACCTGAGATTCCTGATGGAAAGGAAAGGTTGGGTGGGCCTGAGAAAATTTCTAATGGCAATGCATTAAAGCATAAAAATTTTAAGTGCAGGACACAAGGTTTTAAAATATTAAAGATCAAGTGGCCTAATATAATTCAAAAAATCCAATCATTTGGATAAGATATTTATTTTAAATGAAGTGGTGAATGAAAGCATAAGGGGATAAATGTTTGTTTTTACTTGAGGAGTGAATTAAATATTCACTCTGAAAAGTGAAAGAAATTTTTTTGTGCTAGGGGTGAATATGAGGACATGGGTAAAATTTGGTTACCCAATATTATAATACTTTAATGCTTTCATTCCAATGTAAGTATTTTTGAAATAAGGTGGGATGTATTTTCCTCTGCTGGGCATGGTGAAAATTAAATAAATCAAAAGCTCTATTTTGAGGGAAGATTATTATTGCCAAGAAGTGGAAATATAGCGCATAGGAAAATAAGGGTAGAATGAAGCTTTCATGGAGGAGTTATTTTTCAACTGCAAAGTAAATGGAGCTAAAGGTTTTTTCATAGCCAGGTGAATTTTTTGTTGAAGGATCAAGAGGCAAGCAAATGCAGAGGCAAAGTTTGTTGCAAAGGAGGAGAGAAGAGAGAGGATTTTGATTTTCCTGTTGCTAATGGATGAAGAAGGAAGTTGCCAAGTGTCTTCTATAGATTTATCTTAGGGCTTCTTTTGTTTCTTCTTATTCTCTTTTTTTCTCATTGTAAAGGGTTCTGATTTTTTGTATGGGTTGGGTAGATAGAGAAACGTTGAGTTTGAGTAATGGATTGATAATGCAAATTGTAACAACTGAATTCATGAGTAAATGTCAATCATTTTATGCAAATAGAATATGAATGTCAGCAAAATTTCTCTAAATTTGTACACATTTAATCATATAAATTCAATATATCAAAGATGTTTGAGTTTTTCATCTTAATTTTCCTAAGATTGTGTTATTTGTTCATGGTTCTATTTCAAAGAAACAGTTAGATTACTTTGAGCAGATAATTGTGATTTTAGGTGTGCAAGGTGGATCTATAAGAATAATTTGAATGATAATCAGAGTGGGTCTGTTAGTGCAAAGTATTAGAAGTTTTAAATCCACTGGTTGAAGTTTGTTTACTGATGAGGTTGTTTTTATAATTCTGTATTTGAGTTCATGGCCCAAGATTAGGCATTGATTTATCATTCAGCTAAATGCATTTCAGAAACATTTATAAATTCAAAATCATTTTAAATCATTTTTGTTTGGTTGAGGTTTAATGATGAGTTTTGCTCCCAATTGCTGATTGAGTGTTAATATACCAAGAATGCAGCCAGATTTGAGGTTGTCAATGCTTTCCTTGGTTTATTTCATTGGGAGTTATTTGCTATAAAAAAAAATGTATGTGTATAAGTGAATTAAGTTCTTAGGCATTGTATAAGTTAACCCACCTTGGTCCTAAGCCAAAAGTGTAGGAGATTTCAATCTTTGACTAAATCTTGTCAGTTGGCCAAATCCTCTATTGAGTTTGATCATTAGAAAGTGGCTAGTCTGTAGGATTCATTGGATTGTTTGATTTCGAACACCAATAAAGTGGAGGGATAATGGTCAAATTAAAAATTGGAAATCATTTAATTCATGGGAAAGGTATCTCTAGACAAGTGAAGGCACAAATAAAATTTTCAAATTATTTATTTGAGGGAAAATGGAAAGTAGGCATTTAATTAAAACAATTTATAAAATCATTTTAATTAAATGGGAGAAAATGGGAGAAGGCATTAAATCATTAATTCATGTTAACTATTTAATGGAGGAAAAGAATGCCATGAGATAATTAAATAATTTCAACAATTATTTAACTATTAGAGGGATTAAGGACAACTGAATAGTTAAAAAGTTAATTTTAATTATTTAACTATAGACCAAAGGTAATAAAGAAATAATTAAATAAATAATAATTTATTTAATTATTGAAGAAGAGGGGGAATTAGTGAAAAAAATTATTTATTTAATTGATCGAGACAAAATAAGGTTAAGAAGTGAATTAACTAAATAATTATAAATTATTTAATTAATAGAAGAATGTGGTCAAGGATAATTTAATAATTAAAATTATTTAATCATGTGCAGACAAAGACCAAGAAAAAATGACGCTCACAGACTAAGACATTTTTCAATTTCTACATTTCACCCCTATTTGACATAATGCAATTCATCATGTTGTGTCAAATAAATTTAGTCAAAAGATGCCTCAGTGAAAGTAGGGTATAGGCATGCCCCCTTAGGAAATTTTTATAAATGTTCAAAAAATTTCAAAATTTTTGGAAATTTTCCTAATAAGATATTATGATGGCTAGGAATCCAATGGTAAAGACAAACTTGATTTTGGAGGTCAGTAAGGGGTCAAAGTCAAGATCAAATTCATCAATAGGTTCCTCTCATAGATAGGGAATACATAAACCGTAATTTTGAACCTATAAATAAAAAGTTGAGTGAGAAAAAGGCTTATTTGTGCATTCCCAATTTAGAAATTCCTAGAGCTCTAAGTGATTTTCTTGTGAAGATGTCACATGTTCCAAAGGACACCCACCATGCATATCGCATCTAGAGATATCACTGTCTTGGGCGATTGCCTACCTTGGTAAGTACTACAAACCCGCCTTTTAAATTTTTCATTTTTTGTGTATTTATATAGGGAAATATTTTAGCAAGCAATTGCATAACAAAATTGTATGATGTAATTATGTGCACATTTAATGCAGATGAGAAGCAGTTCACCATAATCATCTCATCGTGACACAATTGATTTAGGGTTAGGGCAGGGCGTTTGCATTACGATTCATAAAATCATGTAACACAATTGAATTTTCATGTCACATGTGCAATATAGAATGAAATAATTGAAAGGTTTTGATGCAAGCGTTGTATGATACGACACATTTGAGAGGTGAGTGACACAATTGCAGTTGAGAGATGATGGAAAATGTGTGACACATTTGACAAAACAATGACACAATTTCCTATTAAAAAGTTGCCCTAGATTAGGATATTTTAACTTGGTCAACTTAGGTCCAATAGGTCAACTGAAGGTCTTAGATTGACATGATGGTTTGCTTAATGATTTCAGGCGTGACTACCACCAATCTATATGAGAGCTCATCAAGATCAGATGTCTTTCGATTACAGGACTAGTTGGGTGATGAGGAGAGACAAAAATCGCTAGACCTTGGGTTGTTTTATGTCACCTATATGCCCATTTTTAGGGAAAATAGGGGCATGCTAACAAAATTGGTGGAGCGATGGCACTCTGAAACTAGCAGTTCACTTGCTTATGGGGGAGGCGACAGTCACCCTTGAGGATGTATACAAGATCCTAAGAATACCAATTTGAGGTGAGTAGGTATGCTATGACCCCATGCAAGTATTATAGCCATTGTATTAGTATTATGATTGTGATGATGATGTAGAGCTTGGGATATAGGGGTACAAGATCAAATGGGAGGCCCTTGCAGAGAAATATGATAGACATGATTGTTCCCTATATGCATTGATAGCAAGGGTGATGATTCTCGATCATAAGGTTCATAGTTTCCCGATAGACTAGGAGAGATGCTCAGGTCGATGGTTCAGTTTGGTACACATGGGGATCATGCCTATTAGCCATGCTTTAGTTCTAGCTCCATGATATTGTTTACAAGGGAGGGAAAAGTCTAAGTTACAGTGTCACATTGTTACAAGTATGGTCGTGGGAGCACATAGTAGTGTTCCAACATTCGGTGGTATGACAATTGGGATTAGTGCTCCATATTGATATATGTATTAGGGGGACCTCACATAGACACACATGGGGGATGTTGGTTACTGGAGGCATGGGTTGGATACATTGGTTAGTTTTATCTAGAGACCATATAGAGTAGGTGATTTATGGGTCAAAGAGGATGATCACTTGCCATGGTGTCAACAACCTAGGTATCTTATCAAGCACATAGTGCAGAGTCAGAATATCATCGAGATGTATCTCCCATAGAGGGTTCAAAGGGATTTTAGGTAGAGACAGGGTGTTCCAATTAGCACTGTAGAGTTTGCACGATCCTCCCAAGAGGTTCATCCATGGGGACCTTAAATTGTTGTTACTATATCCTAGTAGGAGATTGATGCCCTATATTCATTAGATTGGGAGTGGAGAGGTAGTGATGTTGATGCAGGTACTACACTAGACTATGATGCATGGTAGTTGATTCATAGGCTAGTAGCACTGATAGATCCATAGCAGCCAGTGTCAGTAGATCAATGAGGCATGAGCTCAAGAGGCCAAAGAGGTTATAGGGGTTAGATGGGATGTGAGAGAGGAGATGGTGGATGTGGAGATCAAGGAGGACGGGGAGATGATGGGGGAGATGAGTGAGGAGGTCAGCCAAGAAAACAACACAGGAGAAGGAGGGATGGAGGAGGAGATGGAGGAGAACTAGCCTAAGGTGAGGATAGTAGTGGAGGTGGAAGTATAGGTGGGAGAGCATCTTGCAAAGATTCCCACTCTATAGATATCATAGCCAAAGGTAGAGGCAATGGAGGTTGAGGCAACGGGGGAGGGGGGGTAGGATGATCTTGGAGAGGGTCCTCTAGGAGAGGATCATCATGGGGATGTATGGGGAGCCAGATGAGGTGGGGGCCAGAGGGGAGGATGGATCTACATAGCAAAGGATAGCCATGCTACAAGCTTAGGTATAGGCCTTAGAGGTAGAGCTGAGGACTATCATAGTAGATCGAAATGGTCTTAAGGCAAAGAGGGAAACTATGTAGATTGAGAGGGACCTAGCTATTATCAGTCAAAAGTAGAAATATCAACACATGATTGATTTTATGGCCACTTGTAGTGGATCTATCATCAATGTTGCTCATGAGTATGCCCAAGCTAGTAGGACCATGCAATATTATAGTGATCTCTACGAGAGTAGTACCATCGAAGAGGAGGGAGCCCACATTTTTTAGAGATTTATAGTTGTACATGAGGCATGAATCACAACAAGATGCACAAGAGACATTCTCAAATTAGGTCTAAGGGTGATACTTTAGATTCAAAACTAGCCACCCCCTATGATAGGCTATCTACCATAGAGCATATGGATAGATAGTCAATGTGCAGGGAGGACACGGATGCCCTAGGGACAGGAGAATAGGGTAGTTCATACTAGGGAATGTTTTTATTTATCATGTTATATGGACACTTACATTTGTTATTATTGAGCCTGCAAGCTCCATTTTTATTGGACATAAAAATCTTGACATTATACCCATGAAACTTGTTTTTTTGAGGAATTATATGATATGAATTTTGGCAGCAATTTATGATACGCAGTGTTATATGATTATGATTTATGTTTATGATGATATTATGCTATGGATTTTTATGTTGTGGTTATGATGTATATTAATGCATTTTATATGATGATGTGATGGTTTAATATGCTTTATGATTTTATGATTATGTTATGAATGTTTATGCCACTTATGATATGTATGGATGATAAATGCAATATGGATGACCTAATTTGATGAATGCAATGTGATATAGTGATGTGTTGCATTTATGATTATGGATGTTTATACCATTATGACATGTATGACTAATGGATGCAATATAAATGACCTAATGTTGTGAATGTGATGTCTATGTAAGTATGATTAATGTTACTATAATGAAATGCTTATGTGATAATGCAAAATGTGATGGTTGAAAATGTTTAATATGAATGAAAAATGTGATGGTAGTATGATATGCCATGTTATAATGTATAACATGATGTTATTAAAATGATGCAATGCATATGAAATGTAATACAATATGATGTAGAATGTAATGCTATGTAATATTATGGATAGAAATGAACTATGATGCAATGTACAATGCAATGTCATATAATGTTAATTCTATATGGATGATTTCTATGTTTTTCTATTTTCTTATGAAAATAAATGTGACTTAATATGATAATGTTTCCTATGATGAGAATATTTTCTATGATGCTTTCTAACATGATTATGTAAAAAATATTTTTTTGTGTGTCACAGGACTCTATCAAGATGTAGATGAAAGAATTTTTAGCATAAGGACATGGGTTTTAGTGTGAGAAAGGAAAAAGGACAAAGTAGATGGAATGTTAGATGAACCAACTTTAATGCTTTTATATTTATCATCATTGGGTGTCAAAATTATCAGAAATGGAACACAAACACCATGGTATGACATAGAACAAGCTATGCATAGTGACCATTTGTGAGAGTCAAACAATAAAAAAGAAACCCAAAAGAAACCCAAAAGAAAAGGAATTCCCCAACTCATACTAAGGACCCAATCATCCCAGTCTTTTTGCCAAGACAAACCATATACAAAAAGAAAAGAAAAGAGGTCATGGTCTATCATCATTCCTCTAAATTCTTTGGGACATCCTTAAGGTAACTAGTAACATGACCAAGAACCAATCAAAAACATAAGACAAATCCAGACCAACTAAGTTTTTACTAGAGAGACTGTGTTTTCCAATGATATTGATTAGATTCTTTGAGATGATTGATTACGTTGACCAAGATGAACGAATTTGATAGATTTGTTGATAAGGATTGAATGATAAGTTGAGGAAGGTTGACCAGTTGATTTGATTGATTGTGACTAGTTTCAAGAAGGAAACATCCTGATTAATGCAAGATTAATTGACCAAGATGACAAGATTGATTGACTTAATAGAGTGTGATTGATATGACCAATCAATGTGATGATTCCTATTTTTAGGAGAAATATCCTATTAGAGGCAAGGAACACATCTGATAAAGTTGATAGAGTGTCCATTGTTGATAAAGCACCTAAGTGCAAGAAATATATATCCTACTTAAGGTGAATGACCAAATTGACCAGAGACAAAGTATAATCTTAGGAAGGATACATCCTGCTAAAAGACAAGAGATAGGATTGAATAAGAAAAATGACATAATAGCCCATTCTAGAACAAGATCAATGACTAGATTAGTTGATTGATGATAAGACAATTTACTGATTTGGACATGATACATTTGTTGGTTATGTTTGTGTGATGATTCATGATTTAATTTAAATGATGATTGCTTGTGGACCTATAAAAATATTGTACTTGACAAACCCTAAAGGATCGACCTACGTGGCCTTGAGGGCTCATCGATTGATGGGCCTTTCCTATGTTATACATGTAGAGACCTCGTAATTCAACATGACTTGACTTTGTTTTATTTTGACAAAAGACTAAGTCATGATTTCATTTAGGATAAACCTAAAAAGACTGACTTAATGTATCGGGGGATCATTTAAGATGAGCCTTTCCTATGCAACAAATGAGCAAAGACAACATAGTTCATGTTGGTATGTGGCGATTGATCATGTTGTAATGTACACCCTAGCATGTATCCTTGTCAAGGTTTGGGGTCGGGCTAGGCCCTAGGCAGGGGTTCGGGGGCGAAAAACCTTGAAAAGTGGGGCTTCAGGGGCAGCAACCCCCGAGAAATTTTTTTGTCATTTTTTCGTGTTGTCAACAAAAAAGGAAAAATCACTGAAAAAGAAAAAAATGACCTTGTAAAACCCTAATTTTTGGAAGCTTCTAAAAGGCTTGTTAAAAGGGGTTGGGATGGGTGTTACAATATGTAGAAAAAAGCGATTATTCACGAGATTTTAATAGGTTTTTCACTGGATAATAAAATCATTGGATGGTTGTGGTTTTGTGGATGTAGCCAAGATCAGGTGAACCACGTTAAATTCTTTGTGTTGTCTTGTTTCTGCTATAATTTTGTGTGTGTTTTATTTCTCTATTTTATTTATCAAATATGCATTTAACTATTAGATATCTACTTCTAACCCTAACAAGTTGTATTAGAGCGAGTTGTGTTCGAATATTGTCTACATGAAAGTCTCACGGTTGAGTGGGAGTCTCACAATTAAGTGGGAGCAATGGCGAACAAGTGTAAATTGAAGGTAGATAAATTCAATGGGCATAACTATCAGTTATGGAAGATGCAAATGGAGGATTATCTCTATCAAAAGGATTTATGGAGGCCATTGGAAGGAACAACCAAGAAACCAATAGGAATGAGTGATGAGGAATGAAATCTTCTAGATAGAAAAGCACTGGGAACCATTCGTTTATGCCTGGAACAATCAATGGCATTCAATATTACAACAACAAAGACAACTCAAGAGTTGATGGAAACCCTAGAAAAGTTATATGAAAATCCTTCCACTTCAAATAAGGTATTTCTCATGAAGCATTTATTTAATATGAATATGGTAGAAGATGGGTCAATTGCTGATCATTTAAATGAGTTTAATAAGGTTACCAATCAATTAAATTCTGTAAATGTAAAGTTTGATGAAGAAGTTAGGGATTTTTTGATTTTGTGTTCTTTGCCAGAAAACTGGAATGGCTTGGTAATGATTGTTAGTAATTCTCTTTTTGGTTCAAATACATTGAAATTTGATGATGTTGTTGGTGTTATTTTGAGTGAAGAAATTCGTAGGAAAAGCTCTGGTGGAACATCCACATCTGGCAATGTTTTGAATGCAGAAAGTGGGGGAAGAACAAAGGAGAGAGGAAACAATTATGGAAGTGATGGGAAGTCATGAGGAAAATCAAAGGACAAAAGGTCCCAATCTAGAGACAAGAAGGATTGTTGGTATTGTGGTAAGCCAGGTCATTTAAAGAAAGATTGTTGGTCTCAAAAAATTAAAGGAGACAAAAAGGAAGGCAATAAAGAGGAAAATGTGGTTAGTAATAAATCTGTTGAGGATGCTTTGATTATTTCCCTTGATAATGCTAATGATTCTTGGGGTTTAGATTCAGGGGCTTCATTTCATGCTACACCCCATAGAAGTTATTTTCTTGATTATGTCCAAGGGGATTTTGGGTTGTTTTACTTGGGGAGATAATGAACCCTGTCAGATTGTTGGAAAGGGAAGAATCAAGATTAAGTTGTAGAATGGGAATCATTGGCTACTACATGAGGTAAGGCATGTTCCAAAGTTAAAAATAAATTTAATTTCAGCATGGCAACTAGATGATGAGGGTTGTGTTGTTACATTTAGTGATAAAAATTGGAAGGTTACAAAAGGTGCCTTAGTGGTAGAAAAAGGTATGAAAGTAGGCACCTTATATCTTTGTATAGATCATATTGTTCCTTCTACTTTAGCGATTGGAGATAAAAAACAATGCTCAGGAACAGTTGTTGCAGTTCAGCAGGTAGAAAATCAGACAGTTGTTGTGGATTCTAAATCAACATTGTGGCATAATAGACTTGGGAATATGAGTGCAAAAGGTATGAAAGTACTCCATTCAAAGAATGTTTTACCAGGTCTAAAATGTGTTAATATGGATTTCTGTGAAAGTTTTGTATGACAAACAAAAGAGAGTTAGTTTTCTCAAGGATGGGAAGCAAAAGAAAGATCTGAGAAATTGGAGCTTGTGCATACAGATGTATGGGGACCAGGTCAAGTATCTTCTCTTGGTGGCTCTTGGTACTATGTCACTTTTATTGATGATGCAACAAGAAAGGTATGGATTTATTTCCTTAGGAAAAAATTTGATGTATTTGAAATTTTTAAGAAATGGAAATCTTGGTTGAGAATGTGACAGGTAAAAAGTTAAAATGTCTTAGATCTGATAATAGTGGTGAGTATTGAAACAAAGAGTTTGAAGATTATTGTTCCTCTAATGGTATTCATAGGAAAAAAATAGTTCCAAGGACTCCATAGGAAAATGGAGTGGCTGAGCGCATGAGCAAAACAATAATGGAGCATACACAGACTATGAGATTTCATGTTGGGCTACCTTTAAACATCTAGGTAGAGGCTGTAAACATTGATGTTTATTTAATCAATAGAGGTCCCTCTAATCCTTTGGGTTGTGGTATTCCAGAGGAAGCATGGACAAGAAAGAAGGTGAGTTATTATTTTCTCAAGACCTTCGGTTGTGAAACATTTACACATGTAGATTCTGAAAATAGAACAAAGCTCGATGCAAAATCAAAGAAATGTATATTTGTTGGATATGGAATTGATGAATTTGGTTAAAGGCTTTGGGATTTTGAAAATCAAAAAATTGTGAGAAGCAGGGATGTCATATTCAATGAGAAAGTGTTGTACAAAGATCAGTTGCAGCAACATGAGAAGAAAGAAAATGATTATGTAGTACTTGATGATACACCAAATAAAGATGTTCCAGTGATTCCTCATGCTCCACAATAACTGCAACAATAAATACCACAAACTCCAGTGAATCTTAGAAGATCTTCAACGATAAGTAGACCTCCTGAAAGATTTTCTCCCTCTTTGTTTTCTATTTTGTTAACAAATGTTGGTGAACCTAAAGGGTATGATGAAGCTATGCAGGTGGATACAAAGGTTCAGTGGGAGCATAAAATGGAAGAAGAAATGGACTCCTTGCTGAAAAATCAGACTTGGGAATTATATAAGTTGCCTACAAGTAAAAAGGCTTTACCAAACAAATGGGCTAACAGGCTGAAAGAGGAGGATGGACATAAGAAAAGATTTAAAGCCAGATTAGTTGTAAAGGGATTTGCATAGAAAAAGGGTATTGATTTTGGTGAAATCTTTTCTCCAGTTGTTAAAATGACTTCTATTTGTACTATTTTAAGTATTGTGGCTACTGAAGTTTTGCATTTAGAACAACTTGATGTTACAGCAACCTTTCTCCATGGTGATTTGGAAGAGGAAATATACATGGAAAAACCAAAAGGATTTGAGGTCAAAGGTCAGGAGAAATTGGTGTGCAGATTGAAGAAAATTTTATATGGCTTGAAGCAAGCACCTCAGCAATGGTATAGGGTATGTGCAGAACCATGATGGGCCAAAAAGTGGTGATATGTAAGTGATATGATGGCCCACGTGGCTGATGACTTTTGTTTTGCCCAAAATTGATGAAACGAAAAGGGTTTTTAAAGGAGATCCCAAACTTTCCACCAATATAAATTATGCTTTACTTTGAATTTAATAAATAATTATTACTCATTTTCTATTTGAATTACGACTAAAGTCCTTATTGATAGGTTGATTGAAAAAAATCTATAGCTTTCAAATAGTATCACATTTTTTGAATCCAAAACATACGTCACATTCTATGCTTTGCATACTATAGGATTTAAAAAAGAAATCTTGAAGTTTTGACCAAGTTAAGGTGGTTAGACATACGAGTTTTTATATTTTTTTAAATTTGTAATAAAAAATTCTTAATTAATTATTTATTTGGAAAAAATTTATAGAAAAATATGCATCACATTAGGACAAGTCCTCTATGTATATCTAAAATCTTATAAAAAAATATTATCATTTTATTATGGTTAGGGTGATTAGACAGACACCTACTTCTTATTTCTTCTTTGAAATTTAAGTACTACTGCATTGAAATTTCAAATTTTCACCAAATAGATTTATTTATTTTTTAAATAAACCTAGCAGTTTAGAAACTACATTGAATTTGCTACATATTTTATTCTTACATATTTTTGAAATAATATAGATAACTTATTCAAATTTTCATGTCAAGTTGCCTAACTCTGGTTTTTCTAAATTTTTTGCCACTTAAGGGCTTGTTTTTTCCATGATGATCCTGCATATACCCTATATTAAATTTGATAGCTTTATGACTGAGCATGGATATAGTCAATGTAATTCAAACCATTGTGTTTATTTTAAGAGGTTGGATGATGATAGCTACATTATTTTATGTCTATATGTTGATGATATGCTTGTAGCAGGGTCTAAAATGGATCACATAATAGAGTTAAAACAAGAGTTAGAAAATTCCTCTGCTATGAAGGATTTTGGGGCAGCAAAGAAAATCCTTGGTATGAAGATTACACGAGATAGGAAAAATAGAAAATTGTTTTTATCTCAGGCTGATTATGTTGAAAAGCTGTTACAAGTAGATATTTCATATGGAGAATGCAAAAGCTGTCAGCACACCTTTTCCCAATCATGTTAAATTGAATAAGGATATGTGCCCAAAGACACAAGAGAAGGAAGAAAAAATATCCAAGGTACCATATGCTTCAGCTGTAGGTAGTTTATTGTATGCCATGGTATGCACAAGACCAAATATTGCACATGTTGTAGGAGTTGTTAGTAGGTATATGAGTCATCCCAGTGTTGAGCATTGGAATACGGTCAAATGGACTCTTAGGTACTTGAGAGGTACATCCAATACATGTTTATGTTGACTCAAATTTAGTAGGGGATATAGATACCAGGCAGAGTACCACAAGTTATGTATTTACAGTTGGTGGGACAAAAATGAGTTGGATTTCTTAGTTGCAAAAGGTGGTTGTTTTATCCACCATGAAGGAAGAGTATGTTTCTACAACAGAGGTAGCAAAGGAATTTTCATGGAAGATTTGGGGAAACAACAGACTAAAAATTACCTATCTACAAACAACCAAAGTGTTATAAATTTTCCAAATAATTCTTCCTTGCACACTAAAACTAAACACATACAATTGAGATATCATTTCATTCTGTCAGTGTTGGAGGATGGATAGGTCAAGCTGCAAAAGATACATACAAATGCCAATCCAACAGATATGTTTACAAAGATGGTGACAAGGGAGAAGCTGAACTCCTCTTTAGCTTCAGTTGGCCTTCAAGGTTGAATTCAAGTATAAAAAAGTAGTAGGGTCTAAGGTACTTATTTCTAGTGAGAGCCATAAGTGTAGCAGTGTCATCCAAGATCAGTCTCCATGTGGGAGATTGTGTTGGTGTGGAGCCTGATCAGTTTCCAAGTGGGAGATTGTTGGTATGTGGCAACTAGTCATGCTATATTGTACACCTCGACACATATCCTCGTTGGGCTTTGGGGCTGGGTTGGGCCTCGGGTGGGGGTTTGGTGGCGGCAGGCCTCGAGAAATTTTTTTTGTTATTTTTTCACATCATCAACAAAAAAGGAAAAATCACTGAAAAAGAAAAAAAATGACTTTGTAAAACCCTAATTTATAGAAGCTTCTAAAAGGCTTGTTAAAAGGGGTTGGCATGGGTGTTACAATATGTAGAAAAAGCGATTATTTGTGAGATTGTAATAGATTTTGTAGTGGATAAATAAATCATTGGATGGTTGTGGTTTTGTGTATGTAGCCTGGATTGGGTGAACCACGCTAATTTCTTTGTGTTGTCTTGTTTCTGCTATAATTTTCTATGCATTTTATTTCTTTTTTTTATTGATCAAATATGCATTTAACTGTTAGATATCTGCTTCTAACCCTAATAGTTCAACCCTACCAATCAAAAACTTACTCAAACCCAGACTTTGACTCTGGCTATTTTTGGAAGTTTTGATTTTTTCTAATGTTTTTTGGATTTTAATGTTTTACGAATTTTTTTGCATTTTTGAAGTTTTATGATTTTCTTATATGTTAATGTCTTAAAAGGCTGATACCATGTGTTGGATCCTGTGGAGATAGAATTCAAGGAATTACCCCTAGTTAGGTGTAGGACCAACTTGTTATGTGTGGGGGGAATTGATGGATGCAAAGGATGGTGATGAAAGTGAAGGATGTTAAATGTCGGTGGTTCTCAGGCCATGAGAAGGATGAAAATGCTTTACTTTAAAATGGGTAACATGTGCGAAGGGATGAACAAAGGTTAGAAGACCAAGTGGAGTGATAGTAGATGGAGGGGCATAGACTAATTACACATGGTGCCTATTTGCCAGGTTTTCACCATGGTACTTATCCAAAGCACCACCAAAGTGGTTTTCACTGTTGGGTGAATTATTTCTCTTTACTATTTCTTTTATTTTGTTTTATTTTTATTTTTTTTGTTGTCACCAAGACACTTATTTTCTAAGTTTTCATTAGGGTGACTATATTTTTTATATTTTTTTGTATTTTTGACTTTTTAAAGGGATACTCTAAGAGTCAAGTGTAGTACTTGTGTAGGTGCTTGCTATTGATAGGTTTGGGAAATGGTTCTCCTTTAGGGGTAGACATCTGATAAGCACCAGATCCTTATGCTGCTATGCTGACATAAGGTCCCAACCAATTAGGTTCAAACTTTCTAGGATTTTCTTGTTCAGCTTGATTCTTCACATTTTCTTTCGGGACTAATTCACCAATGTCAAAGCTCCTATGTCAAAATTTCTTATTGTAGCTACATCGAAGGTGGTTCTGATATACTTGTAGATGTGTCAAAGTGTTCTGTCTCTTTTCATCCAATAACTCTAGCTCATGTAGACGGGATAGATGATATTCTTCTTGATCAATCAATCATTGCATAGAGACTCATAGGGATGGTAACTTGACCTCTATAGGAAGTATGGTTTCAGATCCATAGACAAGGGAGTATGGTGTGGCTCTTGTAGGAGTGCAAACATTAGTACGATAGGCCCATAAAGAAGGATTGAGTTGGAGGTGCCAATCCTAGCTAGTGTCATTGACAATTTTCTTTAATATTTTTAGGATGGTCTTATTAGATGCCTTAGCTTGACCATTACCCTGTGGGTATTAAGAGATAGAAAAATGGTGTTGGATATGGATTTTTTCACAAAGTTCACAAACATCCTAATTCTTAAAAGGGAAACCATTATCTATAATGATGGATTGTGGGATACCACAACATATGATATAATTTAGGATGAACTTGTTTATCTACTTTCTAGTAATGTACTTTCTAGTAATGTAGGTCATCAGGATGGCTTCAATCCATTTTGTAAAGTATTCAATATCGATAAGGATAAACTTATGTTCATTTGCAAAGTTCGGATGGATCTTTCCTATGAGCTTGAGTCCCCGCTGAGAGAATGTCCATGGTGGTGTAAGCGGTTGTAGTTCCTGAGCTAACACATGTATAAGATCTCCATGAATCTAACACTGGTGACATATTTCTTCACAAAGTGATAGGTATCACGTTCTATTGTAGCCCAATAATATCTCATCTTCATGAGATTTTTAGCTAGGGTTGGACTAGTAGAGTGAGATCCATATATACTATGATGTACCTCTTGTAAGTTTTTTTGTGCTTCATTTGAGTCGAGACATTAGAAAAGGGTAATATCTAGGTTGTGGTGATAAAGGGTATCTCCGATGATGGCACATTTGGATGCTTGTTGGATAAAGGTTTTGTGTTAGTTGAGGGACAAGTTTGGAGGGATAATTTGGTCATACAAGTAACTATAAATTTCTTTGTACCAAGGAGATTCAAGAGCAACAATTTCACACACAATCTCAGTTTCAGGGACATCAAACACAAGGATCAAAATTTGTTCTACCAAGAATTCATATTATGATGTATTGTTAGGAATTTATCCAGGAGAGATCCAATTGTAGCCATTACCTCAGCTTCTTTGTTCTAGATTCTCGGTATCTATTAGTGTTCAAAGGTAATATTACCAAAGTATAGTCTAAAACTATTAACCATGCACTTGTAGGGAATTAGTTTCTCATCCTTGGTGTCATAATCATCATTAGCTTGCTTGATCAAGAATTGGGAATCACAATAGAATTGAAGATCCTTGATTTACTATTTTATTGCCATTCAATGTCCTGTCAACAATGCTTCATACTCAGCTATGTTGCTAGTGCATGGAAACACTATTGAAAATGACTTGGGAATGGAATCTCTTTGAGGTGTGATGAATAGAATATGGGATCCTGAACCATGACTTGTGTAGGATCAATTGAAGTATAGTTTCCATGTTTTGATTGTCTCTATCACAAATATTGATTCATCTGGGAAATCATATATCAGAGGATGATTTTCCTTTACTGGTACATTTGTGAGTTGGTTAGCTATCACTTGTCCCTTTATATTTTTTGGTCAACATGTTTAATGTCATACTCACTTAGGATCATAACCCACTTAGCCAATCTTCCTATCAGAGCTACTTTTCTAAGAAGATATTTTAGAGGATCAATCTTGGAAATCAATTTTTTCTTATGATTTAATGTCTCAATTTTTGTGTTGTTGGTTGCTAGTTGATGTGTGGTCTCACAACATTCCCCATTTCACCCCTTGGAAAAATGTGGACCCCCTTTTATTGTCCTTTTTTCCTTTTCTCTTTTTTCTTTTGTTTGACTTGGCGTTGTTTTGTTGCTCAGTTGGTTGCTGATTTCTCTTTCATTTTCAGTTGGCCTCTTTGTTGTTGTATCCTTTTGCTTTTTGGATTCGGTGTTTTAGTCTTCTCACAAAGTTTAGTATGTTGGCAAAAGCTGAAGTCCAGGAGCCCTACATTTGCACCAAGAGAATTTATATCTTCATATGGTTCTAGCTCTTCCCAGTATTTCATTGACTGGAGTTGTCAATCCTAGTAATTTCCTTTGTACTAGAGATGGGTATTTTTTTTTTGTTGTTTCCTTTTTTTCAAAAGTTGAGAACTAGAGAGTCTAATTGAAATTTTTCAATCTATCTCTTAGACTCAATTTCTGGTCTTTCATCTCATTCCAATTTTTCTCTTTCCTTAGAGGGTATTTCCCAAATCCCATTGTTTATTTGTTCTTTTCAAAAGCAATACCAGAAAACCTTTATCCTGGTGATCATCAATCGATCACGTATCTTTAATGACATATACCTTACAAAGAATCATCATGACATCTGATTGCCATGTATAATCACTGCACCATCTTCCTTCTTAAATAGTGAGCTAGCGTAGAAATCTAGGCATTTGTGATTTGCACCATAATCTGTAATGATTGCACCTTTATTCTAGGAATTAATGAAAAATAACAAGTAATTAATTTGAAGGTGGTGAACTACCTAAGTACTTGGCACCACCTCAAGCATGCAATTTCTTTTGCAAAGACTCCATTTCACGTCATATTGAAAATTTGTGAAGGACATTGAATTAACGAAATGACATTGGCATGTAAGGAAAGGTAAATTTTGAGAAACCAAGACACAACTACCAAGGGTTTTTAAGTTGCATTCCAAAAGATCACCATTATTAACTAGAACTAGGTATGTTTTGAATAACTAATACTTTGTTAAGTGTTTCTCAAGCTGAAAAATCTTGATAATGGTATTTCCATTTAGAAATTGAAATGTTGATTATTCTTCGATTTATTAAATGTAATCAAAAAATGAATTGAAATTTTTATAAACTGTAAGTTTTGGTTGAATTTAACCATAACTCACACACAAGACGTGCATATTCTAAAAACTGTAGAAACACATTATACAAAATGAGCAGTTTTGATGCAAGGGCAGAAGATGAATTCAAGTATTGCAATTCACAAGTCATACCCATCAACGTAGTGGTTACAAAAAATCATATGGGATGATCTTTCAACATTGAAATTCTTTCACAACTATTACAAGAGAATGCTTCTCAATGAATCAAGAATATTGTGGCAAATGGGTTACTTCTTGCAAGAGGGTTTCCGCCAGCAATGGAGGCTCTTGAATTAGTTACGCAATGTATAAATTATTACAACCCAACCAAGAGGATTGTTGAGAAAAGAAGGAAGAATTTACATAGACCTTTCCCAGAAAGGAATCATATGCACATTTGGTCTCCCCATTTACACACAGATGTTCAATGTTGACATAAATGTTAAATACAAGACATATGAGAATGTTGAAGAGCATAATAGAGAAATTATGAGCACCCAATGGTGCCAATATCCAATTACACAATAGACCAAGGTAATTCAGAGGTATATGTTTAAACAAGAAATGCAAGATATTATAACGTTACTTAGAAGAGTAGTTGGTTTAAGAGATGTAAGAAAATTTGAACCCTAGATGTTTGTGATAATATCTTGCATGATAGAGGGTCTTATAGAATTGCATTGGGGAAAGTTGATAAGTGATAGACTACATGAGCAGATTACTACATTTAGGTATGTGCAAGATCATGATGGGTATGTGGCTGATGACTATTTTTTTACCCAAAATTGATTAAACGAAAAGGGTTTTTAAAGGAGATTCTTAGCTTTCTAGCGATATAAATTATGATTTACTTTAATTAAATTTAATAAGTAATTATTATTCATTTACTATTCAAATTATGACTAAAGTCCTGATTGATAGGCTGATTGAAAAATATCTATAGCTCTCAAATGGTATCACATTTTTGAATCCAAAACATGTGCCACATTCTATGCTTCACATACTAGAGGATTAAAAAAATAAAATTTTAATTTCATGAAGTTTCGACCAAGTGAAGGTGGTCAGACATACGAGCTTTTACATTTTTTTCAAAGTTGTAATAAAAAATTCATAATTAATTATTTAGTTGGAAACAAAATACAAAAAAATATACATCACATCGGGGCATGAGTCCTATGCTTATATCTAAAATCTTATAAAAAATATTATCATTTTGTTGTGATTAATGTGGTCAGAACGACACCTACTTCTTATTTTTTTCCATGAAATTTAATTACCACTATATTGAAATTTCAAATTTTCACCAAATAGATTTTCTTTTTTTAAACAAACCTAGTAGTTTAGAAACTAAATTCAATTTTCTACAGATTTATTCTTACATATTTTTGAAATAATATAGATAACTTATTCAAATATTTATGTCAAGTTGCCTAACTTTAATTTTTCTAAATTTTTTGCCACTTAAGGGCATGTTTTTTCCATGATGATCCTACACATACCCATTTCCCAAAACTAGATGTTTCTACATGTCACTGTATGTATTTACTCATGTGCTATGAGAGCCAGTAAACAGGGGTTGAAATAGATTGGTACTATGGGCACAAAGGTTGGTAACAATTTGATATATGCACATCTACCCCAAATCATCGTCAATGGGTGTAAAGATGATTACATGAAAGTTAATGATTTTCTCTCCATGAAATTGGTTAGAACAATGGAAGGTGATAAAGCTAAAATATTATCCCTAGAAGCACAAAGTGCCATTCGACCTATGGGAGGCTAGTTCATACAGTTCCCAACTTACTCCCACATTAGAGTGGAGAAATTTGATGGAAACCCATTCATGTTGTGCAGATATCCTACACATAAAATTGTTTTATTGGAATTAGTAAGATATTTGAAACCATCTTAGACTCTTTATAGCCATGCTCACAAAGAGCCCTCTCTTAAATTTCCCATTACAATACGAAATTATAAGTGCAGAGCAATTAAAGTAACTGATTTGTATGAAGAAGAACTGAGGAAATACCATTTTGAAGAGTTCCCACTCCAAAGAGTGTATTATGATATTGAAGGAAATATTGCTAAAACTGTAGTTGTTTTTCATGCTCATGTGCCACATTTAGAATATTATTGTCTTAACTGTGAAGACGGGCATGTTGTAAGAAGAATAAAATATGAAAGAATGTCTCTAAGATTTACTTGGATGCTCAAGTTCTATGATATCCTAGATCAATTGGAAGAAGATGATGGCTAGGTGTTGAACCAATTCTACACTAATGACAGGGTATAACATGAACCCATTCCAAACCAAGGTGTTGATGATGAAGATATGACATCAATTGATGAGTTCACTAGACTAGTCTTAAGGTATACTCAACATTAGATTGATGATTTTTGCAAAGGTTTGAGAGAAAGAGGAACTGAGCCTATCTTCTCAGAAGATAAAAAGAGGAAGCAAAGAGATGAAATAGCATTTGAAAATGGAGAGCCTACCAAGAAGAGAAGAAAGACTAGTAAGGTGGCTCCGGGTATTAGAATTCAAGAAAGAACCCTTGAAATTATAAGACAAGAAGTTCCCATAAAACCATCTGATAAATAGAAAGATGCAAAGACAGGTAAAGATAAATCAAAAGTGAGACCTAAAGGTGCATCTTCCTCTACAGCTAAACCAAGAACAAGAGTAATTATTGATGAAGGAATAGGTGCAATAGAAAATGTTGGTGCACAAACTAGGTCTGCATCTCAAAGGTTTGTTGCATTGTTTACCTCTCCCCATTCTATTAATATGGTTAGTATGAAAAAATCACTGGGAGGGACTCCTGTAGCTTTAGAGGAAATCTCTAAAGAAGATGAATCTAGAATTAAAGAACAGGTGTAAAAATGGGGTGCTATGTGGCAGAAAGTGAAAGAAAAGAATTATAAAGACAAACCCATGACACATCCAATGATAGAAGAAATTTAGGATATAGGTTCTAACCCCATAAATGTTGAAGAAGAAGAGTTTATTCAAAGAATGCTTGCCTTAGAGGTAGGAAACCCTAGCATACTTCAAATGGGAATAGGGGAGACTATAGAGGATGATCCTATTGATGAAAGAATTGTTGAGGATGCTCTTGATTCCCAGCATTCATTTGGGAATGTACCAAAGGTTGATGAACATTCATAGGTCTTTGAAGAACTAGAGAAGGGCCATGCTGAAACTGAAATTGAAATTCAAATTGCAGAAGAAGCTACACAGTTTTTAGGAGATGAAATTGAACATAAAGAGAATCTTGATGTAGTAGTAGATAAAGAAGATAATGCTCAGAGAGATGAAGTTGAAAATGTGGATAGAGAAGAAAATATAGGTCTTCAAACAAAGGAGATAGTT
>VDFB02281492.1:442432449-442487523 GCA_007258455.2 Sequoia sempervirens
TAATGAATTTATTTTAAAAATATTAGTAATTGTGAAAATCAAATCTTATAAAAATATATTTTCAAATTACAATAATATATATATGTTTGTCAAATAATGTACTTAAATATAGGGATGATATAGAAAGCATTTATCCACCTTGTTCATTGATCTAGACTATTAATTATTGGTAACTTGTTAATATGATAAGTTACTATAAAATCTAATCTTTCTATCTTGTGATCCAAAGCTCTCCAATAAACTTTAAAAGAAAAATATATAAATATAAATATTAAAAAAAATGTAATTTAAAAACATAAAATATATAATTGTAAAGGGATTGGATCTAGAAAAATTTAATCCCTTTTAATATGCCAAAATAAAAAATATATCATTTGTACAATATAATAATGTATAGCTAATGTTAAATAAATAAATAATTTTATATATGTTTAATAGAAATATTAATTTAAAATAATTTAAATAAATTTAGATGAAAATAATAAAATATATTTTTTATTATATTATTTAGTATATTATTTTAAAAACTAAACACGAATATACAAGCACTGTATATATTTATATATTTAAATATAAATATATCAACACAAGAATTGAATTAAAATACTTTTGTCTTATCATGGGTTAAATAAAAAAGACCCAAACTGTCAAATGTAAATATATTATTTAATCATATGGTATGATAGTTAAGTTATTGTGTTATTATTGGGGATGAGGTCCCCTCTTTCTGACCTCACCAGTTCATAGCTAAGGGTCAAAAGTGTTTACCCCTTTTAATAAATTGAAACATCTTAAAATAGAAATATATGTAATATGCAATTATATAATAAATAGAATAATAAATTTTAAAATATCAATTATATATACAGTTTTTCAAAGATAAAATAGAGAAATCATAATAAATGATTATTATTATTTCTATATAAATACCAAAAATAGTAAAATAGAAAATTAAAATTAAAAAAATACAAAAAAATCAATATATATATATATATATATAGTTGGAGTATCCCCATGACCTTGTCTAGTGCTAAAAAAAATTAAGATATAAAAATTATTATTAAAAGAAATTCAAAACTACACTCTTTCTATAATGAATTTCAAATATTAAAATAAATAAATAAACCATTAAATTCAATAAAACTTGTATTGGTTATTCTATATCAACATTAATAACAATTAGTTTTTGATTAAAAAAATAGGGAAAGGCTAAGAAAGAGAACAAAGATCAAGCCTCACAACCAAAGCTTGTATTGGTTATTCTATATCAACATAAATAATAATTAGTTTTTTATTAAAAAAAGAAAGGAAAAACCCTTGAATCCATAGAGAGAACAAAGATCAAGCCTGGCGACCAATAGTTCAACAATAATAAAACAACCACACCAAAATAGAGAACATAAATAATAATTAGCTATTCTATATGAACATTCTTCTAAAGAGAAGCCTCATTCTCTTCCTTGCTGATCCTTGATGGACATCTTTATAAAATCTCCTTTTGCAATCATCAAAAGAATAGTTTGGTGTTATGCACACATTTCTTTATCAAAATATTTTATTCGTCTATATATGGATGTAAATTTTGTACATATAAATATGAGTTCAACATAAGAAAATTATGTTAATATTTAGGTAGTCAGTTTATTTTATGAGTTTCAACATAAGTATCTATAAAAATTACAATCTTAAAAAACAAGGTCATGTGAATTGTTAGTTAGTCAATTATTTTGTGAGTTTCCAACATAAGTATTGTAAAGATTACAACCCCAAAAAGGAATGACATGTGAAACAAATTTTGAAGATTACAACCCTAAAAAACTAATAGCATGTGAACTGTTAGATAGTCAATTATTCATGACCTCAAAAATAAGTATTTGTAAATATTACAACCCTAAAAATTAAGAGCATGTGAATCATCATTCAGATATATTGTTTGTTCCAACATAGATATCTATAAATATTACAACCCTAAAAAGTAATGCATATGAATATTTATGTAGTCAGATATTTTATGAGTTCCAACCCAAGTAGGACCCTAAAAAATAATAGCACATGAAAATTTAGGTAGTCAACTATTATGCAAGTTTGGATACAAGCATTTATAAGAATTATAACCCTAAAAAATAATGACACATGAATAGTCATATAGAGAATTAATTTATAAGTCCCAATATAAAAAGGATTATAATATATGCAACTAATTCTACTACAAAAATTAGGAAATAAAAATGAGACAATTAATATATATTTATTTATAGATATAATTCATAACTTCTTTCTTTTATACCTAAATTTTAATTTAAAAGATGTTAATTGGTTCAAATTGTTCCAACCAAAAGTAATTTATCATACATCAATTTTTGTAAGTCTCTAAGGGAAACAACATAAAATAAAAGAGGATAAAATCTCCGTACCTTTTTAATGAATAAAATTGTAGTTTCAAAATATTATAATATTCTCTCTCTATATATATAATAATAAATTAAAAATATAAAGACTATACTCATGTTGATAGAAATAATGAAATATAATTTAATTCAAATAAATTATATATTAAAATAAAATAAAAATATATTTATTGTATATAATTTGTGGGTATCATAATTCTATATATGTGAAAATTTTGTATATAAGGAAGAGCGGTCCATTGTGGAGTGGGTTCTAATAGTGGGGATAGAAACATGACTTAGTGCACCACTATCAGTCTCAACATTTTTTAATCATTTTTTAATACCTTAACAAAACTCATGTTGATGTGGCATCATATTTGATGATGTGACCCTAAAATTATTTTTTAAAAAGGGGAGTTGTCAAATAAACTGTTGTACAAAATTAAGAATGATTTGAAATTTCATGTAGAATTTTGAGAAACATGAAGTTAGGGTGCTCCACTATGAGCCCCTCTCCCCTATATCTTGGTACTATTATAATCTCTTGTAATGTAAACCGTTGCATCAGGAAAATCATTACCTATAGAATGCATTGTGTATCATAGGGAATCAATATTTTGGTAATGATGAGGAAAAGATACATTCACATTCTAACAAGGTTGATTATGCTAGATTCGAGAGGGTTAATTCCCTCTACCTAAGGATTCATTACCAAATATTCTTCAATTTTATATCTTTGCAAGGTAATATAACTTATCAAATTTCTATGTGGATTAATTTCTATGTATCTTTAAACTTGAACTTTTTTTTAATATTTTGATAATTAATTTTATATTATAATTATGATTTTATTATTTTATATATTGTTCAATCTTGTGTTTTTTTATGTTTTATTTTTTATTTAATTGATTTAAGTTTTATTATTCAAATATTTTACATATTAAAAAATTATAAAATAATAATTAATAAAATAAATAATTTAGAATTTAATTAAACTAATATTATAATTAATAATAGATTGAAAGTAAAAAATTGGCACATTGTACTTTACAAGGGAATCTCTTCTAATTGGAGACCAATAATGTGTCACTTTGTAACTGATCACAAAAGTAGAATCTCTTGGAACCTATGGACCAATAGTGTGTCACTATGTAACTCATCCCAAATAATATTGGGCATATGCCTCTATACAACCTTGTAATACATCTCTACTATTATAAAGAAGGTATTGTACCTAAGAAGGCATTACATTTTGATTGCTTTGAAGAGATGGAGAGGAAAGCCTTTCTCATAAGGTTGATAACCCTAAATCTATAGGGAATTTTACTTTACATAGGGAATCTCTCCCCACCTAAAGACCAACAATGTGTCACTTGACTCATCCTCTCCCTACCTAAAGATCAATAATGTGTCACTATGTAACTCGACCCAAATAACATACCATAATTTTGGGGATATGCTTCTATATATGTGCAACCTTGTAATACATCTCTACTATTATAAAGAAGGTATTGTACCTAAGAAAGCATTGCATTTTGACTGCTTTGAAGAAACCGAGAGGAAAGTCTTTCTCAAGAGTTGCAGTGAAACATTACTATTTTAAAGGTATTAAGTGACCAACCTTAACAATATTATTTTTCAAGGTATAATTTTATTCATGCTATTGGATTCTCTTATGTAATATTTCATGTAGATTTTGCTATATTTAAAAAAAAAAAAAAAACTATCTTTGTTTCTTTATTAATATATTGTGAAAGGATGAAATTGTTGTTTTGGTGCTACACTCACTTTTATTAATATGTTTTGAAAGGATAAAATTTCATCAATTAATACATTTTCCAGTTGTTTTAGGTGCTACATAACATATAAGAACTCAGGAGGTGAGCTTACTGCAGGCTGAAGACTCTTTCACAAGATGGAAGGTACGAGATTCTATTAACTATTAATTTATATAATTTTTTATTTTCTCTAAACGCCATGGTTTTATTATAGATTTGATTGAATCTTTTGTTTATTATTGTTTTATTTTTATTCATTATTCTTTATAGATATGATTTTTCATTTTAAAAATAACTCCATTTTTTTATCATTGTCAGATTGCACTCAGTAATTTACCAAAGATGATGATTACTCATTAAGTGTGATCTAAATCTTTAATGGAAAAAACCTTACACAGATTTTTCTTTCTTGTTCTTTTATTTGTTCTTTCTTTCACAGTCTGGCTACTGCTGTTTTATCTCTATCAGATCTGTATGTTTCATATCTTGTGCAACTTGTTTTGAGTGCCTTAGACCATTCTTGTTTCCCCTTGTTGTGCCTCCTGTTCTTGTGCTTGTTGTTCCACTGTAACAAGTTTCAGAGCCTTCTCAAAACCTGGTTTTTATCCTTAATAAAAACCAGATGTCATCTAATCTAATTTGCATTCGGATGAGATATATCTTCTCTTTGGGACCACCATGGTTGAAGATCCTGTAAACTTGCCATAAAAGAAAGTACGTTGTAAAAATAATCATATCATGAAAGCTAAGCAATAGTCTTCATTGAAGATTGTTATCACTTCACCATTCATTTTTTTCGCGCTCTTGCCCTGCTCTTGTATTCTGATTTGGTTTCCTTTAGCAATGGGAATGTACAATATACATGGTATTTATATCATTTTTAATATTGGTTCTTTTAATGACTTTTAAGTTTAGCTTGAATCTCAGTATTCTATTTATTATTTATTAGTACAGTTGACAGTCACTAAGCTATGGATTCTAATACTAAATTCATGTATGTGCCCTACATTTGCAGAATCCTAGAGGGATAAATTGATGGATAGAGAAAACATGCCCGTCGTTCGGTTTGGCACTGGAAGAAGTTCAATCTACCGTGGAGTTGCTAAGTGTGTTTGCATTTACTTCTAATAAATAGAGAGATTGATTGATAGATATTCAAGTAAAATGTTAGTTTGAACTTTGAAGTAATGTTATGCGGGACTAATTGCAGGCATAAATGGACAGGGAGATATGAAGCCCATCTTTGGGACAACAGCGACCAAAGAGACGGTCATAGCCGTAAGGGTAGACAAGGTTAGTTTTATGAATAAATATTGCACTAGAATTAAACCCTTTTCTTTCTACAGGCCTAAATGGGCTCCAGTAGCTAATAAAATCAGGTACCTTTAGAAAGTTATTTCTATAGATTCAGTGCTTTGAAACAAAATCTCTGAGATTTCATTGATGGGTTTCTTTTGAGTCGTGTTGTACAAAGTGTGTTATGTTTTGAAACAAGATCTCCAATATATATATTTTTATTGTCTTTAGTAATATAAACAGGTTCCTTCTTGAAAGTATGCATTTGACAACTAGGGTAATTCTTACTTGGATACTAATTAGAGTACTTTAACCGTCTTATTGTGATTCCTCCATTGTGGATAATGATTGGACTCTCCAGTATATCTCGGTAACCAGATACTTTTAATTAGTTTGTTGTACATGTAGTAAGTGATTTCAGTTCATAGAGCCTGTGAAGTTCCAGATCTGTAATTGAACTGTCCATTGATGTAATGTAGGCGGCTTTGATAAGGAAGACAAAGCGGCCAGAGCTTATGATCTGGCAGCTCTCAAGTCTTGGGGTCCGTTAACTCTAACAAACTTTCCGGTATGATTTTCTAAGAGTTTTTCTGTTAGCTGATATTCTACCATCTCTCATAAAATGCCTTCGGTGGCCATTCTAATTTTTCTCATAAAATATTTAGCATGTTATTTTATAACATTTGATTTTCCTGTATCAAATGCAGGTTAAAAACTATGAGGGGGAGTTAAAAAGTATGAAGAACATGTCAAAGCAAGCATATGTTCAATTTATAAGGAGGTAATTGGGTGTCCTACCATCTATGCAGATTTGTATAGGGCTGTATATCTGGAGAGATTTCAGTATCTATCAGGAAGATTAGATCAATTTGGAACAAACTATGTAATAGGTCACAAACCGCTTCACATGGATTTATCACACTGTTTGATTATTAGGGATTTTTTCGATTTATGTTTACAAACTTTAAAAGCGATAAATAATTTTTTCAATTCATTATAATTATTATTTGATTGTGTACAATTATTGATTGTAAATGTGTTTTTTTCTCAAACCCCAATCAATTTTGCAGGACTAGCACTGGCTTTTCAAGGGGGGCATCAATCTACCGCGGAGTGACACGGTTTGGATTGAATAATTTACCTAGATGAACTTATAATATTATCTTAAACATTGATATGGAAAGGTGAAATTAATTTGTCACTGATAAGCTGATTAATATAAATGCCAGAATTGACCTAACGTAGCTCTACAAATCCTTCATATGACTTGGCAGACATCATAATGATGGAAGGTGGCAGGCTAGGATTGGGAGAGTTGCAGGGAACAAGGATTTGTATCTGGGAACATTCAGTGAGCACATCTCTCTCAGTTTGTAGTATAATGTTTATGCAACACATTGAGCTGTTGTTTCATTATAAATGCATCCAATAATAAAACCAGATGAAAAGGCTAATGATTCTTGTTTGAACTCACAGACACAGAGGAAGAGGCTGCCGAAGCTTATGACATTGCCTCCATTAAATTCAGAGGAGAAAGTGCCATTACAAACTTTGACACAAATCGATATGATGTGAAAGCCATTATGAGCAGCACACTGCCCATAGGAGGAAAATCAAAGAGGATTAATATTGAAGAAGTACAAAATGAGGGAAACACTGGGAACACATCTTCCTGCACAGACAATAGTGCACCTACAACCATTAATGGGCATGCAATCTCAAAAACTATTGCATCATACACTTCTCCCGCAGCTCCATTCAGTTATATTAAAAAAGGATCAGTTGTTTCAAAGGCACCACCAGCTTTTGAAAGCATGCTGTCTTTGAGTACTTCCACATTCTACTCTCCCTGGGAGTCCTCAGGTCTTGTGAGAGCTGGTCATGAGAAAGTGAATGAGGATTCAGAATGTGAGCCTCATGCACGAGCAGCATGTCAACCTCCTATTATGTTCAATATCTGGAGCGACATGAGGATGTCAAAATCTTAGTATTTTATCATGCTTTCCAGAATTTTAAGACCTAGTCTTGGTCTTTCGCGATATGTCTAATCTTGGAGGAGCTTTTCGGAGAAGATTTCTCTCTAGTTTATACGATATGCTTAACATTAAGTAATGCAAAGTTTTTGAAATTATATTCTTGTGATTTTTTTATTGGGTGTTTTATTTAAGATTGAATTTAGGTCACGTTATGTTGAATAGTAATGTGAAATTTTTCAAGTTATATTGTTGTGATTGATTATAGTGTAGTGACACTACTACACAAGGGGATTTAAAACATTAAGACAAAATATCAATTTTATCTTAAATATATATATATTTTTTGTTTAAATCATATTTTTAATTTTCTAATTGTCTTAAATTAAGACAATAAGAAAAAATATTTTTTTTAAATAAATATTTTATTTCCCCCTTCTCATTCATTTTCCCTCCCTCATTCAAAATGCATTTTCCTTTTCCCTCCCTCATTCGATTTAGTATGCCCTTCGATGGATGAGCACTGCAGAAATTATCAAAGGGATGTGAACGCAGTACCCAATCTACAGATCGATTCGAAGGAAACTCCTGATGCTCATGTCATTAAGGCTGACCTTCCTGTTGCTTATTTATTTATTTACTATTTCATTGTCTATTTTGATTCAAGAAAACATGTCCTTGAAAATGGAATGCGATTACTTTGTTGCAGGACTGAAGAAACAAAATTTGAAAATATTAATAGTAGACGATCGAATCCTTGAAATAAGCGTAGAACACAGATTCAATGAGGTGCGGGAGGGGGAGAGATATCGCCGTATGGAACGGTGGAGAGGGATGTTGGTGAGGTGTTTCGGGTTACCTGAGAAAGGTGGATGAGGCGAAGGCTGGAATGGAAGATGGAGTGCTGACTGTGGCAGTGCCAAAGCATCCACAATCACAACCACAACCCAAAGTTGTTGAAATTTCTGGGTGAGTCCCATTTTGTCATCGAATTCTGGAGTGTTGATCAATAATGTTATGTTATCTTTGGTCGTTGGCTAGGCAATAAACAATCTTAGTGTGAAGAGATTGAGTGCATGCAATTTTGGAAAAAAACTTTTTCCCAATTCAATATATGCCCGCAAACACACAAAACTTTGATAATCTGATGAAATTTGTCCTCACATTTGCGGTTTTTAACCAAAGAATTCACTGCATTTGTCCTTATTCGCAACAATCATACCCGTCTATTGAGAAATAGGGTTCTCGCCCACCCAATTAGGGTTTGATTCAGAGAAGGGTTGTTTCTTTTAGGGTTTTGTTGCAGCACCTGGAAATTTCCTATCATATATAGATGCCAAATTCATGTTTCTCCCTTTCTTTCTAATAGGAACCCCATGTTTAAGCTTATACTACTGTTGTCCCAAACCCGAATATGCAGTCTAAATATGCTGAGGAAGGCAACCGAGCTGCTGCACAAAGGCTTGCAAGTTTGCACTACCCCATTGCTCTATAATTTTTAATTACTTCGGAGTAGGAGAGCTCAATTCTTGGAGTTGGGTATGAGAAGGCCAACTAGCAGCAGGGTTGTTGGGCTCCCCTGGTCTTCATAGGCACCTTTCAGGACTGATTATGAAGGAAGTGTGAAGCTTCAAGAATGCTTGAAACAGGACATTTCAGAACTGGAATGTTGCAAGCAGCAGGCAGTGCAGTAGACTCAGTTTATTTCTCCTTTCTCTCAGCTTTTTATCAATCAAAAGGTTTGGATTATATGTATATATTTTTAATATTTTGTATTCATGTATATATATGCTCATGCTTAGGAAATATTTTTTTAGTTTGGATTCTTTGTGCTACCAATGTTAGTATAATCAAAATACTCTCCGAGAAAATGATTGTAACTATCTAGAAAGTTATTAGAGTTTCAGTTGGGCTTAAATGAATCATAGCATTTAACAATTAGTTTATGTTAAAGCCTTTATAATCAACTCTTTACTGAGTTTTATCACTACTTATCTTCCAATCAGAATGTGTTGTGGGCTGCATAGTTTGGGCTCAGCTAAAATATTGTGAGTATGAGTTTGGGCTGCACAGAGACCCTGGCTTGCCTTTTTCGTTAAGGATCCATATCCACAAGCAAATGAGACCTTCTTTGGGGAGGACAACAAGAGATGACAATTAAAAAAGGAAATTTTAAAAATATAAGAAATTTCAAATATTTATAGGGCAATGCATTTACTATATTCATTATATAACTGTATTACAGAACATTAGAGCTGAGTTGAGAATTCACATTAGTTAACATACAACTAACAAAATTTCATTGTTATCATATGAATTTTTATTATCAATGCACATATACGATAAAAGGAAGAAAGCCTACAACTACAAAATGAAAAAATATAAAAGAATCTGGAAACATTATATTCCATAATTCAGTGTACTTTTCTTGATTGTGCATTTTATTAAATTAGTAACCATGCTGCTTTCTCTCCCTATCACTTAAATTTTGTTTGAAGTAAGGTTTTAAATGTTTCGACAACTGACAACCATGGTACTACTGTGATTTGGTAATGCAATATCATTCACATTAAAATACCTGCAGTACTCCATTACTGATGAGGCAGGTTACTTCAGATATATACAAAGCCCCTTTAACCACACACGAATTGCAGCTGTATATGAAAAAACTGAAAAATCTGGTATATAATTAGAAGGA
The DNA here is from genome assembly GCA_007258455.2 of Sequoia sempervirens. Lineage (NCBI taxonomy): Eukaryota > Viridiplantae > Streptophyta > Pinopsida > Cupressales > Cupressaceae > Sequoia > Sequoia sempervirens. The sequence continues at coordinate 442,442,585 of VDFB02281492.1, forward strand.
AGCAATATAACTGGCTTTAAGGACCTTTTTCTGTCACACTGTATGAATTTTTGGTTTCAACTTTCAGCCATGGAGACATCTTATTCAGTCATTATTATTAGTTTTATGGTAATGACGGGAATAACAGTTTAAGCCAGGCGGGGATGTATGGACATACCTTTAACAAAGGAAGTTAAACATTTCATTGTTGCATTCCTTAATAAAGAGGTCAAATTATGGAATGCTGTATGATATTCCCAAATTGATCACAAATCCATTTCAGAATATTTGACTGAGTTTAACAAAAAAAAATATATATATTTGTGACTGCTATCTGGGTAAAGCTGTCCATTCCTAGAGGGAAGAAAGCTATTTCCAAGATGTTCCCCAACAGGCAAGCAGATAGGGGACAGTCAGGAATAGATTGTACCGGATTTTCTATCTTTATTTTAATCTAAACTAATTGCATACTTCATTGCTCTCAATCTTTTTCATCAAGATAACGTATTATCTTGATTGGCATTTCAATAATGGTTGTCTTCTTCCTGCTTTACATGGTGCGAAATCTCTTAGAGTTGGACGTGAAACAGAGTCAGTCTATTCAGGGAGTCACAGTCTTTGAACAGAAGCATTTCCTTCACCTGACAAAATGCAAAATATTGCATAATTAGGTAGGAAAGCTCCTGTTCAAAATATTCAATAATTAGGTAAGAAATCTTTTTGGCAATCGAAAAGTCCAATGAAAGCATATACAAAATTTAAATATGGAACTGTTTAGATTTTGATACTTATGTACATAATTATAAATAATTCCTTGATGTACTTATATATATCCCTGCATACATATCATCACTTTGCGTAATCTGATCTGAAAAGATAAGAGACCGGCCCACAAGAATAACTAAAACAATGGAACTGTTTAGATTTTGATACTTATAAATAATTGTAAGTAATTCCTTGATGTACTTATATATATAGCCCTGCATGCATATCATCAGTCTGTGTAATCTGAGCTGAAAAGATAAGAGACCAGCCCACAAGAATAACTTGGAGATTTTCCAGTATGAATTGAGAGGGTCCTCAAATGGCTTCACTGCAGATAGCAACACTTAGTGCATCTAATAAGTCTGCTGAATATCACTTTAAAATGCCAATTTTAAAGGATTGTGATGACGATGGATGGTCTAAATGTACAGGTAAAGCTCACTAATTTAATTCAAAAGATTGTTTTGAAATTAATGTCTGTTTTTAATTGACATTTCAGATCACACTCAATAATTAAGTGATGGCATTTGTATACATGAAACACAGGCACCTTATGGATTGCAAGTGCTCATATAATCACAACAGTAATAGGATTGGGAGTGATGTCACTTTCATGGGCTACAGCTCAGCTGGGATGGGTGACTGACCTCTAGTTCTCATTGCTTTCTCTGTTGTCACTTTCTATACCTCCACCTTACTCACAGACTGTTACCGATCTCCTGATCCAGTCAAAGGAAAAAGAAATTACACTTACATGGATGCTGTCAAAGCCAATTTAGGTTTGTGAACAGAATGTGTTGGTGCGTCAAGCTGGTTCCAGTTTTTTTCAAAATCTTTTCTTAAAATTTGGTTAACATTTTACTTGGAAGAATGTTGAATACTCACATATTATTTCTTTAATCTCAGGAAGCACACAAATATGGCTTTGCGGCTTGGCACAGTATGAAAATCTATATGGAACTGCTATTGGCTACACAATCACGGCATCTATCAGCATGACGTAAGATTTTATTCCAAATTTCAGAAATAAAACCTGTTAGCATGAGATGTTCTTAGATTTGATTCATAACTTATTTTTGGCTTCTATCTCTTGATGATGATTATCGAGTCTTGTAGACATTCTATAGGAAAAAATTGGATGTCTTGGATCTTCCTTCTCCCTTTGTTATTGTTTTAGCCATCTAGCTGCATTGTATTTCTATGTTTTTAATCGACATGTATTTGTTTCTATATTTTATGTTCCGAACTATAACCTTGTATGGACTCTAAAAAGTGATTTTATAACCGCCTACAATTTTTTAATACATGTAATATTATTTTATAAAAGATAATTTAAACACTTATTCTTCAAAAAGATATCTATGATAAAACTTACAAAATCAAATCAAAAAACATTGAGTAAATTTCTTATATGTAGTAAAATCCATGTTTTTATATTTTGACACAGCTATTAAAGTAATTGACCATTGTTGGACAATCTCAGGGCTATCAAGTGGTCGAGTTGTTTCCATGACAATGGGAGGGAAGCTCCATGCCACTCCAACAACAACCCTTTTATGATTCTATTTGGAATCCTACATCTTATTTTATGTCAAGTACCTGACTTTGACAAGCTTTGGTGGCTTTATGTAGTTGTTGCAGTTATGTCATTTACTTATTCATCAATAGGACTCGGCCTTGCTATTGGTAAAGTTTCAGGTATGCCTTCATTTAGTCTACCCAAATGTCAACTTCATTATTTGAAAATGTGATCTCCAATATAAAATACAGAGGCATCTTCATAGCCTATCATAATGTGATGTGAAATTACTAAAGGAAACTTCCATGGGACTCTTACAGGAGTGACCATAAGTAGAGTCACTCAAGCCCAAAAGTTCTGGAATGTCTTCCAAGCTCTAGGAAATATTGCTTTTGCTTATTCATACTTGTTGTGACCTAACTCACACCTCGCCCCATTGCAAATGGGGACCCTTGTTGTTTTCCTTTAGGGTTTTGCTTTCGCATGCCTCGTTTTGTCTGCTCTTCATTTGGGGGTTTAGAGTCTTAATTTTGAATGGTCACCTGAGTCGAGTCAATGAGTTTTAGCCTCGATCACTATATAAACATTGCCATCACGCTTAGAGGGCCTGGGAGACGAAGATCGACTATCGTTTTAGTCAAATCTGACACCTCCAAGTTTTTAGGGTTTCTCACCTTTTATATTTTTAGGGTCTATTTTTGGAAAGTTGCTATTTTTGGAAAATTTCTATTTTTAGAAAGTTTCTATATTTAGAAGGGTCGCGAGTTTTAGAAATCCACTTAGAAGTTTGGAAAGATCAACGAAACTCTCAGAAAATCGATTCAAAATTTTTTTGAAATCATGGTTAAAATTCTGGAAAATCACTGAAAAGGTTAAAAAATTTGAAAAATCCTTGGAAAATCACAGAAAAAGTTCAAAAATCTAGAAAATTTGCTTGAAAATGATGAAAATTTGAAAAACCAGTCAAGAAATCTGTGAATAATATGATAAATCAGTCAATAAATGATAAGAAGTCTGAGAAATTCAAGAAATTCATGAAAAAATATGAGAAATCTGGAAAGAATCTGGAAATCTGAACAATCACGACGAGCTGATCATGGTGAAGGCATAAAAAAGGATTGAGATCCATGGAGAAGACTTTCAGCTCACAAGTTGATGGCGAATTGCTTCAGCCAAAGTGTCAAATGGCAATGTTGGAGGTCAAGTTCAATGGCTAGCCAAGTGCTAAAGTCCGCTCAAGCCATAAGCTTAAATGGCAAGCCACAGGTCAAAGTCCACCTTGGAAAAAGTATGGATGGCAGTGAAATGAAGGAACTCCGCCCAGCTAGAATGGTAATGGCTCAACATGATGGCAAGTCCGCCCTTGTGTGGCAAGGTAAAAATTGGTAATGGCAAGGAACTTAATGAAGTCCGCCCTCAACAAAAGCTCCAATGGCCTGACAAAGAATAAATTCTACCTAGCAACATGAAATGAATGGCAAATCAAGAGCCAAAGTCCGCCCTATCATTGGCTATCAACTTAATGAAGTCCGCCTATGTTTAAGTGTCCAATGGCAAGCAAAATGAGGAAGTCCGCCTTGGGTAGAAGCTGAAATGGCAACCACTTTGACTAATTCCGCCCTTGAGAAAAGTTGAAGTGGCATCAAAGATGAGGAAGTGCGCCTTGGACAAAATGTAGATGGCCAGCAAGAGTATGAAGTCCGCCTTAGTCAAAGGTTAACTTGCAAACATAAGGAGAAAGTCCACCCTAGACATAAAATGAATGGCAAAGAGAAGATCAAAGTCCACCCCTTGGAAAAAAGACAAAGTGGCTAAGGCATAGCCAAGGAAAAATGAAGTGGCAAGAGAAATACTAAAGTCCGCCCCAAGGAAAATAGCCCAACACTTGGAAAATTCAGCCTAGTCCATGATAAATTGGCATGAGAGAATTAGAAAAAATTAAGTGGCCAAAACAACTAGCAAGTCTGCCATGCTTAGAGGTGGGAAAAAATTAAAATTTTTCCTAAGTCTAAACCTTTGGAAAATGAAAATATGCACGACGCTTAGAAAATTTTCCCAAGTGTTTAGAGAAAATTTTCACCATGGCTAGATAAATTGTGAAAAAATCAAGAGAATATGGCCAAATAAAATTGGACATGGCAAAATAATTTTGGACAAGAGGCAATTTATGGCCAAGTAAAGTTGGACGTGGCTAGAGAAATGTTGGATGTGGCTAGAGAAATGTTGGATGAAAAAAAATTATGGCCAAATAAAGTTGGACATGGCCAAATAATTTTGGAAAACGATTAAAAATCATGGCCAAGTAAAATTGGATGTGGCTAGATAAATTTTGGACGGAAAGGATTTATGGATAAATAAAATTGGACATGGCCAAATAATTTTGGAAAACGATTAAAAATCATGGCCAAACAAACCAGACGATGGAGATTATGGCGAGAAAATTGGACCAAATGAAAATTCGCCAAAGGCATTGGCAGAGAAAATTTTTGAAAATCAAATTGCCTTGGACAAAAATAATTCGCCATAAAACGAGTGGGTTGGAATTGACACATAAATTAATTATTTTAATTATTTTAATCATTTACTTTCCAACACCCAAAAGGATAAGTCTTGAAAAATTCGAAATTGGAAAGAAAGATAAAGAGCTTTGTTGGACTAGAAATGAAATTGGAAACTTTCCCGGACGAGATTACTAAGGATAAAACTTGCCACCCGGAAGCGAAGTGAAAGATGAGTTCAAACTCAATTCGAAGGAAACATTGCAAATTTGATAAAAAGATCGATCTTCTCACCTCTATAAGTGATTTCACCTCTCATTTGTGCAATCATTCGATTTTTGAAGAAGGTGTGAGAAGAAACTTGTTGAGGATATTTGCAGCAAAGTGAAGGAAATATTTTCTTTTTCAGCTTGCATTGTGATTACGATCACTTCTCCAGAAGTCACAGGCAGATTTACTTTGTCCACTTCACTTTGGCATAAAACTTCATCGTTTATGTTTTTTCTTTCCAGCTTGAATTTTCACGAAGTTTAAATTAATAATCAGCTGGAATATCTTTCGAAGTGATTTTAAGTTTCGAATGCTGATTGTTCTCTCTACCTTTAATTGTATATCTATTTTCAAAGTAGTGAAGATGAAATTCGCCAACAAAGGTGTGCAAACACAACCAAAAATCAAGTCCAAGTGGGAGCATGTTATGGACACTGATCTTGGCCACGTTAATTTTGTGGACTTTTGGAAGAGAATGTACAGGACTGACAGACGTCTGCCTACACCAATTGCCATGAGGATGATGCGCAATGGAATCATCCACGGAGTTAGATTTCCACCAGTAAAAGAATGTCTGGAGCTTATGGTAGAATGCACACTACACTACAATGCATGAGACAAACAGATAGAAGCTCCCAAAGGAAGAGTCCTTGCCTACTTGTCAGAGCCAGCAATCCAAGAAACTTTTGGGATTCCAGTATACAATCGAACATCCTACCGCACCAAGGAAGATGCACTCAAGCTTTATTAGAGTCAGCAAGATCTCTATGCATCCAACATAAACTAGAATTGGTTACTAAAACCCAAGGCTACTGCAGGCAAGATGCCAAAGAAATTGATCAGAACTCATTTCAAAGAGGAATATGATGACATTGTTTTAATACTAAACAGAATAGTAGGCAGTGCCCACGGTGCTCCTTTGGAAAACTGGATGTACTATTTTATTGATGACATAATCACTGGAGTCAAGATGTTCAATTGGTCCAGAATGATTAGTGACAGCCTCCACAAGTAGTTGGTCAACTTTGAGGAGACCAAAACTTTTCACATGAGCTCATACATCGTATATTCACTTGCAAGATGTTACAAGTATCCCGGCTTGACCTGCAAAGGCATGGTTGGCAATGGCCAAGGGAAATTCAAAGCCTACGATTGTTATCCGCAGTTGCAATTGAAAGAGAAGTCCCATTTCCGATGAGCCCATGATGCCTTCTTGATGTACATCACTCGGCTTCTTCAAGGTGGAACGCACCAAAGACTTTCACATGAAGCCAAAAGCTTAATTAGTCGGTATGGATTCTGGTTCATTTAGTATCCTAAGTTCACTTACATCAGAATTCAAGGATTTTTAGGAAATCCTTACAGACTTCCTATCTATCCGACCAATAAGATGGTATTGCTGGAAGTGCTGAGGCAATTAGAAATGTATCAGAATATTCAAAGACCAAAGCAGAAAGTAGCTGTCACCTTTCCCTCTTTCATCAGCAATATGGAGGAGTCATGTCCGACGACACAAGCAGCAGAGGTTGCTCACCTGGAGATTCAAAAATATCCATTCACATCATAAAAATCCAAGAATAATTTTGATCCACTCAATCAGATCAGAACTGTGGACGGAGAAAAGTACAAGCATCGAGTTGACTTAGAAGACTTATGGGCCAACACAGCAGATGAATATGACATAAGAAGAAGGTTGTGGTCAAGGTTGCCATTGAGCATGATAAGGGCAACAGAGCTCTTCAAAATACCCGATCAACTACAAGATGACGGAATATACATTCAGCCAGGTTTCAAGGAGAATGAGCCGCTTCCCCCTATAAAATGGTTTGAACCTGAGATTGGCGACCTAGCAACTTTGATGCACCCTATTTTCAAGTACTCTCAGTGGTGGATAGATCGACAGATGGAAGTCCTAAGACAGAGAAATGTGTAATTCACCTATGAATTGATGGGTGATACAGAGTCATGTTCTTCAAACGCCGGTGCATCTCGTGGAGATGGACCAACAAATGCTGCCAACTCAAGAAAGAGGAAAGAAGCTAATAAATCTACAAGACAAGACAAGGATAAGATGGTAGATGAAGGACCTTCTCGAAAGAAGCACAAGTCTAAACCCCTTCAGTCGGCCACTTCTAGGAACATAGAAGAAATGCTCACCTTGGATAGAGAATCTTTGGAGAATGCCAGGATCCCTTCTCCTATCGAAAATGTGGAGCCAATAGAAGTAGAAGATGATGACCAACCTTCTCCAACAAGCACAAAAATCCTAGAATCGGATAATGATACAGATATTATGGATGGAGAATTTGAGGAAGGAATGATTTATGCCCTCAAAGAAATCCAAGATGATCCATCCATCCTAGAAATTCAGGGTATCCAATTGGTCCAAGAAATTCAAAGTATGCTAGAAATTCACAAAGAGCAGGAAGTACAGGATATACAGGACATCCAAGATCAACAACAAGACGGAATTGAGCAGCCAACAATACCAGAGTGGCTGAGGGAAAGATTGAAAAGAAAGGTGCCAATAGAGGTCCCTGAGGAGGACAATGACAGATTTTCTAGCGAGATTAGAGCAAACTGCCCCAAGGAAGAAGGCCAAGAAATTCTCAACCATCCAGAGAGATGAGGCTGGCAATCGTACAGTACAAATTGTAGTACCTACAGCTGACAAGTTCCAAGATGAAATTGCTCCTGATGAATATGCTATCACGACCATCGACATGGGTCTGACGATAAAAGGGCAGGAGGTCGAAGACTTGGACAATTTTGTGGCTACCATCAAGTCTAGGTTAGAAAAAGAAGTTGCCAAGAAGAAAGAGTACAAAAAAGAAATTCAGCGCCTAAAAGATTACATCCAGCACTTGACCAAGCCACTAAATGAAGATGACCAGGCAGTGCTTCCACCTCCAAATGCTTCACAAGAACCAGGTGCAAACTTTGAAGAAGAGATGACAACAGCGAGGGAGGTTAAAGACTGGATGGCTGGAAAGAAAGAAGAGGCATTGGTGTTTGCAGAAAAGTTGGCACAAGTAAATGAGTAGGCTTCCTTTATGCTATCACGAGTTGCAGACCTTGCAGAATCATGGAATAGTCTTGAAGATATTCAAAGCAGCATCATCCCATGTATTCAGGAACTGAAGGGCATCTCAAAGCAAAGGTTGATTGAGGACAAGGTTATTGAAGCCGGAGCTGTGTATGACTTCAATGGATGGTATTACGCTTTGATCTCAAGGAAAGGAGCTCTCGAAAAGGTGAAGTAGGATGGTGTCAGAGTTGAAGAACAAGCAAAGGAAATTCAGAGTAAAGTTTACTAGATGGCTGCCGATATGCTTGATAAAGATGTTGTCAGAAAGAAACATTTGCAGCCAAAGATTTTAAAAGAAAAAGTACAGAAAATTTTCTCCACCACTAGGCCAATCATAAAAGAAAGATTCACCAAAGTATTTGACTTCATGGCTGTTAGGAATTCTTTCTTGTTACAGGAACTAGCATGGGCGACTAGTTTTGCAGAGTGTGCTGAGAGCTTGGATTTGCTAGAGTACAATGTCAATGTACTACATGACATTACCATGGAAGAGGTCGGCTTGATCGTGCACAGATTCGCCGAATGGGAGGCCACATAAGTGGATAAGGATGCCACTCCAGATGTCTAGAGTTCTCTTCAGTTAACTGGGATTAAGGTTTTAGAAACCCTAATTAGGGTTTAGTTATGTTTAATCTGGGCCATTGATCCTGAATCAATCTTGGCCATTCATTGTAATCTAAAAACCATATAAACCCCCTCCCTCACTCTCTCATTTTCATTAGAAATTAGAAGATTAGAAGTTAGATATTCATAGGGAGATCATTAGAGATTAAGAAGTTAGAGCAAATTTGAGATAGTTAGATTGTAGAAATAAAGAGAGAGTTTTTATGAGATTGTTGTGAAAACACTACTTTGATAATAAAGTTTAAATGCATGATGTGCCTTGAATACTTCATTGTCGAATAGTTGCATGGTCACATATTTTCTTTCTCTCTTAGTAAATTTGAATTATGATGTGTGTTAGAAGAATGATAGATTGATAACGGAGATTGGTGAAACCGAGCTCATACTTTCTTTGGGTGGATGATTTCACTCAATGTGCAAAGTTAGACTGAGCTTCATTGTGGATGCTTAACTTCTGTTTGAATAATTATTGTTCGATTTGATGGTAATTATTCATTACATGAAAATCACAAGCACATTCCTAGAAGATTGTACTTGCTCTGCGTAGTTGTCGTTTAACGTGGTGAAACAGAGTATGGTTTATTTGGTTTCATTTAATCCTCGTCTTCTCTTGATTTCTTAGGAATAGTATAGGATCTCTTGAACCCTTAATCTTTTTCACTTTTTTTATATAAAATCAAAAACCCAAAATGATACTGCATCTATGTCTCCGCTTTTCCGAATAACTTGTAAAATATTAATTGTGCCCACAACAAATCACATCCATACCAGAGAGCCTATCCGCATTCATCTTAAACATTGGAATTACCCTATGACCTCACTTGAAATCTTAGCATTTGAAGTAGTTTTTCAAGAGAGAATAGAGCGTCTGTGACACTTTGTTCTAAAATGTTTGCTGTATCATAAAACCGACACAGCCAACATTATTTTGGCACTAGAAGGAGGGCATTTATAAACAATAGTAAGTTACTCTCAAAGTGAGCATGATGCAATATGGTGTTACCACATGAGTTTCCTTTTGATGTACCTATCAAGCAACCAGATCAACCACCAACCGATATTATTGATCAGTTGTACACACTAGCTTGGAAGTCATAAGCAGATCGAGCTGAGTTTAGACAAACAAGTCGTGTCCTTGCTAGGGAAGAAGAAAAAGGAAAGAGGTTCGAAGAAGAAATCAAGAAAGATCTGATAAGGTAGAAGATAGATCTCCTGAAAGAAAAGTTTGACGAGATAGAAAGATCATTTGCTGCAAATTCATCTTCCAATTCGAATTTGAGTAATAGAATGAAGAATGGGACTCCCAGCCAACGTTCCTAATCCAAACCAGGATCCCCAGCCAGTATTGTAGCCGAATTTGGGTTTTCACAACGAACAAGAGGACATTATCACTGAATTTTTCAGCCTTGCGTGGCAAGTGAGAAGAAGTGCTCCTGATTGGTTTTGCATGCGATTTATCCTTGAAGAAGAAGAAGAAAGAGCACGACGAATTGAGTTCAATATTCAGAGGGACCTCCTTGTTGAAAGATTTGAAGCACTCCAACAAGAGAAAAATTGTCAAGAAAACCAGCAAGTGAATCAACAAGCCCAAGAAGCAGCTCCGTCACCAACAGATCCTGCACTGCCTAGACAAGCTTAAAGTAGAATACACTAGATCAAATTGGTTCTTTTTCAGCAGAGAAGTTTAGGCGAGTCACTAGATCCACTCCCAACTCTTTCAAGGAATTTGTTGAGCTATCTCCCCATAGAAATAGGAAAAGAAAAGCATTGCAGGAAGCATCATCAAGTACACAAGTGCCAAGCAAAGAAGATTCTTTTGGTCTTTTCCAAAACTCACCAAGTATCAACCAACTAGGTCGTCAACAAGTTAGAGTGGCTGCACAACTAGTCCCACCAGTCCCACTAGTTCAACTAGTTCAACCAAATCAACTGAATGCTCCAATGGAATGGTGTCCAAGTGATGCGTCACCTATGACGTTTGTTGTTTACCATGACCTACCAAAGAATCCAGAACATTTTGGTTCCAAATTCCATAGTGGTGACCTAAACCACACTGTAGACGAGCATGTTAAGCTTTTTGAAGATCTTCTTCAAAACTGAGACATTCAAGAAGAAGATGTTGCCTGTAGATTTTTCCCCTACACATTTGTTGAGGAAGCCTCTTACTAGTATATCCATTTTCCAGCTAATTCCATTCGCACCTGGCAACAAATGAAGGCCACTTTCCTAGAAAAGTTCAGGCTACCCATTGCTCCATCTGATTTGTATAGACAATTTGTGGAAATCAAAACACAGGAACATGAGCCGATTAGCGCATTCAATAATAGATTCCACAAGGCTTATACCTGGCTAAGAGATCCTTATTTGTTGGACAATGCAGCAGCATTGCCAATTTATTATGAAGCCTTAGATTGTCTTACTGCCATGTTTGTCAAATCGACAAATCCGCTTCCAGTAGACTTGAAAGGAGCATATGCAGTAGTGATCACGGCTAGCACTAGTCTCGCAATAGGTTTGGCCTCAGGTCCACTCCACTATTTAGGAAAGGTAGCCTCTCAAAATCAAATTCAAGATATTAATCGAGCATTAGCTCACCAAACACCCATGATGAATCCAGTCCCAAGTAATCAAATGGTTCTCGACCCAGGGATGTCCATGTCTCAAATGCCACCGACATAGCTGATATATCTCCAGAATGTGACAACTTCCATGCGAACTCAGGAAGAAAAGGATGAAATGAGGGAGTTGATCGAACAAGTCAAGAAGCTATCAACTGAAGTCGCCTATCTAAAAGGTCAGACTAACCAAATGCAAAATTTTCAAAAGAACTATCAACCACCCCAAGGAAATCACCAAGGGCAGGGCCATTCCGTATATCAAAGAGAAACTCAAAATTACTAGAGAGATAACCAAAATTTTCAAGGAAATAATCAAGGCTTTCGGAACAATAACCCAGGTTTTCAAAGGAAGACTTGGAACACTGGACCTAACAATGGAAATGTGCCATCACCTTTAGACAATCCGCCTACCGACAATCGTCCTGCTGATAAGGTATTCTTAGCTGAAGCAGTGTTATCAGGGTGGTGCAGATTGCATAACACAGATTAGCATTCTGAGTTACATTGTCATGAGTTTCAAGTAGCGGCAGACATTTTTAAAAGTGAGAAGAGAATTTCAGAAAATCCTTCGGTAACCGGATATGAAATAGTTCCTGCACCAAGATATGATCAGACCCTTGTAATTGAAAGCACTCAGTATCTACCTTAAGAATACCCGCAGTATCAACACGGTCAAAGATTTCCACCAGCATCAGCAAACGGACCTGTGGAGGCGCCACCCACCATTTACTCATACACAGTTTCCGAAAGACCTGTAGAAGACACGACCAATTATTACTTCCTGCCATTGAATAACAGTGTATTGGTCGAAGGTGTAAAATAAATTCAAGCATTCCAATAGGCAGGCAACAATCCACCAGAGGTTTACTATCAAAAAAATTAGGAGCCTTTGACATCATCTGTTCCTCCACACAACTTCCACACGCCACCACATCCAAATGCAAGCAATAACCCACCTCTTCCGAGAGATGCGCCACAATACAGGCAGGGAGATGCTGCTAGTAGTAATGCTAGTAATCCTACCCCTCCTAAGGATGAACTAAGAAGATTGAGTCAATATGTTATGGAAGAAGTAAAGAAAATCAAGGTGAGTGTGTCGTTGTTTGAATTAATGAAGGTTCTAGAGATAAGGAATACGTTCCTTGACAGTTTGAAGGACACAACGCAAGATTCAGTCAACAAGGCTACCAATTCCACAAACAATGTGAACGTCGTCCAAAATGAACAATTCCAATCTACTCAAGAAGGACATCAGAGTTCTAAAGGAACTCGAGGTAAGTATGGAGTCAAAGAAGGCATAGAGATGCCTAGCCAGAAGATGGCTAGACCTGAACAAGTGTGTTTAAGTTCAAAAGAGAACAAGATGGAGAAACTGGCAAAAGGAGCGGAAACTCCACATATTGAGAAGAATACTAAGGTTAAATATAAGGAGGTGAAATCCAGTGCACAAAAAGGAAGTCCCGTGATATTCTATCAAGGAAAAGATGAGCTAGCTCCTTTCCTTGTCTCGCTCTGGATTTTCAACAAACTCCTACACAATTGTTTAATTGATTTAGGAGCATCCAACAACGTAATTCCCTTAGCAATCTGTTGCAGATTGGGTTTGACACCCACAAGAACCAACAAGAAAGTAACACAATTAGATAAGACAGAAGTCCCAGTCATAGGAGAGTTGAACAACATCCATATGAAATTATCAACCGATCCAAGGATTCAACAGTTGATTGACATTTTTGTAGTTGATATTCCTGATGGATACGACATGGTTTTAGGAAGAGACTAGAATCACAGATTGAATGGCTACTTCACCACTGATTTTTCACATATGTGGCTGCCTTGGAAGGGTATTCCCATCTAGATCATAATTGAAAGTACTCCTAGACTTAGACTGGTGATCACTGAGAATGGGGAAAACAATGAAATTTTGTTTTGTGAAATAGATTTGGGCCAGTACATTCCATAGGCACCAGAAGTTTTGATGTTATGATGCTCAAATGATCAGGAAGAATCACTAGAAATTGCAGACTTAACATAAATACCTATGGAAAGTGATGAAGAGCTATCACCAGATGAAGGTGAAAGCATGTTCGAGAATTTTAGAAGATTTGTGCTCAGAAGTAGGAGACAAGAAAGAGAATTGGGGAGTCATGCCTTTGTGCAAGACTTGTTACTACCTAATTGGTGTTGTATCCATAATGCTTTCCATTCTGAATTCTCTTGTGCCATGTGCAAAATGGCCTTAGATCAAGTGCACACAAGAACTTCCCAAATTTTAGAAGATGAATGTTTTGATTTGACAGTACCAGATGAAGAAAGAGATCTCTCATCAGAGGGAGAAAAGATTCAGGATGTAAACTAGTTTCAAGAAGATCATGTTCAAGTCTAGAATGAAGAAACTCCCATTCCTCATCAATTGCCAGAACAAGAACAAGTTTGGACCTTGAGGTTCGATGGTTCAAAATCCAAGAAAGGCAACGGAGCTAGGTATGAGCTTATTATTCCATCTGGCGAAACCTACCTGGCCGCCATGAGATTGCAGTTCCCATGTACCAACAATGTCACAGAATACGAGTCATTAGTGCACGGATTGCTCCACGCAATTCGTAAAAAGGTCAAGGTGCTACATGTATATGGTGATTCAGAAATTTTAGTAAGGAAAGTAAGAAAGAAGTACACTTGCCATGACAAGAGGCTGAGAGGATACATAAATTTTGTTTGGGATCTCATTGAAAGCTTTGATGCTTTCAACATCAAATCAGTGTATCACTCTCAAAACAAAATTGCAAATTCCTTAGCCCAATCAGCAAGTTCCTTAGAGCCGCTTGAGATGGATGCAGTAAAGAAATTTACAGTAGAGATCACTTCAACACCATTAGTTCCAGATAATATCACAAATTTTCAAGTGTTTGATGATGACAAACACATCCTAGATTTTCTGACAAATTTAGACATTTTTCTCACCCAAGTCATTGATGAAGAAGAAGACCAAGGGGAAACTAAATTTGATACAGAAGGCATAATGAACTTATAAACCAATAACATTCCCAAAGGGATGATCCAGTTATAAATAATCTTTGACCAGGATCAGATCAACGCTATCAAGTACCAAAGGAGTGATGGAGCTCAACACGAAGTTGTCAACCTTGGAACGCAAGAGGAAGTGAGAAATGTTCTCATCGGCAAAGTATGCACACATGAAGAGAAAGAACAGATAATCAGGAGTCTGAAGCAATTCAAAGACATTATTGCTTGGAGCTACGAGGGTCTGAAAACATATGACACTTCAATTATTACACGCATTATCCCCCTCAAAGTTGGTAGTAAACCATTCAGGCAGCGCCAAAGACCTATGAATCCTCTGCTAGAGCCCCTTATTTTCCAGGAAGTAAAGAAGCTACTCTCAGCAGGCATTATCTTTCCAGTACGCCACTCAATGTGGGTCACCAATTTGGTACCTATCCACAAAAAGAATGGAGAGATAAGATTGTGTGTTGACTTCAGAAACCTCAACAGGGCCTCAGAAAAGGACAATTATCCACTGCCCTCATTAGATGAAGTCATTCAAATCGTGAATGGATCCCAGATGATGTCATTCCTAGATGGATATTCTAGCTACAATCAAGTGCTCGTAGAACCAGAAGATAGGCTTAAGATGACATTTACAACAAAGTGGGGCACATTTTCCTACAAGAGGATGCCATTTGGTCTGATCAATGCCAGCGCCACCTTTCAAAGGGCTATGGATATTGCTTTCAAAGATCTCATAGGGAAGTGCATCATCGTCTACATGGACGACCTTATGGTGTTTTCAAAGAAAAGAGAGACTCATGTTAAAGATTTGATAAGGATATTTGAAAGATGCAGAAAATATGGAATATCTTTGAACCCAAAGAAATGTGTGTTCGGGGTAACTGAAGGAAAACTGCTTTGCCATGTAATAACAGAAAAGGGTATTCTTATAGACCCTGATCAAGTGGAGGCTATTTCCAGAATTGGTCTACCTTCAAGTCAGAAAGAATTGAAGTCTTTCTTCGAAAATATTAATTTTGTGAGAAAATTTATAACAGGATTTGCTGAAATAGTTAGGCCCTTGACTGAAATGCTTAAAAAGGATGCAAAGATAGAGTGGACAGAGCCAACGAGAAGAGATTTCGAAGAAATTAAACAAGCCATAGTTGACGCTCCTGTCTTGGTCAGTCCTGATTATACCAAGCCATTTTATCTTTATTCTTTCGCATCAGAGCATACATGTGTCGCGATGTTAACACAAAGAACAGAAGAAAAGGTTGAACATCCTATTGCTTTCATGAGTGCACCTTTCAAGGATGCAGAGATAAAATACTCAAATGTTGAAAAGCAACCATATGCTTTGGTTAAGGCAATAAAGAAATTCCGGCACTATGTATTAAGAAGCAAAGTTTTTGCCATAGTCCCGGATGTGACCATCAAAACCCTCCTGATGCAGAACGAGTTAGGAGAAAGAGGGGTAAATGGATCACAATCATCCAACAATATGATATTGAAATTCAACCGATGAAGATTGTTCGGGGCCAGGCTTTGACACAGACCATTGCTACAGGACCTGAATTAGGGCAGCAGGTGTATGAATTACAAGAGGTATCCCCTGATGAATGGTATGACGATATCGTCTACTTCCTCCTTAATCACAAATGCCCAAATCATTTAAAACCAGTGCAAAAGAGGACCCTATGAATGAAGAGCCAAAGGTACATGTTGCAAGGGGTAGTGTTGTACAGGAGAAATCACAAAGGATTTTTTCTAAGGTGCTTGGGAAAAGAAGAAGCTAAGTAGACAATAGAGCATTTCCATTCCAAATTCAGAATTGG
Organism: Sequoia sempervirens; assembly: GCA_007258455.2. Taxonomy (NCBI): domain Eukaryota; kingdom Viridiplantae; phylum Streptophyta; class Pinopsida; order Cupressales; family Cupressaceae; genus Sequoia; species Sequoia sempervirens. The sequence goes on from VDFB02281492.1 coordinate 442,458,793, forward strand.
CCACGGAGGAGCACTTGCAACAACACACCAAATTTTGATGGCTGGCTATTATTGGCCAACAGTATTCAAAGATGCATTTGATCACGTAAAGACTTACCACACCTGTCAAATAACCGCAACACAAGAAAGGAACCCAGTTATGCCACTACAACCTATGATTGAAGTGCGACCTTTCACAAAGTGGGGACTCGACTTTATTGGTATGATTAATCCACCTTCCTCGGCACAACACAGGTACATCCTAACCGCAACTGACTACTGCACGTGGTGGTCAAAAGCTCAAGCTTTAAAATTTTGCACTTCTAATATTGTAATAAAATTTTTAGAAGAAATAATTATCACCAGATTTGGATGTCCTCATGCTTTAGTGTGTGATAATGGTTCTACATTCTCTTCATTGAGATTTTCTAACTGGGCTTTTGAGCATGGTATCACTCTAAAGTTTTCATCAAATTACTATCCCCAGGGCAACGGATTAGCAGAATCCACCAACAAGAATTTACTGAACGTCATCAAGAAACTGCTAGACAAAAATCCAAGGGACTGGCACACGCAATTGAGATTCACTCTTTGGGAAGATAGAGTAATAGTAAAGAGTTCCTTGGGTACATCATCTTACCATCTGGTTTATGGACAAGATCTAATATTTCCCATACAACTGAGGATTCCAACCCTACAATTCTTGCAAGAATGTTTAGAAGAAGAAGAGAGGGTTAAAACCAGATTACCACAGTTACTTCTTTTGGAAGAGAAGAGAGATCAAGCCTTGGAGAAATTTTCTAAACATCAAGACATTGTTAAGAGATGGTTCAATAAACGAGCAAGAGTTAAAGCTTTTCAAATTTCCGATTTAGTCCTTTGTTGGGACAAAGCACACAAGAGAAGAGGAGACCACAACAAATTTGACAACCTATGGATGGGTCCCTTTCAAATTTTGGAAATTTTGGGAGACAATGCTTTTAAATTGAAGACACTGACCGGAGAGGAAGTTCCATTGCCCGTTAACGGGAAATTCTTGAAGCATTACTTCTAGTTCTAGACTCCTAGTGGGTCTTGCTTTGTACATAGCTAGATTAGATTTCTTTTCCTGTTTGGGTTTGGTTTTTGCTTCTAGTTTTTCCTGCTTTCTTAGATTAGTTTGCCTTGTTAGTTTGTGTGCTTTCGTTTGCTTTCCCTTAGATTAGTTGTTTTGAATAAATCAAGGATCTCAATTTGCAAGAAGGTGAAGTATTCCAATCACACATTGGTCTTATTCCACAAAGTAATGTTAGATTATTTCGTTGATAAATACCCGTTAGGAATTTGGAATCCAAGATTGAATTCTTCTAGTTTAACTTTAGGTTAGGATTTGTACTTGGCTAGAAGGGGAATCATATATTGTGTCTAGACACTGAGTATTGAAGATCATTATATTTTTACACATTTAATAATTTCTCTAAGTTATTATGGTCTCCTAGGAGAAGTCAGGGTTAGGCTAATCAAAATTCTGGCTCCAGTGCCACTATAATACTCAAACCAATGTGAGCTTCACTGCTTACAAGCCAAAATGTGGAAAAAAATGAAAAGAAAAGAATACCAAAAGAATAAAAGAAAATAAAGAAAAAATGAAAAAAATCAAAGCATTTGGCTTTTGGGTGTGCGGACATCTCTACAGGTGTTCACTCAAATCGACCAATCATCAAAAGAGAAAAACAAGAAAATCAAAAGAAATTATAAATCGCCGGAAGTAGAGCAATCTCCATGAGTTTATAGAAGATAACCTTGCCGGGGCTATAGACACTTGCTGATAGCAAGGTTCTATCCAAGGATTCTTTTGGAGTTAAGACAAATTACAAAGACTGCCATGACATAACCGAAGAGTCATACTAATTTCATGAGATGGAATAAATGCTTTTGCACACACTTGTGATTAAAAGGAAAAGTGTCCTGATTCAATCTACGTTTCTTTTTCTTTATGAGTACACCTGTTAACCTAGAGGTAAGTTAGTTGGATTTAGCTAAAGATTCCAGATTCAGAATAGGTCTTTATATTTGGAATGTTCAAGAACATTCCTCACATGGAGTCGCCAGATATTGTGACCTAACTCACACCTTGCCCCATTGCAAATGGGGACCCTTGTTGTTTGCCTTTAGGTTTTTGCTTTCGCATGCCTCGTTTTGTCTGCTCTTCGTTTGGGGGTTTTGAGTCTTAATTTTGAATGGTCACCCGAGTTGAGTCAATGAGTTTTATCCTGGATCACTGTATAAACGTTGCCATCATGCTTAGAGGGCCTGGGAGACGAAGATCGACTGTTGTTTCAGTCAAATCTGACACCTCCAAGTTTTCAGGGTTTCTCACCCTAGGCCCCCCTATTTTTTAGGACCTACTTTTTTGGCACTTTTGGGCAATTCTAGGATCCCTATTTTTTAGGGTCTTATTTTGGAAAGTTGTTATTTTTGGAAAATTTCTATTTTTAGAAATTTTCTATATTTAGAAGGGTCACGAGTTTCAAAAATCCACTCAGAAGTTCGAAAAGATCAACGAAACTCTCAGAAAATTGATTCAATTTTTTTTTTAAATCATGGTTAAAATTATGGAAAATCACTAAAAAGGTTAAAAAATTTGAAAAAATCCTTCAAAAATCACAGAAAAAAGTTCAAAAATCTGGAAAATTTGCTTGAAAATGATGAAAATTTGAAAAACCAGTCAAGAAATCTGTGAATAATATGATAAATCAGTCAATAAATGATGAGAAGTCTGAGAAATTCGAGAAATTCATGGAAAAATATGAGAAATCCATGGAAAGAATCTGGAAATCTAAACAATCATGGCGAGCTGATCATGGTGAAGGCATAAAAAAGGACTGAGATCCATGGAGAAGACTTTTAGCTCACAAGTTGATGGTGAATTGCTTAAGCCAAAGTGTCAAATGGCAATGCTGGAGGTCAAGTTCAATGGCTAGCGAAGTGCTAAATTCCGCTCAAGCCATAAGCTTAAATGGCAAGCCACAGGTCAAAGTCTGCCTTGGAAAAAGTATGGATGGTAGTGAAATGAAGGAACTCTGCCCAGCTAGAATGGTAATGGCTCAACATGATGGCAAGTCCGCCCTTGTGTGGCAAGGTAAAAATTGGCAATGGCAAGGAACTTAATGAAGTCCACCCTCAACAAAAGCTCCAATGGCCTGACAAAGAATAAAGTCCGCCTAGCAACATGAAATGAATGGAAACTAAAGAGCCAACGTCTGCCCTATCATTGGCCATCAACTTAATGAAGTCTGCCTATGTTTAAGTGTCTAATGGCAAGCAAAATGAGGAAGTCCGCCTTGGGTAGAAGCTAAAATGGCAACCACTTTGACTAAGTTTGCCCTAGAGAAAAGTTGAAGTGGCATCAGAGATGAGGAAGTCCACCTTGGAAAAAATGTAGATGGCCAACAAGAGTATGAAGTCCGCCTTAGTCAAAGGTTAACTGGCAAACATAAGGAGAAAGTCCACCCTAGACATAAAATGAATGGAAAAGAGAAGATCAAAGTCTGCCCCTTAAGCAAAAGACAAAGTGGCTAAGGCATAGCCAAGGAAAAATGAAGTGGCAAGAGAAATACTAGAGTCCACCCCAAGGAAAATAGCCCAACACTTGGAAAATTCAGCCTAGTCCATGATAAATTGGCATGAGAGAATTAGAAAAAATTAAGTGGCCAAAACATCTAGCAAGTCCGCCATGCTTAGAGGTGGGAAAAAATTAAAAATTTTCCTAAGTCTCAACCTTTGGAAAATGAAAATATGCACGGAACTTAGAAAATTCGCCCAAGTGTTTAGAGAAAATTTTCACCATGGCTAGCTAAATTGTGAAAAAATCAAGAGAATATGGCCAAATAAAATTGGACATGTCAAAAAAAATTTGGACAAGAGGCAATTTATGGCCAAGTAAAGTTGGACGTGGCTAGAGAAATGTTGGACGAAAAAATTTTTATGGCCAAATAATTTTGGAAAACGATTAAAAATCATGGCCAAGTAAAATTGGACGTGGCTAGATAAATGTTGGATGGAATGGATTTATGGATAAATAAAATTGGACATGGCCAAATAATTTTGGAAAACGATTAAAAATCATGGCAAAACAAACCAGACGATGGAGATTATGGTGAGAAAATTGGACCAAATGAAAATTCGCCTAAGGCATTGGTAGAGAAAAAATTTGAAAATCAAATTGCCTTGGACAAAAATAATTCGCCATAAAATGATTGGGTTGGAATTGACACATAAAATAATTATTTTAATTATTTTAATCATTTACTTTCCAACACCCAAAAGGATAAGTCTTGAAAAATTTGAAATTGGAAAGAAAGATAAAGAGCTTTGTTGGACGAGCAATGAAATTGGAAACTTTCTCGGACGAGATTACTGAGGATAAAACTTGCCACCCGAAAGCGAAGTGAAAGATGAGTTCAAACTCAATTCGAAGGAAAAATTGCAAATTTGCTAAAAAGATCGATCTTCTCACCTCTATAAGTGATTTCACTTCTCATTTGTGCAATCATTCAATTTTTGAAGGTGTGAGAAGAAACTTGTTGAGGATATTTGCAGCAAAGTGAAGGAAATATTTTTTTTTCAGCTTGCATTGTGATTACGATCACTTCTCCAAAAGTCACAGGCAGATTTACTTTGTCCACTTCACTTTGGCATAAAACTTCATCGTTTATTTTTTTTCTTTCCAGCTTGAATTTTCACGAAGTTTAAATTAATAATCAGCTGGAATATCTTTCGAAGTGATTTTAAGTTTCAAATGGTGATTTTTCTCTCTACCCTTTTTTGCAAATCTATTTTCAAAGCAGTGAAGATGAAATTTGCTAGCAAAGGTGTGCAAACACAGTCGAAAATCAAGTCCTAGTGGGAGCATGCTGTGGACACTAATCTTGGCCACATTGATCTTGAGGACTTCTGGAAGAGAATGTATGGGACTGACGGACGTCTGCCTACACCAATTTCCATGAGGATGATGCGCAATGGAATCATCCACGTAGCTAGATTTCCACCAGCAAAAGAATGTCCGGAGCTTATGGTAGAATGCGCACTACACTACACGAGACAGATAGATAGAAGCTCACGACGGAAGAGTCCTTGCCTACTTGTCAGAGCCAGCAATCCAAGAAACTTTTGGGATTCCAGTATACAATCGAACATCCTACCGAACCAAGGAAGATGCACTCAAGCTTTATCAGAGTCAGCAAGATCTCTGTGCATCCAACATAAACAAGAATTGGTTACTAAAACCCAAGGCTACTGCAAGCAAGATGCCAAAGAAATTGATCAGAACTCATTTCAAAGAGGAATATGGTGAAATTGTTTTGCTACTCAACAGAATAGTAGGCAGTGCCCACGGTGCTCCTTTCGAAAATTGGATGTACTATTTTATTGATGAGATAATCATTGGAGTCCAGATGTTCAATTGGTCCATAATGATTAGTGACAGCCTACACGAGCAGTTGGTCAACTTTGAGGAGACCAAAACTTTTCACATGAGCTCATACATCGTATATTCACTTGCAAGATGTTACAAGTATCTTGGCTTGACCTGCAAAGGCATGGTTGGCAATGGCCAAAGGCAATTCAAAGCCTAGGATTGTTATCCATAGCTGCAATTGAAAGAGAAGTCTCATTTCTGATGATCCCATGACACCTTCTTGATGTACATCACCCGACTTCTTCAAGGAGGAATGCACCAAAGACTTTCACATGAAGCCAAAAGCTTAATCAGTCGGTATGGATTCTGGTTCATTCAGTATCCTAAGTTCACTTACATCAGAATCCAAGGATTTTTTATGAAATCCTTACAGACTTCCTATCTATCTGACCAATAAGATGGTATTGCTGGAAGTGCTAAGGAAATTAGAAACGTATCAGAATATTCAAAGACCAAAGCAGAAAGTAGCTGTCACCTTTCCCTTTTTCATTGGCAATATGGAGGATTCATGTTCAATGGCACAAGCAGCAGAGGTTGCTCGATTGGAGATTCAACAATATCCATTCATATCATACAAATCCAGGAATAATTTTGATCCACTCCATCACATTAGAACTGTGGATGGAGAAAAGTACAAGCATTGAGTTGACTTAGAAGACTTTTGGGCCAATGCAGTAGATGAATATGACGTAAGAAGAAGGTTGTGGTCAAGGTTTCCATTGAGATTGATAAGGGCAATAGAGCTCTTCAAAATACCCGATCAACTACAGGATGATGGAATATACGTGCAACCAGGTTTTAAGGAGAATGAGTCATTTCCCCCTATAAAATGGTTTGAACCTGAGATGGGCGACCTAGCAACTTTGATGCGCCCTATTTTCAAGTACTCTCAGTGGTGGATAGATCAGTAGGTGGAAGTCCTAAGACAGAGAAATGTGCAATTCACCTACGAATTGATGGGTGATACAAAGTCATGTTCTTCAAACATCAGTGCATCTCGTGGAGATGGACCAACAGATGCTGCCAACTCAAGAAAGAGGAAAGAAGCTAATAAATCTACAAGACAAGACAAGGATAAGATGGTAGATGAAGGACCTTCTCGAAAGAAGCACAAGTCTAAACCCCTTCAGTCGGCCACTTCCAGGAACATAGAATTAATGCTCGCCTTGGATAGAGGATCTTTGGAGAATGCCAGGATCCCTTCTCCTGTCAAAAATGTGGAGCCAATACAAGTAGAAGATGATGATCAGCCTTCTCTAGCAAGCACAAAAATCCTAGAATCAGATGATGATATAGATATTATGGATGGAGAATTCAAGGAAGGAATGATTTTCGCCCTCAAAGGAATCCAAGATGATCCATCCGTCCAAGAAATTCAGGGTATGCAATTGGTCCAAGAAATTCAAAGTATACCAGAAATTCAGGAAGAGCAGGAAGTACACTATATACAGGACATCCAAGATCAACAACAGGATGAAATTGAGCAGCCAACAATACCAGAGTGGCTGAGGGAAAGATTGAAAAGAAAGGCACCAATAGAGGTCCCTGAGGAGGACAATGACATAGATTTTCTGGTGAGATTAGAGCAAACTACCCCAAGGAAGAAGGCCAAGAAATTCTCAACCATCCAGAGAGATGAGGCTGGCAATCATACAGTACAAATTGCAGTACCTACAGTTGACAAGTTCCAAGATGAAATTGCTCCTGATGAATATGCTGTCATGACCATCGACATGGTTCCGACGACAAAAGGGCAGGAGGTCGAAGACTTGGACAATTCCGTGGCTACCATCAAGTCCAAGTTAGAAAAAGAAGTTGCCAAGAAGAAAGAGTACAAAAAAGAAATTCAGTGCCTAAAAGATTACATCCAGCACTTGACCAAGCCATTAAATGAAGATGACCAGGCAGCGCTTCCACCTCCAAATGCTTCACAAGAACCACGTGCAAACTTTGAAGAAGAGGTGACAACAGTGAGGGAGGCTAAAGACAGTATGGCTGGAAAGAAAGAAGAGGCATTGGTGTTTGCAGAAAAGTTAGCACAAGTAAATGAGCAGGCTTCCTTTATGCTATCACGAGTTGTAGACCTTGCAGAATCATGGAATAGTCTCGAAGATATTCAAAGCAGGATCATCCCATGTATTCGGGAACTAAAGAGCATCTCAAAGCAAAGGTTGATTAAGGACAAGGTTATTGAAGCCGGAGCTGTGTACTACTTCAATGGATGGTATTACGCTTTGATCTCAAGGAAAGGAGTTCTCGAAAAGTTGAAGCAGGATGGTGTCAGAGTTGAAGAACAAGCAAAGGAAATTCGGAGTAAAGTTTACCAGATGGCTGCTGATATGCTTGATAAAGATGCTGTTAGAAAGAAACATTTGTGGCCAAATATTTTAAAAGAACAAGTACAAAAAAATTTCTCCACCACCGGCCCAATCATGAAAGAAAGTTTCAACAAAGTATTCAACTTCATGGCCGTCAAGAATTCTTTCTGGTTGCAGGAACCAACATGGGTGACTAGTTTTGCAGAGTGTGCTGAGAGCTTGGATTTGCTGGAGTACAATGTCAACGTGCTACCTAACATTGCCGTTGAAGAGGTCGGCTTGATCGTGCACAGATTCACCGAATGGGAGGCCGCACAAGTGGATAAGGATGCCACTCCAGATGTCTAGAGTTCTCTTCAGTTAACTGATTGAGGTTTTAGAAACCCTAATTAGGATTTAGTTCTGTTTAATCTGGCCCATTGATCCTGAATCAATCTCGGCCATTCATTGTAATCTGAAAACTATATAAACCCCCTCCCTCACTCTCTCATTTTCATTAAAAATTAGAAGATCAGAAGTTAGATATTCATAGGGAAATCATTAGAGATTAAGAAGTTAGAGCAAATTTGAGATAGTTAGATTGTAGAAATAAAGAGAGAGTTTTTATGAGATTGTTGTGAAAACACTACTTTGATAATAAAGTTCAAATGCATGATGTGCCTTGAATACTTCATTGTCAAATAGTTGCATGGTCGCATATTTTCTTTCTCTCTTAGTAAATTTGAATTATGATGTGTGTTAGAAGAATGATAGATTGAGAATGGAGATTGGTGAAACCGAGCTCATACTTTCTTTGGGTGGATGATTTCACTCATGTGCAAAGTTAGACCGAGCTTCATTGTGGATGCTTAACTTCTGTTTGAATAATTGTTGTGCGATTTGATGGTAATTATTCATTACATGAAAATCACAAGCACATTCCTAGAAGATTGTACTTGCTCTGCGTAGTTGTCGTTTAACGTGGTGAAACAGAGTATGGTTTATTTGGTTTCATTTAATCCTCGTCTTCTTTGATTTCTTAGGAATAGTATAGGATCTCTTGAACCCTTAATCTTTTTCACTTTTTTTATATAAAATCAAAAACCCAAAATGATACTGCATCTATGTCTCCGCTTTTCTGAATAACTTGCAAAATCTTAATTGTGCCCACAGCAAATCACATACATACCACAGAGCCTATCCACGTTCATCTTAAACATTGGAATTACCCTATGACCTCACTTGCAATCTTAGCATAGGAAGTAGTTTTTCAAGAGAGAATAGAGCGTCTGTGACACTTTGTTCTAAAATGTTTGTTGTGTCATAAAACACGCACCAACAATACTCCTCCATCTTAATTGAGATTCAGGTATGACACCCTATCACTACTACATAAGGGGGGATTTAAGATATTAATTTTGTCTTAAATATATATTTTATGTTTAAATTATATTTTTAATTTTCTAATTGTTTTAAATTATAAAACTTTACTTTTAATGGCAAAAATGGTGGATTTGAAAGGAAGTCTTCAAGGTATTCTTGTAGCTATCGGAGTTGAATGTTAAATGAAACATACTACATTGTATCTGTTTTAGAAGTATTTTCTTTGACTTGAAATGGTACTCTCTCTTGCAGGTCAGAAATGGCAATATGAACAAAGTTCTGGTGTTGATAACAATACTTGGCAGTGTTGGTCCTCCCACGGTTATTTTAGACTCGAATGCTACTTCCAGTGAGGTGATAAAGCAAGCTTTGGAATTGTACTCAATGGAAGAATGACGACCTGCAGGACCTGAATAGCTCCCATTTTGAGCTTCATTATTTGTAAGAACCTTCAGAAGGTGAGTGGATTTTAAAGTCATTTTCATTTTTCTAACTACATAATTGCAGAATTCTTTGTATTTTCAATTCTGAAAAAAGGAAAATTCTATAGGGTAGAAGTTATGAGTTACAATAGAGGGGGAGCTTCTATTCACAAGCTACTGCAGATGTGATGGTTAAAATTGAAGTCTTAAGAGTTTTTTCCTGGGGAATATTGTTCATGCTACTTAGGATTGAACACTTCTATTGTTGGTTTTAAATATTAACGAGTGCTTATAAAAAGAAAAGAATTACTTAGCCGAAATTTCTCTGATGATGAAGTATAATCCAATATCCATGAGTTTAATATCATTGATTCTCATAAATGCAGACATGTATCCGTCTACCTATACATTTGTTTTTTTGTGTATATATAATCACACATTCACATAACCCCAGTGTTTCACACAGGCAAGATCCTAGGAGTGTGAGTTACATCTTAGACATCCTGGGGACTTGGGGACTTGGAAGGGATATCCCTTTTTTTCAGGACGGACAGCCTGCACCATTTGATGAATAAAAATAAGAAAGTAATCTTTTAAAAAAGGAATGCTAAACCCCCAAAACAGCTAAAAGGGAGAGGATTGTCATTTGAAATTGGACACTTTGTATTTAGTTTTTAAAATTTCAGCATCTTTAGATTTGTTTAAGTTATTTTAATTGTTTTCACCCCACTATCCTCAAAACTACGTTTCCCCGTGGTGGAAAAATGGAGAAACACTTCATAACCAGTAATGGTTGTTGGTATTTATTTACTTGCTGCCTTCATCCCTTCATGAACTTCTAGTGTGGTCCAACACTTAAATTGAGTTTGAAAATATCAATATTTTGAAATGTATTTTGCACCAAGTTATTGCATCAGGAACTTCGAAACAAAACAGATACTGTTAGGGTCAATCTCAATCCAAAACTTGAGTTTAAAAATTTAGATATTATATGCACATGAATATGTGAAATGCATGGACACAGCAAAGAAAGCAGTTTGCTTCATAGTAGGGGAAAATATACGTACAATTCCCAGAAAACCTTTTGAAGCTTTTTGAAAAGCTCATAACTATCCTTGGAAAATTCAAAAACAACAAAGAGTTCCCCATTTTTCAGGGGACATATTGGGTAGAGTTTTCTACTATGGTTCTTGGAACTGCCAAGATGAGAAAATATGTTCTAGTTAATACAGTAACTCAATGATATTCTATTGCTTTGGAGAGTATTGTATCTAAACTAGTTTACATAGTTTTTGTTATGACCATGGGAGAACTAAGCTTTCACCAGTTTACTTGACAAAAATGAAAAATCCATAATTTATGCTCAGAGGCATTGCCAGGAAAAAAACAAATATTGCAACTTTTAATTCCTTAGAGGAGTTTGAAAGGGCTCTTCATATAGGCAATGCATATCTTCTCCTAGGGATCTTATACCCCTGGATTCATTATTTCAGCTGAGATGATACTTAATGATAGAATAATGGGTTGATCTATACGTTTTAAGTAATGTTGAGCTATTCACTTTATCTTGGGAATTTGAAACGAAGGTGTTGCTTAGATTGATCCATAATGGAGAAAATATTGCATTTGTATATTCAGAAACTCAAATATCTGATACAATTGTTGAGACATAATAAATATTTGTATTGTACATATTATTGAAATATTATTGAAGGGTCGAGACTTTTTACTAATATTTATAGTGTTAATTATTATATGTTAAATTTATAATTTAATTTATTTGAACTACTATTGAATAATTGAGTATATATGCTTTCATACCTCTTTGGTAAGTTTTTCCCTCAAAACATCCTCGTGTATTTGAGTGTTTCATTTCATGTAGGCTTAGTGTGGGGCTCCTATTTTGCACAAATACTCCAGACTAGACATCACACCAGGATACATTTCTCTTAATAAGTATCTCCAAATTTGATACCATTTAAATCTCTTTTTGAAATCGTGTTAACATATGCTCAAAAAACACATGCATAAGTTACTGATAGTCATTAGGCCCTACAAGCACCATGATAAAAGCAATATTTGGAGAGAACTGTACTTGTCAGCAATTTATGGCCATATGAAAAGGGACTAGGGACTTCTTCGGATCTACCGAGGAGGATCACTATGCAAAAATTCTCTTCAATCCTGTATGGAGTAACTAGAACACTTTTAGAATTTTAGAATTTTTGGCTTGTATTTCCATATTATGAGATGAAATAGAAATATTATTTGTTAATTTGAAAATAAACTCATTTTAATATTCATAGATATTTCAAATTTATGGCTTGTAGGTACATTTCTTATAGAAAATTGAGTAATGAATTTTATAATTAGGTTTGGCTATTAATCTCTTCATGGATATAGGAAGATTGTCGATGGCTGCAAAACACTACAAAGTAATTCAATGTTTGAACTAGGTGTGGGATGATCTAATCATTTGAGGTTGTCAAAGTTTTACTTTGAACTAGTTTAAGGATTTAGATTCTTATGACAATATGTTTGATATGTTGTTAAGACTACAAATTTCTTGGTTGGATGCAATATATATAGGAATTCGTTGGAGAAGCTGTATGGTTATTTTGTGAATATCTTTATGATGATCAGGGTGAGTAAATTTATCTATTTGTTTTAGATAGGGATCTTTATTGAAATTCAAAATATTGTTTTCTACAGGAAATCAGTGAATATATGAAGCTGAAGAAAATTTGGAACTGGCTTTGGAATATTGTAAGCAAGTTGCAGAGCTCTATCACAATGAAGAAGTTACTTATAGCTAACTAGTGCCAAGTTGAAGTTGCACAGTTTTTAGCCTAGCTTGACCAATAAGTTAATATGAAAGAAAATATTTGTATAAGTTTTTTGGATCACATATTTTAACTTTTGGGCTATCAAATGACCACAGTGCAGTGGCTACATCTAATTGGATATATTTACTTGCTAGATCTAATATTGTTTGCCTGTAGGAAAATTTTGCTTTCACCCTGTTGGTTATCTTAGAGGAAGAATTCAACTCCCTCCATAATCCTATCAAAATCTCAAAAGATTGTGCTATGGTCAAGATGATTTGGAAATCCTATCATTCATCAATAATAAAGTATAGGATTTAGTGGATTGTAACAATGAAAGGTTATCAACCTTTTGAGATGACTAGACATAGGCATGCAAGAAGAAGAAAATTCCCACTCTGAAGCAGAATTGTCACAATTGAGTCAACTCATTTTCAAGCTACCTTGCCATGCTTGAAAGAGTTATGCCAGTAGTTGAGTATATTCCACTAGCTTTTAGGGATATGGTTGGTCATAATAGTCGTTCAACTTGCTCCATATTTCATATGTTATGATGTACTTGTTGCTCATGATTGTACAAACAATCTTATAGACTATAAATAAAAAATACTTATTGGCATTAACTTTTTGAATTTGGATTAGGGTGCATTGTTTTCTTTGTTTTTTTATGAACATTATGCTTTGCATATTCAACAACTATTTATTGCTCCCAACTTAAAAATCATTGATAATTTCTATCATAATTTTTCCATTGTGTTTGGAAAAATAAAAAATAAAAATTCCAACAAATAGGAGGGCGACGAAAATTTGAAAACATTGAATTTTGAAATCCACACTAAAAAATATTTAAAATAAATTGTTTATTTTTTTAATACATTTTTACATATTGTCTCTAATCCGAAGTATTGTTCCTAAAGAGACATAAATACTTTTGTTTCGTGTTGTCTTTACAAAGACAATTTTTTAAGAGGATAATTTGAGACACTCATTTAAAGACAATATTTAAAACAATACACAAGTTTTTTTTGTCTTAAGTTAAGATAATTTACTAAAAAAATGTCTCAAAAAGTGTCTTAAACCCCCCCTCTATGTAGTCGTGTGATTTTTTTATTGAGTGTTTTATTTTAAGGTTGAATTAAGTCACACTATTGATAAGAGTAATATATTGAACATTAAGTAATACAATTTTTTTCAAACTGTATTGTTGTGATTTATTTATTGAATTTTTTATTTTAAGACTAAATTAGGTCATGCTAACAATAAGTGTAATGTGTTGAACATTCAAGTAATGTGGAGTTTTCCAAATTATATTGCAGTGAATTTTTTACTCAATGCTTTATTTTAAGATCAAATTAGGTCATACTTATAATAAGTGCAATATCTTGAACACTCTGAGTAATTCAAAGTTTTCCAAAGTATATTATTGAGACTTCTTTACTAAGTGTTTTATTTTAAGTCATAATTATGTCATGCTTACAATAAGTACAATATGTTGAACATTTAAACAATACAAAAATTTCCAACCTATAATATTGTGACTTATTTACTAAGTGCTTTATTTTATGGTCAAGTTAGGTCATGCTTACAATAAGTCGTTAAAAAATAGGATTGAGAACAAATTTTATATAATATAATATTTTTTTTCTTAAGTAATACATTTTGTATATATGATTGAGCTTATAGTGTGATAGGTATAATCTATAGAAGCATTTTATGTTATGGTGTGAAAAAAAAGAAGGAAAATTATTTAAAGCTTTTATATATTTTTAACATGTAAAATTATAGTTATAAATAATTAAAATAGATGTCATAAATTAATTAATTTAAAAGTAAAAATAAAAGAATTATCAAAATAAGAAATATGTACAAAATAAAATAACTCTTCAACTAAAAATAATGTAAATAAGAAAGATAGAACAAAAAAATTCTCAATTATAAATTAAAATCAATTATAGAAATCATGTCCATTTTTTTCACAAATTGAACTAAAATGATTGATGATGTAGGAGCATTAGGTGCATGTGCAATCCTACACACCTTAATTTTGTGCTTTATATTTTCATTTTTGATGAGGAGCATCTATGGCCTTGTGCAATCTTGCATCACCAAAAATATTGCTCTTTTAATTTTTGTTTATTTTCAATAAGGGCTTAGGGGTTAGGAGAATAATATTTTAATTTGCAACAATGTAGATTCCCTTGGTGTGAAATTGTAAATGTAAATTGCATGGGAAATAAGTCTTGGTAAAACAGTGAAAGCATCTTGGAGGGGAATATGCCTTTGTGGTGTCCACTTTTGGAGAAGGTCAAAAAGTCTTGTATACATATATGTGTCATAAAATGTCATAATATGGGCTGGAAAGGAATCTTGCATGTTGATTGCTTGTATTTGCATGTTGGCCACAAGCTTTGCATGTTGTTGCATGTCTAAAGTCGTATCTATGAGACCCAATTTTAGTAAAATGGGCATAACTTTCTCATATGGTAATGAAATTAAGAATTTTAAAATGATTTAGAAAGCTAGAAAGAAGGGGCACAAAACCCAGAATTTGTTTGAGAAGTTTTAGAAAAATGACAGATCATTGATAGGAAGAAAGTGACGGGTTTTCTTGGTGGTTTTGTGGAGGTTGTTTTGAGAAACTAATGGCGGTTTCTTCTCACACAACTTCTATGTATTGATGCTGCTCATTTGGAGAAGGGGGATTTGGAGCTCCTTGTCGGTTGCATATCCAGATGTTGTTGGAATGATGTTGAAAGTTTAAGTTGCAGATTTTTGTATGTGTGAAGCCCATGTTGTATGTGAGCATATGAACTCCATGATTGTGTAATTCAAATTCAGATTTGAAATCAATATATGTTGCATATTTCTCTTCCATATTATATTTATGTGTAGCCTTCTTGCATAGTGGTTAATGTGTGTGGTTTTAGATTTGAAAGGGGAGAGTTTCCCTCTCTACATCAGTGGTATCAGAGCTAGAAGGTCTTGAGTGTGTAATAGATCGCCGAAGAGAGGCAGTTACACCGGGATTGAGCTTGTGGGTATTGGAGGAAATGTATGCAAGAGGAGCCCATCATGGTAGAGGAAGAGGAAGAGGAAATAATTTTTTTAGAAATGATTATTTTAGAGCCTTGAGAAGGCTGGTTGAAAATTTGCAAAATGAGATAAGGAGAGGATTTACAAGAAATAGAGACCCAAGAAGTGAAGATGAAAGTACAGAGAATGCAAATTTAGATACTGATCGGAGAGAAGAAATTGCAATAGTTGCAAATGACCCATTGCTGAAAGCTTTAACAAAAATGGGAAAGAGACCAAAAATGGAGGTTCCTACATTCAATGGTAGTTTGAACCCAGAAGAACTAATAGATTGGCTAAATTTAATGGAAGATTATTTTGAATTTGAGGAGGTAGAAGACCCTGATAAAGTGAGATTTGCTAAGACAAGGTTGAAAGGACATGCCTCCATATGGTGGAGAGAGATTCAATTAGAAAGGGGAAGAAGAGGAAAAGAGAAGATTACAAAATGGGATAAAATGGTAGACCAATTAAAAAGATAGTTTATTACAGTTGATTATGAGTTAGATTTGCTTAAAAGAATGCAAGGTTTGAAACAGGGTAGCAAAAGTGTTAAAGAGTATACAAAACAATTTCATAAAATCCTCATAAGAACTAGACATTCAGAAGTAACCAAGGAAAATATTGCAAAATACATGAATGGGTTGTGGTCAAGCATTCAAGAAGAAATGACATTGATTAGAGTTGTGACAATGGAAGATGCTTATCAAATAGCATTGAAGATAGAGGAAAGGTTGAACAAAATATTTGAAAACAAACAAAGAGGAAAAGGTCATGAGGGTAAGGTTGAGAGAAGAGCATATGAAGAAGATGATGATCAGAAAAATTAGAAAAATGGAGGCCAAGGCAGCAACAAACAACATAGGAATGAAGAATTTTATGAGTCAAGAGATCAAAATCAGAGAGGAAGAGGAAGATCGGGTAGAGGTTTTGGAAGAGAAATCTTTCGAGGAACTTGTTTTAAGTGTGGGGAAGAAGGCCATAGAGCATATGAATGTCCGAATGAAGAGAAAAGACCAAGAATAAGGATTGATAATTAGAATAGAGTAGCAAATGTGAATAGAGAAGATGTAGGATCATCACATTCTGAAGAAGCAGAAGATGGTGAAACTTTAATGGCTAGGAGAACATTATTAAATGAAGATAATAAATCCATTCAAAGGAGAAGTTTGTTTAGGACAAGATGCAAGTGTGAATAAAAGGTATGTAATGTCATTATTGATAGTGGAAGCACAGAGAATCTTGTGTCTAATGAAATGGTAAGAAAATTGCATCTAGAAAGGAAGAAGCACCCAAATCCATATCAGATAGCATGGGTACAAGATGACAAGAAGCTTTTGATCAGCGAATAATGTGAGGTAAAATTTAAGATAGGAGGCTATTATGATGAAGTTTTATGTGATATTCTCCCAATGGATACTTGCCATATTCTTCTAGGAAGACCTTGGCAATTTGACAGGAAGGCAATGCACGATGGATACAACAACATGTACACATTGACAAAGGATGGAGTGAAACACAAATTGAAGCCATTAAAAGAAGAAATGGGTAAGGTTTGTAGCAATTCAAGGTCTTGTTTGGTTGATGGAATTAGACTTTTAGATGGTTTGAAGAAAGAATATGTTAGTTTTGTTGACACTAATCATCAAGAAGATGAGAAAGGTGAATTGTTGGCTCATATTGAAGAAGAGATCTCAAGTGGAATGAAGAGAGCAGCAGATGATAAAGTAAAATCTGATTTTATTGTTTCCTTTGATGAGGAAGAGAGTGAAGGAGTAGATAAGTTTGTTGCAGCAATAAATATAGCATCCAAGAGAGGTAAATTGAAAGCTTTGATGAAGAAAGAAGAGGTAAACCTTGATCTTTGTAAAAGTTTTGTTGAAGTTGAATTGTTTGCAGATGGCAATATTAGCATAAATAAGAATATTGCACCAAATACCCCATTGGAAAATGAAGTTATGATTGATGAAGAAGATGAAGAGGTGAATGAGAAATGGTTTGATGATCTCTTGCTTGATACAAATATTGTTATGGATGGAGATATTAAAGGTGATAGTTCTATGCAGGATAGGAAAGATACAATTTCCTTGATTAATAAAGTTGATTACTTGTTAGAAAATGAAGAAATTGAGGCTTTTGATTGTTATACTAATGCTATTTTGAGTGAAAGAAATCAGATTGCAGCGATGATACATCTTTCAGAGGGCATTGAAATAGTGAATTTTCATAATGGAGACAAGGTGGGAGGAGGAAAAAAGGTTATAACATTGATAGAGGTAAAAGGAAACAATTGTTTTGCTAAAGGAGAAGGATGGAGAATGAAAGAGGATAGAATTGTGAAAGTACAGAGAATTATGAATAAGAAATTCCCAATAGACAAAGCAAAGAGGTGGATCTAGGACAAACATAGAGTCTACAAATGTTTCAAAGTTTGATTCTTGGGAAACATTTCAATTTACCATGGGTGTCTGATGTAGGAGCATCTATGGCCTTGTGCAATCTTGCATCACCAAAAATATTGATCTTTTAATTTTTGTTTATTTTCAATAAGGGCTTAGTGGTTAGGAGAATAATATTTTAATTTGCAACAATGTAGATTCCCTTGGTGTGAAATTGTAAATGTAAATTGCATGGGAAATGAGTCTTGGTAAAACAATGAAAGCATCTTGGAGGGGAATATGCCTTTGTGGTGTCCACTTTTGGAGAAGGTCAAAAAGTCTTGTATACATATATGTGTCATAAAATTTCATAATATGGGCTGCAAAAGAATCTTGCATGTTGATTGCATGTATTTGCATGTTGGCCACAAGCTTTGTATGTTGTTGCATGTCTAAAGTCGTATCTATGAGACCCAATTTTAGTAAAATGGGCATAACTTTCTCATATTGTAACAAAATTAAGAATTTCAAAATGATCCGAAAAGATAGAAAGAAGGGGCACAAAACCCAGAAATTGTTTGAGGAGTTTCAGAAAAATGATAGATCATTGATAGGCAGAAAGTGACGGGTTTTCTTGGTGGTTTTGTGGAGGTTGTTTTGAGAAACTAATGGTGGTTTCTTCTCACACAACTTCTATGTATTCATGCTACTCATTTGGAGAAGGGGGATTTGGAGAGTTGGTGGTTGCATATCCAGATGTTACTAGAATGATTTTGAAAGTTTAAGTTGCAGATTTTTGTATGTGTGAAGCCCATGTTGTATGTGAGCATATGAGCTCCATGATTGTGTAATTCAAATTCAAATTTGAAATCAATATATGTTGCATATTTCTCTTCCATATTTGTTGTTAATGTTTATTTGTAGCCTTCTTGCATAGTGGTTAATGTGTGTGGTTTTAGATTTGAAAGGGGAGAGTTTCCCTTTCTACATCAATTTTTGAGGTTGTGGTGTCTTACAAGTATGATATTTCAAATGTTTAATTAATTTATCCATTTTCTCTTTCATCATTAAGCCATTTTGTAAGGTTGAGTAATTAAAATTGAAAGTGAATTTGTTGGAACTAGAAATTGATATTATTTACAAATTTCAATTTATGTACTAAGTCCCATGCACAGGATGGAGGAGGCCATATTTGGCATCTTGTAACTCCTCGGAATTAAAATTTTGCATCAATTAAAGGAGGATAATATAGATGAGTGGAAGTGGGAGTAGTGGAGTGAGACAATAAAAAGGAAATTTTAGCAAACAATTTGAATTCTCCTACTAGGAAATGAAAAGGTAAGTTATGGAGAAATAGGATGCCCAAAAAATAGGGGAGTAAAATGGCTAGATTTTAGAGGAATTTTGAATGCCTAGGTTTGGAAAGAGAGGAAGGAAGGAAAAGATGAAGAAAAAGATGGGGAAATGAAGGAAAAACTAGAGATACCTTGTCTTAGTGTTCAAGATGGAGTACCAATAATTTAGAGATACATTGGTTATATTTTGTACAGTTGCATATGAAGCTTTTTGGATCAAACTTGTAGTTGTTATGTGATCAATCTTATGTATAGCAGAGTTTGGGTGGTGAATAGCTTGTTTCATGTAGCTTGTTTTTGTAGATAATACAAGTTTAAATATGAAATTTGAATTATCTCACAAATTTTGTAGCCATGTGTGATGTTTATTTATTTTGAATGGACTCTCTATAGTTAAATTCATGAGTTAAACCATGATTTTCTTGGCTAAGTGATTTGGTCTACATTGACAACTTTTTTATAATGGCAAAATTTTATGGGTTTTTTTTTGTTTTCAACTATGAATTTGAGGAGTATTATTGGGAAAATTTATAATGTACTTACATTCTTGTAATGAATATGGGGTTTTTTATTATCCAAGTTTTTAGTAGGAAAGGAATTCAATAGATTGTTCAAAAAATCTTCAAAAGAGGGTATGTCATGAGTTTTTGAGTGCAATTTCAAAGCTACATGAATTTGCTTTATGGGGATGCAATTTTCATCACTTTTATTTTTGGAGAACTTGGTTTGGAGTGTTGGTTCTTGTCTTGAATTAAATGGTATCAGAGGTAGAAGATCTTGTGAGTGTAGAGTATGCACTAGGACCTACGGGTGAAGAGTGGTGAAGAGTGAAGTGGTGAAGCCATGAGAGAGCATTGTGAGAATGTTTGTTGCAAGTATGAAAGAGGGTCTATGACTACTATCCTCTAGAAGAGATCTGGCTAGAAGGTGTAGAGTTCATCCATTGAGATAGAGTGGGTAGAGGATGCATGTTATTATATAGGGTAAACCAATCTAGCCTAGATAATAGTGACAACCACAACAGTTCTAAGATAATAACATCATCCAAACAAGAGAAAGAAATGAAAGCATCAAGAAAATAAAAGCCTCAAATAAAAACACTCCCCATGCTTGAACTTGAATCACTTCTCTTGTCTCTCTTTCTTCTTCTTTTGCAAATATGCCCTTAGATGTGTAGTCTAACTTGTGCAAATGCCTACAATCGTAAGTAAGAAAGTTGGAGATAAGTGGCTGTCAAGGAAAAAAAGGAGGAAGAATTCTTTTTTAGACAACCATTCAAATGGATGGATGAGATTGATCTTCCAGAAAGATTCCAAGATCAATGGATGAGGATTCATTAGATGAAGGTTACAAAATAGACGATCAAGATTGAAAAGAGACGAGAGACGATCAATGATCGAGATTCAAAGATGAGAGAGTGCAGTGACACCTTCAAATTTTGTAAATTTGAAGTGCCCATATTGAGAATTTCACCTTTGCACACTTAGAAGTGCACCTGAAAAATTTGCCCAAGTGTCTTACTTTGGATGGTCATAATTCAGAGCTAGTTGATTGTCAAGACAAAAGTGTTGTTGCTCTCCATTCTCCATAAATTCATGTACTCCCCTGTCCAATTTCAAAGCCTCATGATCTGATTTTCTATGTTTTTTAGATCAAAATCAAATGCAATTTGCTCAGTTTTACATTTGCATTTCTGATAGTGTTTCAAGGTGGTCAACTTTGACCCCTAATATCTCGTGAAGATTGATGATTGAAGGAAATAAATCTTGTGCACATAATTTGGGTACCTAAATGAGCTTTTTTTCCCATTGGAAGCCCCCAAAAAGTTGTTTTGATATTTTTTCAAAGTTGTGACTTTGAGAGCACTAATTGGTTCTGAACAAGTGCAATTGTGGAAAATGCCTAAGTGAGCAAATTTGTCGATTAATATCTTTCACCTCAAAATATTTTTTGTCAAACCATCATTTTCACTCCATTCTTGGGTCAAATGTATACATGCCTACTCAATTTTAGGCTTCCAGGATAAGTTCTGATTGGTTATTTAATTGTTTTCTGATCATGACATGGCCAAAAATGGTGTTTCAGAAAGTGTCAAATTTTTCAATTCTAATGACAACCCATTTATTTTTTTGTCTAAAACCTCTACAACTCCATTTTCATCAAGATAGGAGGTCATTTCATACATTATTTAAATGTATATATGTTGTAACAAACACGTCTCGAGGGCCAGCTTACAAAGGAGGCACCTGAATTTTAAAGGTTAGGAAAAATTGGAGGAAGTGGGTTTTCTATAAATAATTGATTATGATCACACACAAAATTTCATGGCTCCAGGTGTCTTGGTTTGCACACAATAAAACTTTTTCCAAAGCTCTCATCAATTGTCGCGTGAAAGCCTCTGCATTCCAATCAATAATCGGTGATGAGTGATGGTGTATGTTTTCCATTGCTGGCCGTTGAACTATCACTAGTTATTTCCTCCATTTCCCTCAACAATGTGTAATGAGCGATGGCTTGGTAAAAGTGTGTGAGAAGAGTTTTGTGGGCCTGTGAAATGATAGGCATTGGTAATGGTGCCTAGTGATTTAAAAAAAAAAAATTGTTGATGCAAGCTAAAATATTGGGGAAATATTTTAAATAACATATTGAAAATGAATGGGAAAATATTTTAAATAAAATATTCAAAATGGATGCATAGTAAATTTCATTTCAACGTTGGCCTTTGCACCATCATTGGTTTTTGTAAGGAAAGCTTAGGTGCAGAACAAACTCTCCTAACGCCAAAACCTCAGGGAAGAATGAAAAGGTGACTTTAAATTTTCAATTACAATTCAATTAAGATACTCATGAAAAGAATAATAGAAAAGAGAATTGAACACACACACAATTGGGCACCAAATTTACATGGGAAAACCCTTACAGGAGAAAAATCCACCACACCAAGAAAATTCTCTTTGTATTATAGTAAACAAAATTACATATAGAGTACAAAATTCACTTTCTGATGTCAGTTTTATAGCAACACATTTACTAATCAATCTTGTACAAAATAGCTCTCAGAAAACATACAATGAATTCACTCAGATCAATCCATGTTCAATCAAGCAACACTTTGTTATCTCACACTGTTCATCGTCATTCGCCATTGCTAGAGAGTCATCCATTCTCTCATAGTTTGTTCATCTCCCTCATAGGAATGGTTGCAACAGTCCAATTGCTAACGATTCACATTCTGCTTCTCTGATTGGTCCAAAATAGACCACATAGGATAGTCATTTAGTCAAAGAAGTTCAAACGAAATCACATGTCAGTGAGACACTAGGTTGTGTCTCCCCGATGCCACAAAGCCCAACTATCGTTATTGGCAAGAGTCATATTGAGTTCAAACTATCACCCAGAATCACTCTATCGCTAAGACATCACATCGATATCCACTATAGAATCATCAACAAGACCATCACTATCGCTAAGAATTCACACCAATGTTCAACTCATGTAGCTCTATTGACAAGACCATCACTATCGCTAAGACTTCACACAGATGTTCAACTCATGTAGCTCTATTGGAAAGACCATCACTACCGGCAAGACGCCATACTAAACACAGAACAGTTGGAGAGACCAACGCTATTGCCAAGAGGTCATACCAAAATTCATCACGTGGAGATCCATTGAAAATTCATAAACAAATCCATCAGAAAGACTAGCACTCTCAGTAAGAGTTCATACCGACTGCAAACCTATCAGCCAAGAGTCTCCCCGAAGATCACCAGGATCCAACCCATCGGTGAGACTAGCGCTATCAGAATGAGTCACTTTGAAGTTCATACCATCTCCCCAATGACATATGTTTCCAATGTGTAAAACCTTGGCGAGACAAACTCTATCGGAATGATTCATTCCAAATGTTGATGCCTTTCTCTGATGCCACTCGTCACCAAGAGTCTCCCCGATAACCACTAGGAACCATCCCATCGGCAAGAGGTTTGTCTAGGCAGAATGAGATGGAAAACTCACAGTGATAAGAATGTCTTGCTGATGACTCCCGTCAGCAAGAAATAATCAAATTCTTGGTGATCTGAGCACTTTAGAAGTTTAGAATGCAACTACTAGTCAATAAGACATTCAGATGGTCTCACTGACTTTTCCCTTTCAGGAGTTTCCTGTCAGTAAGTTTGAGGCACATTTTCCAACAATCTCCCACTTGATGAAGATCTTATTGACACCTCCAGAGCATAACAAAACTACTGAAATTCATGGGCACTAAGGCCTATCAAATTGGAACACCACCTGAACTTGTTTGTGCTCACTGGCTTTTTCAATGCATCTACAAATTTTTCCAAAGTATCCACTTTTTCTAAACAGACCTCTCCATCCTCCACCATATTTCATACAAAATGATACTGCACATCAATATGTTTCATCCTGGCATGGAAAGTAGGATTTTTTGCCAAACAAATAGCACTCTAACTGTCACAGTAAATTGTAATTATCCATGCATCAAACCTAATGTTAGAACACAAAAGTTTTAACCAGATTGCTTCTTTACAAGCATGTGTTTTTGCCATGTATTTTGCCTTTGTAGTGGACAAAGTAACTACAGCCTGTCGCTTACTCATCCAACTAACTATACCACCATTCATCATGAAAATATATCCACTCATGGATCTTCTACTGTCAATGTCCCCTGCCCAATCAAAATCCACATAGCCTTGGATGTTGAGAATCCTCTGTGATTCTACCAAATTCCCATGGTAACATAAAACATATTCTGAAGTGCCCTTCAGATATCTAAACACTCTTTTCACAGCATCCCAATGTGTCCTTCCAGGATTTTCCATAAAACGACTAAGTACTCCCACTGCTTGGGTAATGTCTGGCCTTGTACAAACCATTGCATACATTAAATTTCCAACTTCACTAGCATAAGGCACTCTAGTCATGTCCTCTATCTCATTAGGATATTTTGGACAGTCTTCAACAAATAGCTTCGTTCCCTGAAAAACTGGAACAACTAGCTGCTTGCACTTAGTCATACAAAATCTCTCCAAAATAGTATTAATATACTTACTCTGACTGAGCCAAAGTTTTCTACTCTTCATGTCCCTAGTTATTTCCATTCCCAGAATATACCTAGCTGCACCAAGATCTTTCATTTCAAACTTTGCAGACAACTGGGATTTTAGATCATAAATCATTAACTTACTATTTCCTATGAACAAGATATCATCAACATAGAGAGGAATAATAAGAACAAAATCATTTTCAGCTTTGTAGTACACACAATGATCAAATTTTGATCTTACAAACCCCAATGACAAAACAAAAGTTTTAAACTTCTGGTACCACATTCTAGGAGATTGTTTTAATCCATACAGAGATTTTTTCAACTTACAAACCAGATTTTCTTTACCTTTTTCCACAAAGTGCTTAAGCTGGAACATGTAAATTTCTTCTTCAAGGTCACCACGAAGAAATGTTGTCTTCACATCCATCTATTCAATCTCTAAGTCATACGCTGCTGCAAGTGACAAAAGAAATTTGATAGATGTCAGCTTAGCTATAGGAAAACAAATTTCTCCATAATCAATTCCCTTTACCAGGGAATACCCCTTTGCAACCAACCTTGCCTTATACTTTTCCACACTACCATGCAAACCTATTTTCTTTTTAAATACCCATTTGTAGCCAACAACTTTTCTACCTTCAGGCAAGGGCACCAAACTCCAAGTATCATTCTTTTCTAATGATGCCATTTCTTCACTCATGGCTTCCAACTAAGAGTTTGAATCAGACATTCTAAATTCCTCTTTCATAGTCCTAGACTTATCAGTGCTAGAAATTAAAGTATAGGCACAAGTAGAATCTAACAAAGAAAACCCATACCTATCAGGTTGCTTTCTTTCACATGTTGAACTCCTCATAGGTTGATGCTGAGGTTGATCTTCTTCTTCAAAACTCTCAGAACTACTTGAGCTCTCCTCAGTTTCAGGTACATTTTGAATTTTCAATTCCTCTTTATCTAGTGTCGGAGGAATTTCAACTACATCCCTTTTATCTTCTAATTTTGTCTCTAACTGCGGATCCAAAGTAGAAGGCTTCAACTCATGAAAGATAACACTTCTATTGTATAGAACCTTCTCTGTATCAGGATTCCAAAGCTTGTATCCTTTTATTCCAGCACTATACCCAATAAAAATACATTTAACAACCTTGTTTTCCAATTTAGACCTTTTCTCATTCAACACATATGCATATGCCTCAACCAAAGACATGAATGTGTCTCAGAGAGGGCTTCTTTCTAGACCATGCTTCCAAAGGTGTTTACTCAACAAGAGTGGAATTAGGAGAACGGTTTATTAACATGTTGTTGCAACTGCCTCAACCCAAAACTTCTCCTCCAAGCCAGCACTGCTTAGCATACTTTGTGCTCTTTCCATCACTATCCTATTGAACCTTTCAGCAACTCCATTTTGTTGTGGAGTGTAGGGTGTAGTTTTATGTCTTTTAATTCCATGATCTTTACAGTACCTTTCAAACTCATTAGAACAAAACTCATCGCCATTGTTAGTCCTTAAACATTTTATTTTTCTTCCAGTTTCATTTTCCACAAGGTTTTTAAATTCCTCAAAACAACTAAACAGTTGTAATTTACTCTTCAAAAACTAAAAAAATGCTCTTCTTGAATAATCATCAATGAACGATACATAATGTCTTGATTTAGACAAAGAAGGAACATTTACTGGACCAAAAACATCATAATGAATGTAATAAAGTAAACTAAAAGATTTATGAGGACTAGAGTAAAATGAAACATGGTGTTGTTTACCATATTACAATGTTCACAAAATTTGAATTCAAGGTTACAATCATCAAGCCCTTCAACTAGGTTTTTATTCTTCAAGGTTTTTAAACCTTTTTCTCCAATGTGGCCTAGCCTATGATGCTAGAGAATAGTATTTTCTACTAGAAGTTTAACATCCATATAATTTGCACTATCAGGAAATTTTTCCTATTTTTCTCCATGAGTAGCCTTTTGTGACTTTACAGAGACACTATTGCATTACACAACATGTGCATCCAGCTTATACAAGGTACCAATACGGGCAACCCTTGCTAGCACCATTGAGCTTCTAGTCATCTTGCAACCATTTCTAGAGAATGTGACTTGCACTCCAATATCGTTCAACTTACTAATAGAAAGTAAATTTTGATCCAGACTTGGTATATGCATTATATCATTGATTCCCTTCACTCTTCCATTAGGGAATTGAATTCTGACTCTTCCATGACCAACTATTTCTAGAGATGAATCTCTTGCCAAATACACCCTTCCACCATCGTATTGTTCATACTTAGTGAACCAGTCTCTATGAGATGTCATGTGGAAATATGCTCTAGAATCAATCAACTAGACATCATCTAATGCTTGTGTAGCCAAAGCTGCAATGAAAGCATCTACATCACTCTGAGAAGAATCATTGTCGGAAGAATACTTCTTCTTCTTATTTTTATCCTCTTTGCAATCCTTTTGGACATGACCAGGTTTCCCACAATTCCAACACTTCACCTTGGACTTCTTGCCAGGAGACTTTGATCTCCCTTCTAATTTCAATTCGGACTTCTTTTCCTTCTTCTTGCCTTTTTCTTTCAATCTTCCTCTAATAGCAAGAGCCTCCTTTGCCATCTCAGAATATTTTCTTCTCATCTCTTCTGATAAAAAAGAAGCAACAACATATTCCATCTTAAAAGTGGATTCCATACTCCCAATAGCCATCACCAAGTGATCCCAAGAATCTGGCAAAGAACATAACAACATACAACAACCTTCTTCATCAATCTTCACACCCACAGATGCTAACTAAGCAATCAAATATTGAAAGCATTCAAGTGATCAGCAATAGATGCTCCTTCCTACATTTTCAAAGAGTACAACTTCTTCCTCAAGAACAATTTAGTCACTAAGGACTTCCCTTGATAAATAGCTCTCAGTAGTCTTTTCCACAAAGAGGATGCTGTCTTTTCTTCATGAACATTTAGAAGAATAGAGTCTGCTAAACAGAGCCTTATCAGGCCCTTTGATTTTTTATCTGCAAGGTCCCAATCCTCTTGCTTCATGCATGTAGGCTTCATTCCAGACACAGCAAGCCAAAGATCACAATCAACCAACAGATCTTCCATTTTGAGTTTCCACAACTCAAAATTACTGCCATTGAATTTATCAATTTCAATCTTTCCTAACATGCTTGCCATCTTAATCTATAATTTGAATTAACAAACTTCTACAAGACTCCCACTGAACAAAATTGGCACAAAAAACCCAGCATACCTACACAGATAAAACAACTGGACAATCTCTGATACCACTTGTAAGGAAAGCTTAGTTGCAGAACAAACTCTCCTAATGCCAAAACCTCAAGGAGGAATGCAGAGGTGACTTTAAATTTTCAATTACAGTTCAATTAAGATACTAATGAAAAGAATAACAAAAAAGAGAATTGAACACAGACACAATTGGACACTAGGTTTATGTGGGAAAACCCTTACAGGAGAAAAACCCACCACAGGGTGATCCCACAATAGTGGTTTACAATTTTTGGCCAAACTGGACACTAATTTTTTTTTAACTAAATTTTCACATTCGGGCACCTATAGTAGTTAAACTGTGAAGAATTTGGAGATGATGAAAACTAGAGTCTTTTCACATTTGGTCTGTAGATTCTAAAATATTTTTTTCAAATTTTTGGAATCAGATTGCACTTCTTTTTCCATCTCCCATGAAAATTAGTTTTTTAAAAAAAAAAATTAAAAAGTGATGCACACCATTAGATTTTAAAAATATTTTCCATCTCCCACAAAAATTTATATTTGTAACTCTGATATCTAGTGCTTCGACTTGGTTAGATAGTTTTTTATTGAATATTTTTTCTTTAATCAAGTTTCAAAGTCAAATCAATTACAATTCAGACATAACGCGACCGTATAACATATAACTTTTACTATATACATATCATTTTTTTTATTTTTTTCTGTTGGATCAAGGACTCCAATATCTAGTGCACTCCTATTTTTAAATTTTTTTTCATAATCTTCTATTTTTCCACATGTGTAAAATAGAGATTTTTTTTTGGTGAAAAACCTATATTTAATAAAACTTAAAAAGAAAAAGATAATATAATCAAAACATATTAAAATTATATTCGTTGGATAGCTCATTTTGAGGCCAACCTAATACCAGTTGGGTTTCTAAGATCTCCTTCATTTTCATTCTCAAATCGACATTTGAAGTGCAAAATTCTGAGCAATTTTGGTTCCTGAGAGGATGTGGGTGAAACTAAGTGGGTTCAATCGAACAAAAAAATAATGTTTGATCGAATGTGGGATCGACCGAACCATTGTTTTATTGAACCCATTTAACATACAATAAAAAAATAGCTTTAAATGGGGTTTGGTCGAACATTCTAAAGATGTTTGGTCGAACCCCCTCTATTAAAAATTATTTTTTAATATTTATATAAATAGAAATTATATTCTTTTTAAATTATGACTTGAGAGAGAGATA